>CM077182.1:22165617-22478117 GCA_039654105.1 Coreius guichenoti | reverse complement strand
CTCACCCTCATGTCGTTCCAAACCCCTAAGAACTTCGTTCATCTTCGGAGCACAAATGAAGATATTTTTGATGAAATATGAGAGCTCTCTGACCCCACATAGACAGCAATACAACGACCACTTTCAAGGCCCAGAAAGGTATTAAAAACATCGTTAAAATAGTCCATGTGACTACAGTGGTTCAACCCTTCATTTTATGAAGCGACGAGAATACTTTTTGTGCGCAAAAAAAATAACGACTTTATTCAACAATCTCACGTTCACGTTGTAAACACGGTGCGGCGCTTCCGGGTTCTACGTTCTTACAGGTTTGGTGAGTAATAATGACAGAATTTTCATTTTTGGGTGAACTAACCCTTTAAGGTGTGGTGGTCACGTTAGCTAAATTTCGTTTTGTGGACAAAAAAAGTCCATTGTCTATTGTCAATAATGTGGCGAATCATAAAGCGCAGTTCAAACAGAAGTCACTTTCAAGCCAAGTAACTTTCTGTTGGTCAGTGCAGCGGATTCGGATGACTAACTTGAATCCGTTGCGAAATGTCATCTGAAATTCCTGATTCCTGTTTTTTTTAAATCTTTGATGTTATATTTTAGTCATAGTATTGTTGTTTTTTATGTAATGTAGTATGTACATGATGTGGTTATTCTTGTAATTGCAATTTTAAATTTTGCAAACACGGCTTTATTTCCCATTTTTGTGACGAGAGAATCTATAAAGAGGCTGGCACCTCGCCAGACCATAGTCTGTCCTTGTAGATGTGATGTGTGAGTGGAAGGGACACTTCCTCTTGCTTGCCCAGTTATAGCACAGGCTCAACACTTGCCCTGAAGGTGGTGAAAGACTTTGTGTTCTTATCAGCAGCTCGGAAAGACATCCTGACCTATTTAAGTGGTTGCTCTTGTTCTATTAAAAAAATCCAGGATTGACTGGCATTTGAATTTCTAACATGAGCAACCAATGTTATCTAAATATGTTGGGTTTCATTGCTGTGTAGATTGCAATTATTGTCCAGTGACAATAAATGGTCAAGCATCTTAGTACTTTAGCATATTAGCAACTTGCTTTAAATAAATCTTACAACATTTTCTTCTAACATTAATATGTAGATGAAATTAAACAATTGCAAGGTCTTTTGTTGTAGGGTCAATGACATATAAGAATGTCCGCTCAATAAAAAAGGAAAAATCTTTTTAAAATGTTGTTTAAAACACATATGCCTTAGAAGTCTTAGAAATGTAACCTTCATATTCATTTTGGTTTCATATGGTTTTAAAAAAACTTGCATACCTTTTTAACAAGACCTTAATCCTCTGTTCGGGTCATTTTGACCTGAAAAACTATATATATATATAATTTTTTTATAAATTGTTTTCATTAGTGTTACAAGACCCTGCTTAATATTATCACATTTGAAATGTAATGTGCAGCCCAAAAAAGGCACACTAAAGACATAATTATGAATTGTCTTTTTTTTTTTTTTGTACACTAAGACAGTTACCTAGGGTAATCCCATTAGGAATACTAGTATTTTTTTTTAAATCATATATTATATTACTAAAAACAATCTTTACTCCTTCCCCTAATGCTAGAACAAAAATAGCAATAGTCTTTGAAAGGTCAGCAGGATTCTTTACAGTAAAGCAGAAATGAATACTTCTGCTTCTCCAAAGACTATTGACATCTGACATTTTTCTCAGTTGACCAACAAACCTGCATGCTGAACTCGCTCATGTCAGCTGTGGGTTCTGCACATCCTGTATCATGGTAGATGCCAAAAGGTCACAACACAAACAATGCATTTGAGTCAGCAGTTACTTCTAAGCTCCTATGTCTTTCTGGGTTATTTTAAGAATCCAAAGTTAAACCACGGTCCTTCAACAGACATCTCGCCTTCCATTCTGATCTCTTAAAGGGGTCCTATTATGCCCTTTTTTGAAGTCTTGATTTTGTTTTGGGGGTGTACTAGAATATGCTTCTGTCATGCTTGATTGTTCAAACACATTATTTTTCACATATTTTACATTATTACAGCATCTCTCTCCCCAGTCTTGCTCGAACGCGCCGACTGTTTCGATGAAGCCCATCCTTCCGAAATACGAAATGTGCTGTGATTGGTTAGCTGGCCCAGTGTGTTCAGGAAATGTCACGCCCCTTCATCTGCTCATATGTAAATATTAAGGATGGTGTCAATTTCAAACCAATTCAGACTTAAGAATGTTAACAAACAAGAGGATCGTGCAGAACGGATTTCATGCATGGACTTTGCGAGTACGGATTTCACAGGACGTTTCTTTCACAGGTGTTTTTTTGGGGGGTTTTTCTTATACATTTTAGATACAATGTTATCCACCATTTAATCATGATACTTGTCACAAAACTATGGTAATACAGTAATTGATCATAAAACCATGGTTAATTTTCCTAAAGGGCGGTGAACAGCCTTACAAAAGCGAGAGCTTACAAAATCTACAGTAAACACTATGGGCCCTATTTTAACGATCTAAGCGCATGGTCTAAAGCGCATGCCGCAAGTGCACTTAGGGCGTGTCCGAATCCACTTTTGCTAGTTTAACGACGGAAAAAATGGTCAGCGTGCCCGGCGCATGGTCTAAAAGGGTTGTACCTAGTCTCTTCATGAGTAATGGGTGTGTTTTGAGCATAACATACAATAAACCAATCAGAGTCTCATCTCCCATTCCCTTTAAAAGCTGGTTGCGCTTGCACCATGGCGGATTCACTATTTACATGCCGGAATTTGTGAGCGGAAAGACTGAACACTTCTCCAGAGAGGAATCCTTTTATTTTTAATATTTAAAAATGTTTGCTGCTGCGCATCCCTGTGTGTGTAATAAGCAGAGTGTACGCATGTTGTGGACCCACCTATATGCGCATATTACTAACGTGCTCTTTAAATAACAAAAAAAAAATATTACGGCATTTTTGCGACTTTAGACCAGGTTTCAGTTGGTCAATGGCGCAGTCGTTTTCAGTTGCCTCAAATAGCAACGCGCCAACAATGCGCCTGAACACACCTTGTCACGCCTTGTCAGCGCATTTTGCCAGTTGTATGATAGGGCCCTATATCAACACTAATGTTGGCTAGCAGGCTTTTTTTTTTACATCATAGCAACAACATAAAACTTATAATTGTAACTGTTAATGTACATACAAGTTGTGATTCACAAACAACATATTGTCCCGACAAAGTGGGAACTGCTCCATTTCAGGAGAAGCTTTTGTGTGTACCCTGCGTACCCTACTCTCTTAAGCCTCGTTCAGACTGTCAGTCCAAATCCGACTTTTGTGCATATCCGATTGAAATCCGATCAGATATAGCAAGTCTGAACGGCCAAAAATCACACGAAATCCGATTTTTACAAATCCGTTTCGAGCTTCATTCGCATTTCTGGAAATCCATTTCAGTCTTACCGCTCTGAGCGGATTTTGCGTGGTTTATGTGACATTCTCACGCCACGTAAAACGTAAACGCCAGACGTTGTTATAGAAAACATGCTGAAAGACGCTGCAGAAACAAGGTTGTGTTGTTGCAAAGTGCCGGTCGAGTAGAAAATGACAATATAACGGAGACATGCTTTGAAACCGGCAGAAAGGACGGCGCGGGATAAAGTCACACATACCAACCTCACGCGGTTCTGCCGTTCATGTTGTAAATAAGACAACATCTGTATTGCAAACCTCTCTATGTTGCGGTTGTTGTTGCTGTTTTTGGCTTATGCTTACCAACGCAACGTCGTTGCCATAGAATCCAATGCAGATATTCCGGAAAACGAAAGAGCTGCATGGACACACAAATCGGATCTTAACAGTTGCGATACACAGTGTGGACAGTCAAACATTAGATCAGATTCCAATCGGATTTGCATAAAAATCGGATTTGGACTGACAAGTCTGAACGAGGCTTTAGGTTCTGGAAGCTGTTCTCCGTACAGTGTGGAACACATAGATAAACGTTGGGGTTATAATGTTCAGGAACAGTGTTAAAAATATATTTAAACCACTCTAAGTTCGTCAGCCTTAGGAAGGTCAAACAAATGAGTTTTGGAAAAGGAGTGGAAAAAAACTGCGTCTCTTTGACATAGCAGCAGCTCAACCAGGTCTCGTCCCCTTTTTTCGCGTATTCCATGGGTGGGGATTGTTTATATGAGTAATATTCCTTCATAAAGCCCGGAAAAAATGCGTTGTAGTCCAAACAAGTCGTTCGTTGTAGTTCTTGGAAAGTGGATTCTGTTAAATAAAATATCTCCCTTTGGAGGTCGGACTTTGAGCTTTGTAACCATGCAGATCTTTTTTATGCTCAAACAGCAACATTACACACTAACTAAAGTTGAAAAAGTGAAAAGGCATAATAGGACCCCTTTAAATGTCCTTCTTAAATTACACCAGAATGAAGTAATCTCCATAACAATCTGCTTTCAGAAAACAAGGAAATGAGCTGATGGCTTTGTTGGACAACGGCTTCAGTGTAGTTTCTACCCGCTATAGGCCTTGTAAATTTCTTTTGTGCCTTTGTGGACCATCTACTGTAGCAGACATTATCCCTCAGGCCATTTAAAAAACACAAGCACAATTTAGTCTGTGTTCTCCTAATAAACTCTCTCAAGTAACTATGGAGCTACTCTGGCACAGAAAAGCAGAAACATCATACTGTCCTCAGTCAACAAATGCCTTAAACAAGTTTACATTACAATGACTGTAGTTACAGCGTCAGTTCACTCAATTAAAACATGCAGATTGCCAGATTTAACAAACAATTGTTCCCACTCACTGATTTCCAGTTAGCTCTGTGATGGTGAAGATAGTCCAGATAGTCCTTGCTGAATAGTCCTTTTATAATTTGTCCTGTTGTAACTGGAACAGAATTCCAAAAGAACATGCTCATATTAGACTTTTTGTAAAACTAGTAACTACAGACCAGACTCAACTTGGTTACAGCTGGTTATATTTAAGAACCTATGTCATACCAACCACCCAAAACACTCTAGCAAGCAACCATAACACTTAGAACGCCTAAGCAACCACATAGTAAATATGTATTTGTATTTAAAGTAGTCAAGTCTTCACTTCAAGACTACACGATGTTTGGCACTAAATGGAAAAATATATAGGAGAGAGCAAAAAGAGCAAAATGGTTGTCGCCCTGGTAAATCCTTTTTCTAAACGTGTATGTAGATAGAGACATATGGACATAGACATATATAGTATAGTGTGTATAAAATGTATCACAAAATAACAAAGCCTGCTACTGATACAGCACTAGCCTTGAGTATCTTATTGCTTTTATAAAACGGTTACCACACAATACAATTATTAAAGCCAAAAAATATGTATCAGTTAGGCTTGCTTCAATAGTTGGTGTTGCCGGTGTTCAGGCGAAACACCGGTTACATCACTTGCCCACCGCGGCACCGCCCCCCCACCGTCGTTTTGATTTTTATAGTAATAAAATCATTTAGTTGAGTTAGAGAACAGACACTACAGTTAAAAACTGAACGTGTCTGCTCAATACAGTGTGAGCCGAACGAGAGTCGCAGCACAAACGCAACAGGAGTCAGATTTCATTCATCACGAGAGTGAGGAGATGATTGACAAGATGATTGCGGAAGATTTGGCTTCAAAGCTAAATGTAAAAGCGCCTATTCAAGTGGGTTTGTCATTATAATGTTTTGTTGTTGTGTTTTTCATTAAGAATAATAGGCTAATGAACCCACAATTCAAGCAACCCGCCCCCGAATTGGCGCTAATTTTAAACCGAAACTAAAATGAGCACGGCCGCACAGTCATTCATTCACGGCTGCACAGGTGCACGCATTTACGGCCGCACTGTCATTCACGGTGCGTGTCCACTGGCGCGTTTTCAGTTCATGCCTGAAAACACTCGTTTTGCTCCGCACCGTTATGAATGCCCGAGTGGCTGTGCGCATTTTTACTTTCGGTTTAGAATTAGTGATTTAAAAGCCCCCTGCCGGTGATACCAGTATTACCGATGTTGTCACACGTCGATTAACCGGTGGGAAAATTTCCTCACGTCACATCCCTAGTATCAATGCAACTTTCATGAAGTAAAATCACTAAAAGCATTCCTTTCGCTGGAAAAAATAGTCCCTGACCATGAACAGCATTAGAAGTTACATTATTACGCCATTAGATGGCAGCAAAGACTGTCTTCATGAGTGAGTCACAGAGTAGCGAAGACTTTTATATTGAAAGGACTGAAACTTCTTGTGAACACTGGGCAAGACACATCTGACAAATGCTTTGACTAGCGCCAATTAACTGTTAAAAGGACAAGATATCGCAGCGGACTGATTTTTTATTATGAACATAGGACTGACCTGAAGGAAAATGCTATATCTGAATGCAGGTGATACACAGAACCGTTGGGTGAAGCGGTCATAGACATTTTATTGTGAATAAAACACAGCTATTGACCAATCAGAATCAAGGACTGGAACTAACCGTTTTATAAAGTAACATAAACAACACAATTTCCAAGATGTTGCTGGTTAGATTTGGTAGTCAGCCCCTGCTGGTAGAAAACATATTTTTTCCACTGACAGACATTCATAAGTAATCACAACACAAATCTTAAAGGGGACATACACTCACCTAAAGGATTATTAGGAACACCATACTAATACTGTGTTTGACCCCCTTTCGCCTTCAGAACTGCCTTAATTCTACGTGGCATTGATTCAACAAGGTGCTGAAAGCATTCTTTAGAAATGTTGGCCCATATTGATAGGATAGCATCTTGCAGTTGATGGAGATTTGTGGGATGCACATCCAGGGCACGAAGCTCCCGTTCCACCACATCCCAAAGATGCTCTATTGGGTTGAGATCTGGTGACTGTGGGGGCCATTTTAGTACAGTGAACTCATTGTCATGTTCAAGAAACCAATTTGAAATGATTCGAGCTTTGTGACATGGTGCATTATCCTGCTGGAAGTAGCCATCAGAGGATGGGTACATGGTGGTCATAAAGGGATGGACATGGTCAGAAACAATGCTCAGGTAGGCCGTGGCATTTAAACGATGCCCAATTGGCACTAAGGGGCCTAAAGTGTGCCAAGAAAACATCCCCCACACCATTACACCACCACCACCAGCCTGCACAGTGGTAACAAGGCATGATGGATCCATGTTCTCATTCTGTTTACGCCAAATTCTGACTCTACCATCTGAATGTCTCAACAGAAATCGAGACTCATCAGACCAGGCAACATTTTTCCAGTCTTCAACTGTCCAATTTTGGTGAGCTCGTGCAAATTGTAGCCTCTTTTTCCTATTTGTAGTGGAGATGAGTGGTACCCGGTGGGGTCTTCTGCTGTTGTAGCCCATCCGCCTCAAGGTTGTGCGTGTTGTGGCTTCACAAATGCTTTGCTGCATACCTCGGTTGTAACGAGTGGTTATTTCAGTCAAAGTTGCTCTTCTATCAGCTTGAATCAGTCGGCCCATTCTCCTCTGACCTCTAGCATCAACAAGGCATTTTCGCCCACAGGACTGCCGCATACTGGATGTTTTTCCCTTTTCACACCATTCTTTGTAAACTCTAGAAATGGTTGTGCGTGAAAATCCCAGTAACTGAGCAGATTGTGAAATACTCAGACCGGCCCGTCTGGCACCAACAATCATGCCACGCTCAAAATTGCTTAAATCACCTTTCTTTCCCATTCTGACATTCAGTTTGGAGTTCAGGAGATTGTCTTGACCAGGACCACACCCCTAAATGCATTGAAGCAACTGCCATGTGATTGGTTGATTAGATAATTGCATTAATGAGAAATTGAACAGGTGTTCCTAATAATCCTTTAGGTGAGTGTATTAAAATATCAAAATTCACTTTTATAAGGTGTTTGACCACAGATGTGTGTCCACAGTGTGTGTAAACAACCAGCCTATAATGGTAAAAATCCACCCAATACTTTTTTTATAATCCCCATCAATCATTGTCAAGCTCTCATAACAAGCTGTTCCAGATTTCCCCCTACACCTGACCTACGTAAGAGTAGGAAAACTCTGCCCATGACTGTTGCTGAGCTGCTCTTTTAGCATAGACACACCCCTGAGTGAGAAGCACAGAGACCGCCATTCTGTTTACTCGCTGTATTAGTGTAAGCTAGCTAGAGTATTACAATGTCTGCGCTAAAAAACATTACAAATGTTCTATTGTTGGATGTACCAACAAACACACAAGTCTCATAGACTCCCGGCATCCGAGCAACTGAGGACACTGTGGATGAATTTCTTTTTTGAAGGAAATGTGCCGAAGAATGTTTATAAAAGTATATATTTGCGCAAATCATTTTACGCATGACTGCTTCACCAACGGGGGTCAATACCAACGCTTCATGCTCTAACTTCATATCCAGAACAAGTAAGGATGGCGCCTCATATTTTTTAAATAACGTCCAGGTGCAGTCTAAAAGTTGCAACCTCTTCCTGAGTCTCTCATCTGTGTCCTACTCCGGTTCAAACATCTAAGGCTGCACTCCACAACTGGTTATTTCTGACATTTTGGCTGAGTGAGATTTGTTTTGTTGTTGACGTTGTATCCGAAGCTCGTTTAAAGGAGCTGCTGGAAGGGGGGTGGGGAGCAGTAGCTCATTTGCATTTAAAGGGACACATGAGTTTATATTACATCTTGTGAAAAAGGGCATAATATGTCCCCTTTAACTTATGCAAATGTCAAGGTCACTGCTAGAAATGATGTGAATCATTATACCCATGTTTAGCAACTAATGGAACTTCTTTGTTGAAAAATACGTTCAAGGCCATTCTACTATTCAAAAACTCATTCTTTTCTCCAACCGCTTTAGATTTCAGTTGAACTGATATCAAGAATCTGATTTTGTCATCTAAAATAAAGATTTGTTTAATTTCTGTTAAGTAACTGTTGTTCTAACTGTTATCATATTGCATAATTTAGCTTTTTTTGAGGTTGAGGTCGCAGCCAGATGGCTTGACATTCTGCTGTAGCATTTCTTGCTATATGTCAATTTGACAAATAAGTGCAAGCTAAGCTAGCTCCTCAACTTACTTAAAGGGACAGTTCAGCCAAATTCTGAAATAATTTACTCAGCCTCATTTTTTAAAAAACATGTAAGACTTTCTTTCTTCTGTGGAACATAAGAGAAGATATTTTGAGATATGTCTCAGGGCTATTTTTTCCATATTGTGGAAGTCAATGGTGCCCCACAACTGTTCTGTTACAAACATTCTTCAAAATATTTTCCTTTGTGTTCTGCAGAACAAATACATTTATACAGGTTTGGAACAACTTGAGGGTGAGTAAATGAAGACAGAGTTTTCATTTTTGGGTGAACTATCCCTTTAAATATCCATGTTCAAAACAAGGCCAAGCTGAATGATCCGCAGTAACACCCCTCTTAGTCCTGGGGATTCCTGACCTTAATTCACTCCACACACACTCACAACAAGAAAAAAAATTTGACCACTGTGACATGGTCAGGGCCTACAGCAAGTAATTGCAACCACTGTAGCAAATGTTTGTTTCACAACATTGTTACCCATAACATCAGTTCTACTTTTGAGGGCTAAAATGACTGATAAAATCCATTAAAATTAATAATGAACACAGCTGTTTGATTTGTAATACTCAGTATAAGAATTAGCATGCCTAATCTTGAAGGTAATGAGGGAAACAGTTGGTAAGATTATTCCACTAATGATGAATCCCAAAGTTTACACATTCACAGTGTAGGGACAGTCCCAGTGGATTGTGGTAGAAATTATCTCTATCTCTACGCTCTACTTGTTACCCATTGTACATGAAGTTACGTATTATTTGCCCCATGCAGACACCTGAGGCCCAAGTGTTAGTAGACAAAAGTGAATTTTGAAACTCGATTAGTTGCTTAGCTTGTTGCTCGAGTTATAAGATTAAATATAATATTAAGAAGACAGCTGTCTAGTACTTGTTCCCTTCATCTGCATCACACTAAGGGCCAGATTTACTAACAGCTTGCGCCAGCGCAAACCCTCTTTTGCTGTTAAAAAACTACTGTCAGGATTTACTAAAGACACAAATTAGCGCTGAAAAGGCGTGGACGGTTATTTTTGCGGCTGACCTTATTGTATATGCATTTGTAGTAGTTTCCCTTTCAGGCGCAAAATGTATGGAAGGAGAGTATTTAAATGATGTTTTATTAACAAAGTTCGGGAGGAGCACGTTCAGATAATTGACACAAGTGGAGAGCACTAAGCGAATCAACAATAAGAGGTATATATACGCAGCAGTCTTACCTCCGTTTGTTGACAGTTTATCAGCATCCCTCCAACACCCCTTCTCCACACTTTTAGTTCTAACCACTTACATACACGGGGGGAGTACTCTGGATACGGGGCAAATTCCGAGCTCGAAGCCCTCCCCCTGGACAGCACGCCAAATACGCATTTAAATTTACTCTCTATAAATTATATGTAAGTGTGAACTCGTGAAATGAATCATGCGAGGTGATTTACAAAGGTTTGCGCTTGTAAATTTACTGGTGTTTGCACCATTATTTACCGCCAAAAAAAGCATGTCTTAAACCAGACACTAACGGGTAGATTGCGTTGGTTATTATGGAAATGATCCGGCTGCGTCTGTGTTCTTTAATTTGTGTCAGTAGATAACGTGCTGAACTTTCCACTCCCATCAGCGCTTTTATGGAATTGCGCTCTCACGCTAATTTGCCCTGTTTAGTAAATCTGGCCCTAAGGGTGTGTTCACACTTGTAGTTCGGTTCTCTTGGCTCTTTTGGTCTAGACCAAAAAAAAAATGACATCATGAAATGAAGTCCTGGTTCGGTTAGCGTTCAAACAGTAATTTTTAACACCAAACCTAAAGATACAAAATGGCTTTTTAACTCTTTCCCCACCAGCGTTATGTTTTATTCAACACTTGAATATGGGTTTTTCATAAAAAAAAAGCAACATTTTGAGCAAAAAGCTGAGAAAATCACGCTTTTGTCAAAGACTACATCCAGATCTAATTCAGAACGATGATCAAAACATAGATTGAGTAGATCAAGTCCATCAACACCCCTAATGCTTGCACAGTCGTGTAGCTCGTCCTGGGTCGACATTTCATTCAGTAACATTAGGCAGTTTTGATTTATATGCTGTTTAGTTAATGTTGGTGATCGTGTTATTTTACATATGATTACATATGATATCGCTTGTTTCTGCAACTTCTTCACATGTGCTTTGATCAGGAAATTCAGTACTCTTTCAGAAGATGTGTCATAGTGCCCCCTAGCCTATAACAGTGAAAACTATAAATAACTATAAAAAACGATATATAACTGTGTTCGGCGGGGAAAGAGTTAATGACGTATATTTTGCAACAGAACTTCAGGGTTCGCAAAATTGCTAGCCCGACGTCCCGGGGCTATTGTATATTCCAGCCGGGCAACCAAAATAAAATTCCTTTCTTGCTTTGCGTTGTTGACTCTCTTGACTTGTTATCTGAAGGAAAAATAAGATCATGGATTTTTTTATCATGCTGATTTGTCCACAGTGAAGTATATAATATATAATATAAAGTATACGCCTACAGTGGAGAAAACTGCGAAAGTCGCTGTGCGTGTGTTAAAATGTTAAGAGGCACATAGATTTAAGTTGGTGTTTCAGTTCTACACAGGCAAAAACGACAGGTCAAGATTAAGAAGACAGAAATTCATAGAAATTTCAGTTCAGGTAGAATCAAATGCACATTTGTATTGATGATTGTAATTTGATTATTTATACCATTGTTGATATTTGTGATTTTGAAAATGGTTTTGATTGATGTTTCGACTCCTATTCAGTTTTCTACATAAAAAAATAAATACAATTTATTCGGGCTAGTTAAATTCTAAATTATCTAAATTAGATTTTGAAATTTTGCAAGCCCTGAACTTAGCGACCATCAATCATGCTGTGTGCTGCTAAATGCACTTGTTGTATGTGCGTACATATGATGGTATTTTTACCAGCTGAGAACTCACAAAGAGCTTCGAAAATGTGTAAAGGAATCAAAACAGTTCTAGGAATTCCTGTTACACACACAAACAAAGATCTGCTTCAAGAAGATGCGGTTCCAATGCCTGTACTGAACTGCAGTTGGCAACATCGCGACCAGGGCTCTCAAGTTTTATCAAAAGTTTGGAGTGAGATTGCATCTGTTAGGGGAGGAGCCGAGCCATTCAAATATTTGCAGCAGCGACCCCTCGGCCCCACCCAATTCTCTCAAGTTTTTGCTAGCAGTTCAATTTTACAGATTGTTCATAATTGAACAGCACAAATAGAAATTATGCCACTTGTTGACTGAAGTTCCTGTTCTTTGGCCTGATGCCCTTTACTTTTTACATGCCTGCTTCCGGTGGACCGCCTTCTGTATTCAACTTACTCTGAAAGTGTAGCGCCTCACGCAGTTCAAAACACGTCATCGTCGCACCAGTTACTCTTTTTTCGTAAGTTGAATACAGAAGGCGGTCCGCCAGAAGCTAGATATTTCACTTTATAATGTGTTAAATATGGATATTTTTCTTACACAAACCCATCGATTCGCTTCAGAAGGCCTTTATTAACCTCCGGAGCCGTGTGGATTACTTTTATAATGGATGGATGCACTTTCTTGGGCTTCAAATTTTGGGCTCCCATTCACTGCCATTATAAAGCTTGGAAGAGCCAGGTCATTTTTTTTTATATAACTCACATAGTGTTCGTCGGAAAGAAGAAAGTCATATACACCTAGGATGGCTTGAGGGGGAGTAAATCATGGGGTAATTGTCATTTTTGGGTGAACTATCCCTTTAATGTTTTCTTCTTCCCTGTCTTGTCCACTGACTCATCCACTGTCTCCTCTATGGTCTCTTCTTATTTCTTCCCTACTGTCTCCCTTGCTGTCTTCTCCACCATCTCTGCCACCACCTCTTCCACTGTCTCCTCCTCTGATCTGGCAACTCTTTTAGGGGGCTGACCCTTTGGTGCCCAGAATATAATAATACTCTTTTGTTTTTTTTTCCCCTGACATCTTTGAAACAGACAAATGCAATGATTAAAGGGGGGTAACACACACAGTTTCAGCCAATCACATGTTAATCTTGAGTACCTATAGAGTAGTATTGCATCCTTCATATCTCCGAAGAGTCTTTAGTTTTATCATATTTATAAAAGACAGATACGCTGTACCGTTTATTTTTTCCAAAAACAGCCGAACTCGTGGAGGTGTGTAGTGGGCAGAGCTAAAGAGACACACACACACACACACATGCACAATACATTCATGTCATTATCCCTCCCTGGATAACTTTCGATTCACTATACGTTTGTGTTGTTTACAATATATGCACTTTTGCGCCAATTGCCAACAAAACACAGACATTTGATGCAGTTTCACTCACCGCCTACGGTTTCGACTTATGACCGGGAACAAACAAACACACTTGCAGAACTCCGTTGCCGTTATTTGGGAAGCTGAACAAGGTTATCTTTCCCTCACAAACAGAAACACACTTCTTTAGTGACATTGTTGATTTCGTGGTCTAAAAACAAAATGACAGCGCTGCTGACGGCTACCGTAACCCGAACGAAGCTCGTTGATGGGCGCGCTCTTGCTCTTGCTCTGGTTGATGTGCGCACGTGCTCATCCGGGAGAAGTGCCCATACAAGCAATTCCGCCTATTATGACCTCATACTCTTAAAAAAAACTTTCCGAAACGTTTTCGAATCCGGAAGGAGTGTATTTGGCACAGAAATACTCTGTCATACGTCCAACTCGTTTTTTGAAATTTTGGCCATGTTTAGCATGAGAATCCAACTCTTTAACGGTGTAAATAAGTCAGAATGCATGAAATAGCATAAAGCACATAAAACCTTATCAGTTTGACAGAATTATTGAAAATGATAATTTCCTGTCATCTGCCAGGTTTTTCCTAATATCTGTCATTATTAGCAGAACACATTTTGCACATAGGGAAAACCAATAGTTTAGTCAATAATTCAAGATGGTTATTCTTCTGGAAAATGGGCATCATACACTAAACCAGGCAATCACTGAGCACTCAGAGATCATGTACCCCGCCGAGAGCAACCTTATCTCGGCAAGTCCAAGTTGTGTTTTATATCATATTTCGTTTTATTGTAAAAACAGTCTTTTTGGTACAATAAATCATGGATCCGGACCCTGGATAGTTTTTACAGTGTTAAGTTTTACAGTTTTAAGTAAAAACATACGTTTTTACTTAGTGGTTGCTATTGCTTTATGGGTGATTGGTAGTGTGTAGCAACTCATAATGTAATAACAAAGCATAATGTATTAACTGCACATAATGTAATAGGTATTACATTATCAATGTGATAATTTTTTTTATAATGGAATCATTTTGTCAAAATGTAATAAAATCTTGAGCTCATAATATTATAACGATTTTCCAATGTAATAATTTTTCACATAATGTAATAGGTTATTGTGTGAGAAATGTATTACATTATAAACACACTATAGCAACTTATAATGTAATCCCAGTTCATAAGACAATACCAGCACATAATGTATGAGTGAAACAATTATGCATTGGGACTACAGTTACAATTATGGCATTGAACAGGTTGTAATTTCACAAAGGTGCAAAAGTTCTTTCTTTTTTACATCACAAAACCAAACCGTTTTAACAGGGGTGTGTAGACTTTTTATAACCACTGTACATAATTGTAAGTTGTACTCTATTTTATTTAACATGGCCTCTGATGTACATTTAGGCTTTGTTTTCCTATAACTTGTGTTAAAGTGAAGAAATATTTGCTTAATCTATCACACATAGCCACCTCATTGCTATATTGATACTGTGAGTTTTACAGCATTTGTAAATGCTGTGTTGGTATTTAACACTGTTTGTCATTTAACAGTATGTATAGGCCTACCTTATGTAAAAAGTAGTAGAAGTAGTAGTAATAATAATAATAATAATAATGATAGTAGTAATAGTAGTATCAGTAATGGATTTGGATTTTTAAAATGTACTGTAAAGGAATACCAATGCTTTATGTTTAATAAAAAATATTATTATTAATAATAATAATAATAATAATTGCATGAATATTTAAATCTGTTGCATTTCGCAGGTAGTTTAAGACTGGGTTTAGATTTTTAAAAGTATACTTTAAGGGAATACTAGTATTTTTTATGTTTTAAAAGTTATTACAATTATGACTGTTTTTGATGAGTTTATAACGTAATACATTTCTGTAAATTGTTATTACATTATGAGCTCAATATTTTATTGCATTTTGAGAAAATTATTACATTATTAATATTTTATTACAATAATAATGTAATGCTTATTACATTATGTGCAGTTATTGCATTACAGGGTTTTCTGGATAAATTTGTTTGTCATAAGGTAAATATTTAATAAGGGTTGTTTTTGTCAAACTTTTTTTTTTATATGACACAAGAATCCTGCAGGAGTTTATTGAAATAGTAATGTTTTATTTATCCAACAGATAAATGGTCTCTCATGTTAGAAAGGACCAGAAATACATCTCTACAGATAATTAAAGCACTTTACTGCACTAAGCAAAAACCAGACAGCAGTACACTGGACTGACAAACCAATTCATCTGGTCGTTAACTGAGATCAATGGAGCAGATGCTCGCAATTTACATACAGGCATTAAGCTTAAACATGTCTTCCACTGACTGACAGGTGCTTCTGTGCGTACTTTCTCTTTTGGCCACTGTTTGCCTTCTGCCTACTTCATCTTTCCTTGTTTAAATCCATTATGTGCAGCTTCTGCCATTCGGGACGGTGAATTCTCCAGAGGAGTGTCCCAGGTCACAGAGGTCATTTAGAAACGACCCATTATAACCATTTGTCCTGATTGAGGAGGACTGCAAAGAAATTCTTTCTCACTTTTGGATCTCTCTCTCTCTCTCTCTCATTTCCGGTGTGAGTGCGAGCGTGAGCGTTTGGAGCGGCGTGAGTGTGGAGCGTGATACTCTGAGTGAGTTCTATCTATTTTTTTCTTTTTTCTTGGTTTATTGTTTTTGTTGGATTTGGGTTGTGTGGGGTTTTCCCCCGTGTGTGGCCATGGTGGACTCACGCGCTGGTCGTTTGAAGAATCTCACGGTGAGTGTTGAAGATTGTTGTTTGGCAATGGGAGTTGTTGTTGGGCACGACAGTGTTTTGTCGGCGTCTAAAATGAGTAGTGCTGTAGTGGTTTTCTTAAGTTCGGTGGAGAAGGCAAACGAGTTAGTGGAGAAAGGGAATTGTTTTAAATAATCTCTTTACACCTGTTCTTCCGCTTTTGACACCCTCAAAAAAGGTTATATTGTCTAATATTCCACCTTTTGTTTCTGATGATACACTAGTTGAGATTTTGTCCCGCTATGGAAAGCTAGTTTCACCGATTAAGAAAATTGTTATTGGTACTGCCTCACCACTGTTAAAACATGTTGTTTCTTTTGGAAGATTTGTCTTCATGATCTTGAAAGACAGTGAAGAACCTGACTTGACTTTTAACATCAAGGTTGACAATTTTGATTATGCTTTTATTGCCACTACTGATAAGATGAAATGCTTTGGCTGTGGTGGGGTAGTCCATCTAATCGGGCTTGCCCTAAAAGGAATGAAGAGGATTATATGTTAGCTGATAAGCAAAATATGAGGGAGAATAATCTAAATAGTCATGATGAGGAAAGGGTTGAGGCAGGGCCCTCTAATGCTCCCACTCTGAATGTGAAAAATCTGACCATTGTGGAAAACAATGGTAGTGTTTTTGAGGTGCAGGGTGTAGTTTCTGTTGCCCCACCACACCAGTTGTGTCTTTACAGGAAGATGGGTTGGAAGGTACTGCTGTAGTTACTGAAAGAGTCAGTTATTCCACTACTGAGTCAGCTTTGACAAAGGGGGGAGGGGTTAATGTGAAGTGGCAATCATTTGAACTTTGTGATGAGGTTGATCTAGAATCAGATAAAACTGAGTTCAAAGTTCCAGTTAAAAGGAAAGGTTCAAGTGAAGTTCAAAGTGTTAAGCAGAAAAATGCAGTCAAGAAGAGTTTTTATTTTTGGGAGGGGATTTTAACTGCACTGAATCTAATCTAGATAGGAATCATTTAGAACCTCATATGCCTTCTAGAAATCGATTGATTCAACTTGTTAAAATGCATGAACTGTGTGATGTTTGGAGACGCTTAAAGGGAACACAAAAACAGTATACTTGGACCCATGTGTGTGATAGTGTCATTTCTATGGCAAGATTGGACAGATTTTACGTTTTTAAACACCATTACAATATCATAAGGAATTGTCACATTGTACCTGTTAGTTTTTCTGATCATTGTATGGTCAAATGTTCTGTTCCCTTTCAGTCGGTCACATTCGACGTACGTCAGAATGTGAACAAACGAATTGGGATATTGCATGAGAGCCCTATCACCTTCGAGTGTGTACTAACCGGCCAATGAACATTGGTGTGCACAATTTGCATGCAGCACTCCGCCCCCGCAGCGCGGGTATAAATAGGAATTGCCAGCAAACGCACATTTGTCTTTCGTTTCGGAGCCGAGCAGTGTGTTACTGTGTTAGTGTGTAGCCTGAGAGTGTGACTACAGCCAGTGAGAGAGAAAAAGAGTTCCTGTGTTGGCGAGAAGGCACTTCAGCAGCGGCTGCGAGCTCACGCTACTTCAAAGCGCTGATTCATCAGCTGGTGTGTTGCCGGGCGAGAGTGTGAGAGCGCGCTGTCAGGCTGCACTATCCCCTGCAGCAGCGCCGCAGCTGTTCCCCTGTGTGCTTCAGCACTTCTAAAAGAGCTTTTTTTCCATCCTAAAAGAGCAAATTACGGGCGGACACTGCGTCTTTTTCAAGATGTCATTCCGCCCGTGCGTTTCTGGATGCGGTCGTTCCCTATCACCGGCTGACGGTCACGATCGCTGCGTCACGTGTTTGGGCGTTCAGCACACTGAAGCAGTGCTCGTGGATAGTTCATGTTCTCACTGCGGGAACATGACTATCTCAGTGTTACAGTCCAGGCTTGTTTACCTCGGTTCTCGAGGCCAAGCACCCACCCCTATGCCCCGATCTAACGCTCCCTCTGGTGCAAACCGGGCGAGTGTTACTTCGGCGAATAGACCGGGGGACCTGAGGATTACATTTAGGGCTTCCCCGCTGAGGCAACCTCCGCGAGCCCCTATTCCCTCCACACTGAACACCGTGGTGTTGCCGGAAGAGCGTGGCGGTCCCTCTACTGAGCGACCAACTGATCACAGCATCGGAAGGTGAGCTGTCATCGGGAGATGACGACTCGGCTGCATTGCCTTCTTCTGGGAGAGTGGCGTTGCCCGAGCCAGATCCCGAACTGGCAGCTATGCTTTCCCGGGCCGCCGAGCAGGTCGGGCTCGAGTGGAACCCTCCACCGTGTCCCGAGCCATCTCGGTTGGATGATTGGTTTCTCGGGGTGGCCCGCACTGGTTCTCAGCGTCCCGCCCCGGTTCCTTTCTTCCCGGAGGTGCATGATGAGGTGACACGGTCATGGAAAACCCCGTTTTCCACAAGGAACCGTGGCTCCTCATCCGGGGGTACACGGGCATCTCGCCAGTTGCGCGTGCCGTCGCGATGCAACTGTGTCCGGCGGCCGCCAATTGGAGGGGTAGTCCACGTCACCCATCCCGGACCTGTAAGTTCTCGTCCAACTTAACGGACAAGGCTTACAGAGCCTTTGGACAGGCCGCCTCCGCTCTCCATGCCATGGCGCTGCTTCAGGTCTACCAGGCCAAAGCACTCATGGACATGGCCCAGGGTGGTCCTGACCAATCTATGATGGACGAGCTGCGTACCGCCACTGACCTCGCCCTCCGGGCGACGAAGGTGACGGCACGCTCGGTTGGTCAGGCGATGGCCACACTTGTGATCCAGGAGCGCCACTTATGGCTCAACCTGGCCGACATGAGGGAAACCGACAAGTATTGGTTCCTGGACTCCCCCATGTCGCCGGTGTTCCTATTCGGCGACGCGGTCGAAAACTTCGCCCAACAGTTTTCGGCTGCACATAAGCAGACGGAGGCGATCCGGCACATCCTGCCCCGGCGGCCTGCTGCTGCCTCCACCGCCTGCTCGTCGCCGAGGGCGCCCGCCCGCCTCGTCCTCCGCCCCTGTCAAGTCTGCAAAGCAGCAGCCTCCACCTAGCAGACAGCAGGGAGCCGGGCGCGGACGCGGCGCCCAGCCCGCTCAGGCCGCAGCCAAGCCAGGTGGCAAGCGGTCACGCAAGCGGGCCTGAGACGGGCGGCCCGAGGGATTGGACATCTGCTCTTCGGGAGAAGGAGGAGGGCCGGGTGGAGAATCTTCTGTTTCCGTTTCTTTCTGTTCCGCCGCTGGCTCCCTCACCAAAAGAGCAGTTTCCCATTCCTTCGGGTCCCAAGAGGGCGCGGCTGGCGGTGTGCGACGCTATGCCCCGCCACCCTCAGCCCCCTCTCATAACACCAGCTGGCAGCGCTGTGTGTGTGCAGGCCGTGCTAAACACGCCGTCTCCCACACCACCTGCCTCTCTGTGGAACCAAGGTGCTCCCAGCACACAGACCCCACTTCGGGCCGCTTCGCCGTCCGAGTCGGGTCCCTGACGGGGGCGAGGAGACTAAATCGAGGAGACTAAATCCGCCTCGTCCCCTCTCTATACCCTCTTGGGACTTACCTCTGGTGCTTACTGCACTGCAGAGGCCACCCTTTGAGCCCTTGCAATCAGCTGAGTTAAAAACTCTGTTGATGAAAACAGTTCTCCTGGTTGCATTGGCCTCTATCAAGAGGGTAGGGGACCTGCACTCATTTTCGGTCGACGAAGCGTGCCTAGAATTCGGGCCGGCCAACTCTCACGTCATCCCGGATACGTGCCCAAGGTTCCCACTCCGGGACCAGGTGGTGAACCTGCAAGCGCTGCCCTCGGAGGAGGCAGATCCAGCCCTAACTTTGCTCTGTCCCGTCCACGCTCTGCGAGTATACGAGGACAGAACACAAAGCTTCAGGACCTCAGATCAGCTCTTTGTCTGTTACGGAGGCCAGCAGAAGGAAAAGGCTGTCTCCAAGCAGAGGATGGCCCACTGGATAGTGGATGCCATCGCCTTGGCTTACCAAGCCCAAGGCGTGCCTTGCCCGCTCGGGTTGACAGCTCACTCCACGAGAGGAGTAGCTTCTTCCTGGGCGCTGGCGCATGGCGCCTCGCTGACAGATATATGTAGAGCTGCGAGCTGCGCGACACCAAACACGTTCGCTAGATTTTATAGCCTCCGTGTAGAAACGGTTGCTTCCCGCGTGCTCGCCCCCAGTGGCCAGTAACGCCTGGAGCCCCGTTTCTTGTGTCGGCTTGCTGCGCCATTCCCCTCTTCGGAGTGGATAAGTGCGCTATTTTGCTTCAGTAAGTTCCCCTCTGGCGAACCCTGTTAGGCTCCTCCGCCACCCCCTGCGGCTTCAGACATTGCAAAGTGTCTGTCGCTAGGCCAGCACTGAATATGGTTGTGTTGGCTGGGTGCCATATGTTGCAGCCCCTACGGCGGCCCCATATGTGTATTCTTCCATGGTACGGCTCCCTACGGTGAGCCCGTGTCTGTCCCTGGACAGAGTCTGCTCTGTCGTCCCTGTCAGATGTTGCCACCCTCCTATGGCCGGAGCCATCCCAGGGACATTCCATATGTGCTCTGCCCCTTGGCCAGACCATATGTGTTTCACCACATATACCTCCCTACGAGCAGGATGTGGTCTCCGCAGCGTTCCCTCTGGGCACGCTTTCCCAGTGTTATCCAAGTCTGACTGTTTTGGGTCATGCGGAACAGCAGTCGGCTTTCCTGTCGTAAGTTCCCCTTACGAAGGTTGTGGAGTTTACGGCAGGCACTGGAAGAAGTCAGAAACTGTGGCGTTTTATTAGGGATCCCAATTCGTCGGTTCACATTCTGACGTACGTCGAACGTGACCGACTGAAAGGGAACGTCTCGGTTACGTATGTAACCCCGTTCCCTGAAGGAGGAAACGGAGACGTACGTCCCGTCGCCACATTTTCTGTGCCGCCGCTGAACGCGGGCCACTTGCTCGTCTCCTTAGCGAAAAACAAATGTGCATTTGCTGGCACTTCCTATTTATACCCGTGCTGCGGGGGCGGAGTGCTGCATGCAAATTCTGCACGCCAGTGTTCATTGGCCGGTTAGTACACACTCGAAGGTGATAGGGCTCTCATGCGATATCCCAATTCATCGGTTCACAATCTGACGTACGTCTCCGTTCCCTCCTTCAGGAAACGAGGGTTACATACGTAACCGAGACGTTTTTATTAATCTTTTAAAACCCCAAAGTGCTTATCGGCAGCTTAATACTGCATTATTATGATAAACATTTTAAAGAATTGTTAATTTTAAAACCAAGAAAGGCTTTTATAATTCTGTACAACAATGGTGGGATGTAGGAAAAGCCCAAATTAAGCAGCTTTGTTTACAGTTTACTCGAAACATCACTACAGAGACTAAGTTTAGAATGAGTATCTTGGAGGCTGATATTCTAAAACTTCAAGAATTGGCAGAGTCTATTGTTACAAGAGGTTTCCTAGACTTACTTTTAGTTAAAAATTGGCAGATCTACTTGGTTCCAGGACACAGGGGGCCTTGGTCAGGTCGAGATTTCAAAGCATGGATCAAATGGATGCTTCAACAAAATTAATTTTAATTTAGAAAAAAAAGAATGGTCAAAGTAGAGTTATTCATGCTTTACGATCTGACTCTGGAAATCTTTTGACCGATTTTTCGGATATTTCGGATATAGGGCGGTTGACTTTTATGAAATTTTGTATAAAAGTGAAGCTGCTGTAGAGCTAGAAAATGAGGGTGAGTTTTTCTTTGAAAACTTACCTCAGGTGACTGAAAGCAGCAACACTGACATTTCTGGACCTCTGAGTATGAGTGAGCTACAGAAAGCACTTCGAGGGATGGAGTCTGGAAAAACACCAGGCATCGATGGTATACCAGTGGACTTATATAAGTCTTTTTGGTCAACAATAGGAGAAGATCTCCTAGAGGTGTTGAATACCAGTCTGGCAAGGGGTAAACTCCCTCAAAGTTGCCGAAGAGCTGTGTTGACCCTCCTACCGAAAAAAGGAGATCTTGGAGACATAAAGTGTTGGCGTCCAGTTTCTTTGCTCTGCAGTGACTATAAGCTTTTATCAAAGGTCTTAGCTAATAGACTGGCTAATGTAATGGACAACGTTACTCATCCTGATCAAACCTACTGTGTCCCAGGTAGATTCATTTTTGACAACATTGCTTTTATTCGTGATCTCATCGAAGTCTCCAAAATGCTACATCTAAATTGTGGTTTTATCTCGCTAGATCAAGAAAAAGCTTTTGATCGGGTAGAACATTGTTTTTTTATGGAAGGTTCTGAGCGCTTTTGGCTTTAGTGAGAGTTTTATTAATTCCATTAAAGTCCTTTATAGTGATGTGGAGACTATTTTAAAGGTCAATGGTGGTTTATGTAGTCCTTTTAAAGTTCTCAGAGGTATAAGACAGGGTTGTGCATTATCTGGTATGTTATATTCTTTAGCAATTGAGCCTTTGTTAAATTAGATAAGGTGCAAACTTCAAGGTGTAGTTTTACCAGAATGTAGGAATAAATTCATATTGTCGGCCTATGCAGATGATGTAACAGTGTGTATCAATGGACAAAGTGATATTCAAGTGTTGTTAAATTTGTTGAAAACTTTTTTAAAAATCTCTTCTGCTAATATAAACTGGAAAAAAAGTGAAGCTTTTTTAATAGGTGATTAGAAAAATGAAAAACCTAAACTTCCTATGGGCTTGGAATGGGGAAAAATAGGTTTTATATATTTAGGAGTTTTTATTGGAGGTGAAGGGGTTACACAAAAGAACTGGGATGGTATAATTGAGAAAGCTAAAGGTCGACTTGACAAATTGAAATGGCTGGTTCCAAAAATGTCGTTTAGAGGGCGAGTTTTAATTGCTAATAATTTAGTGGCCTCTTCACTGTGGCATAAGTTTGCTTGTTTGGCTCCCAACACGCAAAGTGTGTTATTTCTGTCCAAAGAAGAAGGTGGTCAAGGACTAATACATCTACAAAGTAGAATAGCTGCTTTTAGATTACACTTTGTGCAAAGGCTTTTAACTGTTTCTGATGTCTTTAACTGGAATGCTGTAGCAAGAGAGATTCTGAATAGGTTGGGTAACTTTAATCTAGGTAGGACATTTTTTTTTTAATGGATCCATTGAAACTTAATTTTCCTATGTTACCTGTTTTTTATAAGAATGTTTTTAAAGTGTGGAATCTTTTCACTTTTCAGAAAGTGGAGGACTCAAAATCTCTTTACTGGTTATTAGAAGAACCTTTAATCCACGGTAAGCGATTGGATTTAACAAATAATTTTCTCATTCCCGGACTAAACAAAGCACTTATCGACAGCAAAATAGTGACTCTTGGCCGTTTGCTGGAAGTAGTTGGACTTGATTTTAAAAATGAAGAAGGATTTTCTCAACGTCTTGGAATCAATTCTACTCGCGTTATAGCACAACTTTTTCGGAGATGGGAATCTGCTCTAAAGGATCATAAGAGACTCTTACTAATGGACTATAATAACGGACTGTGTAATCCAGGTTAAAATTTGCTCTCAAGTCTGTTTAATTGTTTTTAACAAGAAAAAGTTGAATAACAGGATAGATACACCTTGGCGTGATTTTTTTAGTTTGAATGAAGACCAAAAACCAGAATGGAGAGTCTTTTACAAACCACCATTGACCAAAAAGGCAGGAGATTTACAATGGAGAATTGTTCATGGTGTTATTGCAGTGAATGCTTTTACTTCTGTTTTAAATCCTGGAAGCACTGATAAGTGTCCTTTTTGTGATGAGAGACTATTTTTCATGCTTTTTTAAACTGTCATAGACTTGAACCATTGTTTTCTGTTTTAAAAGATGTTTTTAAAAATTGCAATGAAGTATTCACACTTGATTTTTATTTTAGGATGCAAATATGTTTTAAAGAAAATGTTTCAGCTGCTTAATTTTGTGGTGGGACAAGCAAAAATGGCCATTTATTTGAGGAGGAGAAAGAAAATTGAACAGGATACAGTACAAAACATTGTCATATTGTTTTTTAACTTGGTGCAATCTAGAATCTTAATTGATTTTTATTACTATAAATATATTGATGATCGGTTTTCTTTTGAAAATATTTGGTGTTGTAATGATGCTTTATGTACAATTTTTGAAGATGAATAAATTTTCACACTTTATTGATTTGTATTGAGTTGTTATCTGAAGGTATTTTTTCTCTCTTTCAAAGTTATGCAATTGCAACGATGATTTTTGGTAAATAAAAGCTTTGTGAATTTCTAAAAAAAAAAAAATCTCTCTCTCTCTCTCTCTCCCTCTCTCTCTCTCAAATTCAAATTCAAAAGAGCTTTATTGGCATGACAAATTGTACATTGTATTACCAAAACATTTATATGAGCATGAAAAAATAAATAAATAAATAAATAAAATAAAAATGAACAAAGTAGAAGTATTGAACTGTGAAAGTGTGAAATTGAAGTGTGGAAAAACGGGGTGGGGGGGAGAGGGGGGAGAGGGGGGAAAAGTGTATGTACTTTAAGTGGTGTGTGTGTTTGCATATGTGTGTGTATAAGAGTTTGTGTGAGTTCATGTGTGTCAGTGTGTGTGTGTTTGAGTAAATGGACGCATCACTGTTTGGTCGACTCTTCCCTCTTTTTGTGGCAGGAATTCTCTCTCTCTCTCTCTCTCTCTCTTTCTCTCTCTGAAGTGCTTGTGTAAGTGCAAATTATTTTATGCACTACTAACACTGGCTAGTTTTCCTTCACAAGAGTCTTTAACTGCAGTCAGGTCATTAAGTCATTCCTGACAGCTGGCAGGAACAAATAGCAAATGGCTTTGAACAGCAAGTACTTGATCCTAAATAACTGCACTATAATGAAGAGTACAGTTAAGAATTATTATATTATATAATAATTAAGAATTAGAAATTAATAATTATTATATTATATTATACTACAGAGCTGTTGAATGCTTGAATCTGATTGATGAACGATCTAAGGTGTGCAATTATTTTCAGGGAAACACACGGCTAAAGTAGTTCCAGACAGGTCTTGACCGCATTACATGTCCATATGACGTCGCCAAATGTCCTTATAGCCTACAACAGCAAAAAAAACAAAACACAACGACACTGACCAAACAAATAAATATAGTAAACAATAGGATAAAAGCTTTCTCAGGAGACAAGCTCACGCTGGCCCAGCTCCAGCGTGCCTTGCACTCACCTGAGCCCCCTGTTACTTAAGACAAAGACTCCCTCTGCCCCTCTGAAGGATTTGTCTCTTTCATCACGACGGAGGGAGATCACAATGCCATCTCGATTACAGCCTTGGAGAGAGAGGATTGGTCACGAAATCCTGTCCCAGAATCAATGCCGTCCCATAGTGAGGCAAGCGAGCACGTGGCAGCCGCCGTGGACGATGAACTGCTGCGCATTCTCACTAAGACGGTGGAGGAATTAGTCCTGGAGTGGTCTCCTCCTGCTGAGCCACCACACATCCGACTGGACGAGTGGTTTCTGCACTCAGGCCGCCACCAGGACATCGACCCCCCAGAAACCAGCACCATTCTTCCCCGAGGTTCACAAAGAGATCTCGCGGT
Organism: Coreius guichenoti; assembly: GCA_039654105.1. Classification (NCBI taxonomy): domain Eukaryota; kingdom Metazoa; phylum Chordata; class Actinopteri; order Cypriniformes; family Gobionidae; genus Coreius; species Coreius guichenoti. The sequence goes on along the minus strand of CM077182.1, from coordinate 22,452,417 downwards.
CATAGCGTACCCCCCAATGCTTCCCTCGAAGCCTTACTGGACAACAGCACACATCGGGGCGAAGGCTTTTATTTCTGCTGGGCAGGCAGCTTAAGCTCTCCACACCATGGCTGTGCTTCAGGTGTTCTGGGTGAAGCTGCTAAAGTTGATGGATGAGAATGGCCTGGATCCGGAAATGTTTAAAGAGCTTCAAAGCGCCACCGACCTGGCCCTTTGAGGTACGAAAAAGCCTGCCCAGTCCATTGGCCGCAGCATGGATAGTTTGGTAGTGCTTAACCGCCATTTGTGGCTCACACTGACAGAGATGAGAGACTCTGAGAAGACAGCTATCTTGGAATCCCGCATTATTCAGTGATGCTGTTGGCACATTCTCAGAGTGTTTTCTGGAAGCCCAAAAACATGCCCAAGCAAAGCTTCAAGCCCTGCCCGCTCAAGATCCTCTTCTGTTCAGTGCTCTAGACAGCGCTCAGCTCTACACCCTTCTGCTTCCGTATCAGCCTCGAGCAAAGAGCCTGAACCAGTGGTGAAGCCGAAAATGTACACCTTCACACGAAATAAGCAGTTCCCCGCCTCAGGGGAGTGAACTGCCTTGTAAAGCAAGCACTGATGCACGCACACAGTCCCCTGCCTCAAAGCAGCGAACTACCGTGTACAAAGCATACACTCACAAGTTCATACAGTTCCCCACCTCAGGGCAGCGAAAGACTGTACATGAAGCACGCTCTCACACACACATGCAGTTCCCCGTTGTACATCAAGCGAGCAGCGTGATGATGTCTACTGTTCCACCACAAGATGCTCAGATCTTCCGCAAAGAGATTATAGCACACACTATTCAAGAAACGTGCGATAGAGGTGGTGTCTCCCGAGGATCAGGAGAGCAGCATTTACAGCCACTATTTTCTGGTTCCGAAAAAAGACGCGGCCTTCGACCTATTTTGGATTTGAGACCACTGAACCATGCACTGTCATGGCGCTCATTCAAAATGATCACTGTAAAACAAATCCTCACACACGTTCAGCCTGGGGATTGGTTAATTTCGGTAGACCTGAGAGACACCTACTTTCACATTTAGATAGCCCCTCATCACAGGTGCTTTCTGAGGTTCGTCTTCGAGGGCGTGGCCTATCAGTTTCTGATCCTGAACTATCTGGACAGTCACAAATCAAAGCTCCTTCACCACTTTCTTTCTGTCAACATGCAGAAGAGCATGTTACAACCCAGTCGGACTATCTTATTTTTAGGAATAGAGATGGATTCCCTGTCAATGCGAGCCCGCCTCTCTCTCGCTCTCATTCTATAATCAGTTCTCTCACCGTGTTCAAGCCGGGGAGATCGCCACCCCTGAAGTGTTTTCAAAAGACACTGGGGCTAATGGCAGCCGCGTCAGAGGTATGCCCTTTGGGGCTACTGCACATGCGCCCTCTTCAACTCTGGTTGAAAGCTCATGTTCTGCACCAGGTGTGGCAGAGCGGCAAGATGCATGTCAAAGTGACCCGCAGCTGCAGGGACGCACTAAAACCTTGGTTCAGCAACAGAATGTACAGCAGGTTATCAAGAGGAAATCTGTCAATATGGATGCATCAAGCACAGGCTGGGGTGCCCTGTGTGATATCAGACCGGATTCTGGCTCCAGGACGGATGCACAGAAGCTGTCTAGAATCTGTCTAGAAACTGTCCATCATATTCTTTTTCAAACAGACAATACAGCAGTGGTGGCTTACATAAATGACCAGTGCGGCGTGTACTCACGCTCGCTTCACAAACTTCTGTGGGACAAAAGAAATCTCCTCTATATTCGGGTGGTGCACGTCCTGGGTCACTTGAATTGCGGGGCGGACTTACTGTAGTCCACGGGGAGTGGAGACTGCATCCCAGAACAGTAGCCATGATCTGGGACATATTTGGAAAAGCGGAGGTGGATCTATTTGCCTTGGAGGAGACCACTCACTGCCTGCTTAGCGCCTTTTTTTTTCTTTTATTGTGTCATTGGCTGGCACAATACGCACGGCACCATTCAATAGGGCTTTAGTATTCTAGGAGAAAGGGTTTTTCCCCAGCGTCATCAATGACGCAATGTCTCGTTCCCTCCTCTCAGGGAACCGGGGTTACGTTGAGTAACTGCAGATGCTTTATGTACGGAAAGAACATTCTTTCTCCCGCTCTCTCTTATTCCTTATTATATTATATTATATTATATTATATTATATTTTTATTGCACAAAACCATGACAGTAATGAATATAAAGGAAAGAACCCATGAAACATACAAAAAAAGGATAGAAAATGAAAAGAGGGGACAACAATTATAGATACATAGTTACAGTAATGTGCATAGATACAGTGATAAATTATCTTATTATATTTATATTATATAGAAGTGTTATATAGAAGTACACCCAAAAACATTTGATACATGCTATGGCATTGGTGGGGCACAGACAGTTTTTGTTATACCTATCATTACTAAAAGCACACCATCCATATAATTTAGGTTGATAAGTATGATTTTAAAAGTTTAATGTCTTGCCAGACATTTTACACCATGATTCACATCATAATTAGTGGTATTTAGTTGTAATCAGTGGTGTTACGAAGTCAGGCATCTCTGTTGTTGCTTACTCATCTTGTCGCTAACCCTCTGTGCATGAATGATACCTCAAATGATGAATACTTGCAATGAATGTCTCTGAAACTTGTTAAAGAGAGGTATGCTAGCTAAATCAATCAGACTTACGATTTTCACTTGGCAATGGCAGATGATAAATTGGCAATGCTCTAAAACCACGAGAGCCACAAAACCATTCTGGCAGCAAGCACCATGCAATATTATATTAAAATAAACTTATAGGCAAAATAGACAATCCACAACCTAGATTACAAATAAAATGGCTAATTAACTTTTAATATAAACCTCATCTTAAATAATGATATTTAAATGTGTCGTGTACCAAAGTAAAATTCTCAAAACATTATTTTCAATTTAATAAATTACTGTTAAATTGAAACACTGGCAATATATACTTGATTGAAACAATGCTTCAAGTACCACAAAGAATAATGTTTAATTATAAACAGGGGGTTTGTCTGCTTCCTCAGTCAGTTTAATGGTCAACAGATGCAGTCAGTACCTCATCGTCTCTTTTATTGATTTCACCTTTCTCTCTCTCTGTCACTAAGCTCCACTGTCATCTTATAAGCCCCGAACATGTTAAATTTCTTTCTCTCTGTCGCTCACTCACTCTCTCTCTCTTCTGGCTCTCCATGCCTTTGGCAGGTAACGAATCACACTCCCTGACCAACAAGCTCTTAGCCAATGAATGTTGAGCATTGAGCAGCGGTGTACCCGGGCCAATAGCTGCCAAAAGAATGGCTTTTTACTAGAAAGGGAACAGCGAGTGCATAAGTGGATAGAGTCTGACCTTTCAAGGCCAGCACTTACAAGAATCAATCCACTTGCAAATGCTGCAGTTAGAAGTAAATCAACTGATTCAATCTGTGCCCCCCTCTACAGAATCAGTGCTTGCCACTGAGAAAGAAAGAGAGAGACCCCTGTCTGAAGGTACTCTGACTCACTAAGCCTTACACTTGTGTAAAAGAATCTCATGACTGAACTGAGAAACACATTCAGTGCTATTTTAGTACTATTATTGTATTTTTCATTTTAATTTCAGTAATTTTGTTATATGCTTTTGTCATTTGTCTTTTTTATTTTTATTTTTAAATATACACTGCCGTTCAAAAGTTTTTGATCGGTAAGATTTTTAATGTTTTTAGAAGTAGTCTCTTTTGCTCACCAAGGCTGCATTTATTTTATTATTGTGAAATACAAACCCGATTCCAAAAAAGTTGGGACACTGTACAAATTGTGAATAAAAACAGAATGCAATGATGTGGAAGTTTCAAATTTCAATATTTTATTCAGAATACAACATAGATGACATATCAAATGTTTAAACTGAGAAAATGTATCATTTTAAGGGAAAAATAAGTTGATTTTAAATTTCATGGCATCAACACATCTCAAAAAAGTTGGGACAAGGCCATGTTTACCACTGTGTGGCATCCCCTCTTCTTTTTATAACAGTCTGCAAACGTCTGGGGACTGAGGAGACAAGTTGCTCAAGTTTAGGAATAGGAATGTTGTCCCATTCTTGTCTAATACAGGCTTCTAGTTGCTCAACTGTCTTAGGTCTTCTTTGTCGCATCTTCCTCTTTATGATGCGCCAAATGTTTTCTATGGGTGAAAGATCTGGACTGCAGGCTGGCCATTTCAGTACCCGGATCCTTATTCTACGCAGCCATGATGTTGTAATTGATGCAGTATGTGGTCTGGCATTGTCATGTTGAAAAAATGCAAGGTCTTCCCTGAGAGAGACGACGTCTGGATGGGAGCATATGTTGTTCTAGAACTTGGATATATCTTTCAGCATTGATGGTGCCTTTCCAGATGTGTAAGCTGCCCATGCCACACGCACTCATGCAACCCCATACCATCAGAGATGCAGGCTTCTGAACTGAGCGCTGATAACAACTTGGGTTGTCCTTGTCCTCTTTAGTCCGGATGACATGGCGTCCCAGTTTTCCAAAAAGAACTTCAAATTTTGATTCGTCTGACCACAGAACAGTTTTCCACTTTGCCACAGTCCATTTTAAATGAGCCTTGGCCCAGAGAAAACGCCTGCGCTTCTGGATCATGTTTAGATATGGCTTCTTTTCTGACCTATAGAGTTTTAGCCGGCAACGGCGAATGGCACGGTGGATTGTGTTCACCGACAATGTTTTCTGGAAGTATTCCTGAGCCCATGTTGTGATTTCCATTACAGTAGCATTCCTGTATGTGATGCAGTGCCGTCTAAGGGCCCGAAGATCACGGGCATCCAGTATGGTTTTCCGGCCTTGACCCTTACGCACAGAGATTGTTCCAGATTCTCTGAATCTTTGGATGATATTATGCACTGTAGATGATAACTTCAAACTCTTTGCAATTTTTCTCTGAGAAACTCCTTTCTGATATTGCTCCACTATTTTTCGCCGCAGCATTGGGGGAATTGGTGATCCTCTGCCCATCTTGACTTCTGAGAGACACTGCCACTCTGAGAGGCTCTTTTTATACCCAATCATGTTGCCAATTGACCTAATAAGTTGCAAATTGGTCCTCCAGCTGTTCCTTATATGTACATTTAACTTTTCCGGCCTCTTATTGCTACCTGTCCCAACTTTTTTGGAATGTGTAGCTCTCATGAAATCCAAAATGAGCCAATATTTGGCATGACATTTCAAAATGTCTCACTTTCAACATTTGATATGTTATCTATATTCTATTGTGAATAAAATATAAGTTTATGAGATTTGTAAATTATTGCATTCCTTTTTTATTCACAATTTGTACAGTGTCCCAACTTTTTTGGAATCGGGTTTGTATTATTAAAATGTAAAATAACTGTTTTCTATTAGAATATATTTTAAAATGTAATTTATTTCTGTGTTGGCAGAGCTGAATTCTCAGCATCATTACTCCAGTCTTCAGTGATTCTTCAGAAATCATTGTAATATGATGATTTGCTGCTCAAGAATTGTTGAAAACGGTTGTGTAAAACATTTTTTTCAGGATTCTTTGATGAATAGAAAATTCAAAAGAACAGCATTTATTTTAAATAAAATCTTTTGTAACATTATACATGTCTTTACTGTCACTTTTGATCAGTTTAATGCATCCTTGCTAAATAAATGTATTAATTTCTTTCCCCCAAAAAATAAACAAATTCTTACTGACCCAAAACTTTTGAACAGTTGTACAATGTTGCAAAAGCTTTCTATTTCAGATAAATACTGTTCTTTTGAACTTTCTATTCATCAAAGAATCCTAAAAAAAATGTTTTACACAACTGTTTTCAACACTGATAATAATCATAAATGTTTCTTGAACAGCAAATCATCATATTAAAATGATTTCTGAAGGATCATGTGACACTGAAGACTGGAGTAGTGATGCTCAAAATTCAGCTTTGATCACAGGAATAAATTACATTTTAAAATATATTCAAATAGAAAACAGTTATTTTACATTTTAATAATATTTCACAATATTACTGGGGTTTTTTTGTTGTATTTTTAAAATAAATGCAGACTTGGTGAGCAGAATAGACTTCTAAAAAAAAAAAAAAAATCTTACTGATCAAAAACTTTTGAACGGCAGTGTATTTTTATTTTGATTTCGTTTATTTATTTATTTATTTATTTATTTTCCGTTGTACCAGGTCTTCTAAGAAAATAGAAAAATCATGGTCAGTATCATTACCATCATACAAACTATTTTACATTTTGACAAATTGGTGGCAAATTTATATGAATTTTCTTCATTTTTGTACAACCATGCTTAGTTTTTTTCTTCTTCTTCTTCTTCTTCAGTTTTTTACAAATCAAATCAAAAGAATTACCAATTCGCCAAAACATAGTTACGTTCTCTCATGTGATCAGGTTGGAACTTTTATTGTCTTTTCCAACCAAGCAGTAATTTTGTCACAAGGGTGTTAAAATATTGTGTAGTTGTGTGAATATGATACATAAAATGTTAGCTATAAAATTAGCTTTAGCAAGACGAAGGAGTCTCAAAATCTCAAAAATGTTTAAAAGAATGTCATTTCCATCACAAAATGCTATTAAACACAATACATGATTTTCATTACGTTCAGACTAAATATGACAGAATTCTCCTTTGCTGCATGTATGTCCACTGTTGAAGATTATTAGTAGACAAAGGAGAGTGTGAAAAGTGTTTTAAGTTTATTTTCTAAAAAGTCCACAGGGCCAAAAGTGCTTCTAATTGAATAAAGACCCAGTTGGTGACATTCTGTGTGTGTTTGTGTTTGGAAGATCAAGGGATCACACACTGTTTAGTCCTGTCTGTGTGCTCAGAGATGGAAAAACCATGAGAGAGAGTGAGATTCACAGGGGTAAGAGAGAGTGAGGCAGGTTGGCTTTGGAATATTTATAGACCTCATTAGACATATTCGGTTAGACTCTCACTGACATATTCACCCAGCAAGATTTCCTACAACACTGGAATGCATTTATGCACCATCACGGCCCTTCACAGACAAACAGCATGCATAATTGCGAATATTTGTGCAGCAGCATGCATAAACATTCCTTCTCGACCACATACACACTTTCCAACGTATTCAGTCGCTCTCTGCCTATCTCTACTTTATTTTTTTTTCATATTGCAGAGGTGGTATTTCAGTGTTTTAGTACACTGTGCTGTGCCAGAAAGAAACGGACAGATTTTAGGCACGCTGCCATCAGTAATACAAAACAGCTGACAGTGTGTAATACTATACAGTACTGTTAAAGAGTCGGAAGCAAACCATGCCCTCTATGAAATTACAGCTACAGATTTTTTTAAAGATGTTTAGAGAGGTTTGTGGGTTTCATTGTCAGGGCCGTCGCTAGGGGGAGGGGCCCAGGGCAACAACATGCAGCGGGCCCTGGATATCCCAGCTACGGCCCTGGTCATTTCATATGATCCTTTTCAATTTCCCCTTAAAATAGTGCGTTATGGAGTTTGGGGGAAATCCCAAGGAATAGTTTGTCAAGTAATTTCAGTGATGTGGATAGTCATGGAAGGACTCATTTGAAGGGCTCGAATTCCCCTCTCAGAACTGCTGATATCAGTGTAGATGACAATAAACTATTGCCATTCATTCACTGAGTAGAGTAATATTAATTTCACAGCTTTTTTAAATGGTTTGAGTATCATTTAAAAAAAAAAAAAAAAAATATGGAAACCCACCATATTTTAGAACATCAAAAACCACATTTTTCCAAAATAAATATAAAAATAAAATCATTTAAAAAAAAAAAAAAAAAAAAAAAGGTTATTATTTTATAGTAACTTTATTACTATATGACCAATAAATTATACATTTTAAAATTACAATTAAATTATTAATAAATTAAATTACAAAAGTATTATATTATATTATTGTTCAAAAGTTTTTTTTAAAAAGAAGTCTCTTATGCTCACCAAGGCTGCATTTATTTGATGAAATACTGTATGCATTAAAAGCAGTAATATTGTAAAATATTATTTAATTTAAAATAACTGTTTTCTATTTTGCCAATCAATGCTTCCCGCTAGAGACATCCCTCCACCTCCACATCTCCACCTCCACTTCTTTAGGAAATCCTGCCATATAGCTATTTTCATCTATTTAGTAGTCCCATGGGCGAGGGGGGGTGGTTATATCCTGGAGCCAAATACGTTTAGGCCTTTACCACTTAAATATTATATAGGCACTTAACTCTTCAAGGCAGATTACATTATCCATTCTATGAATTATTTCTCTGATTTATGTCATTCATTAGTCTCAAAACTCAATATCATTTACTTTGAACGAATGCGCTACAGAAAGGAATTGTTGGGAAAAGTAAAGGAAAATCAAGGCATAATGCATTAAGATTTTTGAGTCTTATTTTTAGGTTGTCTTATCAAGTGTGAATTTGCTCATTTGGTGAAATTCAAAAGGAGAAATTTTGAATAATTTACTGGTCTTTTTCCCCTTTTTGCACAATAAACTATTACAAAAACAGTCAGTATGACTTGTGAAAGTCTTCTGAAGTCATAGGATAACTTTGTATGCGGAACAGACTGAAATTTAAGTCTGAAATGTACTCGACTGTTCAAAGGTTTTGGGTTGGTATACTTTTTTATGAAGTCTCTACTGCTCACCAAGGTTGCATTTATTTGATCAAAAATACAGTAAATAAACAGTAATATTGTTAAATATTATTAAAATTTAAAATAAATGTTTGGTAACACTTTACAATAAGGTCCAATTAGTTAATGCATTAACTTAACTTTTAACTTAACTACTTAGCATTTAACTTATTAACTTACTGTTCATTGTTAGTTAATGTTAGTTAAGTTCCATTAAACAATATTAACAGATACAGCTTTTGATTTTAATACTGAATTAGTAAATGTTGAAATAACGTTAGAACTGAGCACACAAATTTTCTATGGACACTGTAACAGTCGTGATATGACGTCACACTCTGCGGCGTCTTTTTTATAAACATGAATTTAACATATAACAAATAGTAATACATTCAAAATGTAAAAATAAACAATCTACACGACTTTACTGCAAAAATATGCATTCTTTTAAATCAGCCAAGAGGTCACGGCGTAACGTATCAATCTTATACTGGTCACATGTCTTCACATGAGGCGAATTCGCAGGTCAGAGTTCACCAAACTTGAGCTTTGGAACGCACCCTCCCCTCAACTCTCTAAACTTCCTGACTACAGTCTCTACAGAAGTGCCAAAAATCTCAGAGGGCAAGATTGTCGCATCAAGGAGAGAGTTTCTCTCCTTCCACTTGATATCTGCCAAGTTCAACAACAGATGCCTCTCTGTGTCCACCATCGGCGCCGTTGATTGACCAATGGCAGCGGCTGTTTGTTTGGTGGCCTGGGGGGCTATATCTGTGTTGTGGCGCAGCTCAGCGACCATTTCAGGAGACAATCCCTGCCCCTGATCCAAATCTTTAAGCACCAAATCTGGTATGCCTGCAGCATGGCCATCGTGTGCAAGGCACCACCGGCCTGACCTGCTGCCGCATACGCATCCGTAATAGCTTAGGCCCTGTTTACACCTGATATTAAGATGCGTTTTGGTCGTTCAGATCACAAGTGGACGACACTAATTACAGGTGTAAACGGGATCTAAAACATTTTGAGCTTGTTCACTTTCGACCACTTCAGAGGTTGTCAAAAGTGCATTTCGGATTGCTTTTGTAGTGTAAACACTCATGTGGTCAAATGAGTTCGAACAGTCACAAAAGACCACCTACTCTCTGCCGTCTGAAATGATGCGTAAACATTATGGGAAGCTTGCTAGCCAGACAGGATATAAACTTTGTTGACTTTGGTTTGGTTTGAAGACGAAAAACGTACCAAGCTCAATGTTCTCCCACCATTCCTGATTTCTAACACACACTCACAGCGTTCAGTGTGGTCTTGTGCCTGTCAGAGCAGAAACGAAAGCTGATGCTCTCCATGTTTTTCCGTCGTCTCCAGACGCGTTCATATGTAAATTGTGCAAGCTTGTTTTGTGCATTAAGGTCCATTCTCACCAAGAACGCTAACTATAAAGAGAACTACGATAACATATTTGCATCCACAACCAACAAACGCTATCGCGCGCTGCAGTTTCAAAGTGTGTACAACATATCATTGAATATGTTTTTTCTGTTGTTGTTGTATTTACACAGCTTTAACCAGCAGATGTCCTCAGCATGCTCTGTTTCGAGTGAATCTTGCTAGTGTAATCGATCTAATCTAACAGTGAATTTAACTGACGTAGTCAATATAGTGGAAAAAAAACACAGTCTTTTTTTTACTGCAACTTCAAAGGAAGATGTTGTAGAAACTAGTGATGGATACCTGAGGTACAAACCCGATTCCAAAAAAGTTGGGACACTGTACAAATTGTGAATAAAAACAGAATGCAATGATGTGGAAGTTTCAAATTTCAATATTTTATTCAGAATACAACATAGATGACATATCAAATGTTTAAACTGAGAAAATGTATCATTTTAAGGGAAAAATAAGTTGATTTTAAATTTCATGGCATCAACACATCTCAAAAAAGTTGGGACAAGGCCATGTTTACCACTGTGTGGCATCCCCTCTTCTTTTTATAACAGTCTGCAAACGTCTGGGGACTGAGGAGACAAGTTGCTCAAGTTTAGGAATAGGAATGTTGTCCCATTCTTGTCTAATACAGGCTTCTAGTTGCTCAACTGTCTTAGGTCTTCTTTGTCGCATCTTCCTCTTTATGATGCGCCAAATGTTTTCTATGGGTGAAAGATCTGGACTGCAGGCTGGCCATTTCAGTACCCGGATCCTGCTTCTACGCAGCCATGATGTTGTAATTGATGCAGTATGTGGTCTGGCATTGTCATGTTGAAAAAATGCAAGGTCTTCCCTGAGAGAGACGACGTCTGGATGGGAGCATATGTTGTTCTAGAACTTGGATATATCTTTCAGCATTGATGGTGCCTTTCCCGATGTGTAAGCTGCCCATGCCACACGCACTCATGCAACCCCATACCATCAGAGATGCAGGCTTCTGAACTGAGCGCTGATAACAACTTGGGTTGTCCTTGTCCTCTTTAGTCCGGATTACATGGCGTCCCAGTTTTCCAAAAAGAACTTCAAATTTTGATTCGTCTGACCACAGAACAGTTTTCCACTTTGCCACAGTCCATTTTAAATGAGCCTTGGCCCAGAGAAAACGCCTGCGCTTCTGGATCATGTTTAGATATGGCTTCTTTTTTGACCTATAGAGTTTTAGCCGGCAACGGCGAATGGCACGGTGGATTGTGTTCACCGACAATGTTTTCTGGAAGTATTCCTGAGCCCATGTTGTGATTTCCATTACAGTAGCATTCCTGTATGTGATGCAGTGCCGTCTGAGGGCCCGAAGATCACGGGCATCCAGTATGGTTTTCCGGCCTTGACCCTTACGCACAGAGATTGTTCCAGATTCTCTGAATCTTTGGATGATATTATGCACTGTAGATGATGATAACTTCAAACTCTTTGCAATTTTTCTCTGAGAAACTCCTTTCTGATATTGCGCCACTATTTTTCGCCACAGCATTGGGGGAATTGGTGATCCTCTGCCCATCTTGACTTCTGAGAGACACTGCCACTCTGAGAGGCTCTTTTTATACCCAATCATGTTGCCAATTGACCTAATAAGTTGCAAATTGGTCCTCCAGCTGTTCCTTATATGTACATTTAACTTTTCTGGCCTCTTATTGCTACTTGTCCCAACTTTTTTGGAATGTGTTGCTCTCATGAAATCCAAAATGAGCCAATATTTGGCATGACATTTCAAAATGTCTCACTTTCAACATTTGATATGTTATCTATATTCTATTGTGAATAAAATATAAGTTTATGAGATTTGTAAATTATTGCATTCCTATTTTATTCACAATTTGTACAGTGTCCCAACTTTTTTGGAATCGGGTTTGTAATTTTGTTACACTGTTTGTTGCCTGGCATAATGATCTTCTCACCATTTATTCTGAGGGTATGACAGATTGTTTTCCATATCTCCATTTTATTTAAAGTATCCTTGAAAAGGGGATTTGACTTGTCAAACATTGGTGGATTTTTCTGGACCTCGCCGATTAACCTCTGCAATGTCGTCTGCCATTTTAAATGCGCAAGCCCTTAAATTCGAATGGATTCTGATTAGCTGTTTGGTTTTATCGTTCAACAGCTGGAAAAAATCGTTCTGAAAGTGATCCCATCGTTATAGTTGTGGTGTGGGCTATTCTTTTATATTTAGAACAATTTTTAAAACTACATCTTTGTCATTATCTTTATAGTTATCGTTATAGTTCTATCGGGTCTTTAGATTGAAAGATCTGGAAAAAAAAACAACATACATTTGCCCATCCATAGACCCTCCCCTCGAGGAAATCAGGACAGAAGTGGTTGAAAGTGGACAAAAGAGATGGATTAAAATACCGGGTGTAAACAGGAATGTGTCTCCTTCGTCTACTTGTGATCAAAACGCATCTTAAAGGATTAGTTCACTTTAAAATAAAAAATGTCCTGATAATTTACTCACCCCCATGTCATCCAAGATGTTCATGTCTTTTTTTCTTCAGTCGAAAAGAAATTACGTTTTTTGAGGAAAATATTCCAGGATTTTTATCCACACAATGGTCTTCAATGGCAACCAACGGGTTGAAGGTTCCAATCAATGCAGTTTCAAAGGGCTTCAGAGGGCTCTGCATGATCCCAGCCAAGGAATACGGTCTTATCTAGTTAAACAATCGGCCATTTTCAAGAAAAAATAACAATTTATATACTTTTTAACCACGAATGCTCAACTTCGGTGTTGTGATTCTTCACGGCGTGTGACGTCATTACGTCGGAAAGGTCGCAAGGTCGCAACTGCATTGATTTGGACCTTCAACCGTTGGTTGCCACTGAAGTACATTATATGGAGGAAAATCCTTGAATGTTTTCCTCAAAAAACTTAATTTCTTTTCGACTGAAGAAAAAAAGACATGAACATCTTGAATGATATGGGGGTGAGTAAATTATCAGGAAATTTTCATTTTGAAGTGAACTAATCCTTTAATACCAGGTGTAAACAGGGCCTTAGATGGCAGGGTCGGAGCTTTCAAAAAGGATGCATCACCCTGACACCGTGTCTACACCGGACGCAAGCGGCGCGATGCGACAAAAGACAATATAACCCATTATAAGCAGTGATGTTGTCTACACTGGATACGGCGCGATGTGACAACAAATCCCTGACAGTAAACTGATGCCTCGTTCTATTTATGACGTACTGACATGAAGGACAAATGCTTTGCAACGGTTGTTTTGTCGCGTCCAGTGTAGACAGCTTCTAGCTGTTGCGGCGCGGTGCGACGCGTCAACGGTCGCGTCCGGTGTAGACACGGTGTGAGAGAGATAGGCTGCAAGTGTCTCATCAATAGGAGGCATCCTCACAGGTTTTGGACTGAGTCAGTGAACTGAACTCAAAAACAGAATCAATCCGATTTCTGAATGAATCATTTAGACTGTTTAATCAAAAAGATATAATTTAAACAATTGATTCATCATAAATTGGATGTGTTTTATGTGACTCAGTAAGCCATGCTGGATCAAATGTAAAAATTTTGCACTTTGCACACAGCTGTGTAACAGTGGTGTTTTGAATAACCACTTCCTGTCTGGTTCAGTATGGTAACCATAACATGTTGCTAATTAAACATTTTTCCACATCAAAACATAATCAAGATGAAAACCAATCCAAATTTCTCAAAATTCTCAAAATTTCACGGCGTGTGACGTCATTACGTCGGAAAGGTCGCAAGGTCGCAACTGCATTGATTTGGACCTTCAACCGTTGGTTGCCACTGAAGTACATTATATGGAGGAAAATCCTTGAATGTTTTCCTCAAAAAACTTAATTTCTTTTCGACTGAAGAAAAAAAGACATGAACATCTTGAATGATATGGGGGTGAGTAAATTATCAGGAAATTTTCATTTTGAAGTGAACTAATCCTTTAATACCAGGTGTAAACAGGGCCTTAGATGGCAGGGTCGGAGCTTTCAAAAAGGATGCATCACCCTGACACCGTGTCTACACCGGACGCAAGCGGCGCGATGCGACAAAAGACAATATAACCCATTATAAGCAGTGATGTTGTCTACACTGGATACGGCGCGATGTGACAACAAATCCCTGACAGTAAACTGATGCCTCGTTCTATTTATGACGTACTGACATGAAGGACAAATGCTTTGCAACGGTTGTTTTGTCGCGTCCAGTGTAGACAGCTTCTAGCTGTTGCGGCGCGGTGCGACGCGTCAACGGTCGCGTCCGGTGTAGACACGGTGTGAGAGAGATAGGCTGCAAGTGTCTCATCAATAGGAGGCATCCTCACAGGTTTTGGACTGAGTCAGTGAACTGAACTCAAAAACAGAATCAATCCGATTTCTGAATGAATCATTTAGACTGTTTAATCAAAAAGATATAATTTAAACAATTGATTCATCATAAATTGGATGTGTTTTATGTGACTCAGTAAGCCATGCTGGATCAAATGTAAAAATTTTGCACTTTGCACACAGCTGTGTAACAGTGGTGTTTTGAATAACCACTTCCTGTCTGGTTCAGTATGGTAACCATAACATGTTGCTAATTAAACATTTTTCCACATCAAAACATAATCAAGATGAAAACCAATCCAAATTTCTCAAAATTTTTAAAGGAAAAACAAGTCAGCTCCACCTCCCAACTTACAGGGGACCAACACAATATTAGGTCATAATGTTATGCCTGATCGGTGTATATATAAAGACTTCCAATGCAAAAGCCTCTAAAAGCCACCTCGGTCAATGCTCTTACTGAGTGAATGCTCTCTGCACATAGTATACGTTCATCAAATACTTTCACTTCAAACCCAGTCTGAAAAACGTCAGACAGACTTAGAGGCTTTTGCATCTAAAGTCTTCATATATATACACTCACCTAAAGGATTATTAGGAACACCATACTAATACTGTGTTTGACCCCCTTTCGCCTTCAGAACTGCCTTAATTCTACGTGGCATTGATTCAACAAGGTGCTGAAAGCATTCTTTAGAAATGTTGGCCCATATTGATAGGATAGCATCTTGCAGTTGATGGAGATTTGTGGGATGCTCATCCAGGGCACGAAGCTCCCGTTCCACCACATCCCAAAGATGCTCTATTGGGTTGAGATCTGGTGACTGTGGGGGCCATTTTAGTACAGTGAACTCATTGTCATGTTCAAGAAACCAATTTGAAATGATTCGAGCTTTGTGACATGGTGCATTATCCTGCTGGAAGTAGCCATCAGAGGATGGGTACATGGTGGTCATAAAGGGATGGACATGGTCAGAAACAATGCTCAGGTAGGCCGTGGCATTTAAACGATGCCCAATTGGCACTAAGGGGCCTAAAGTGTGCCAAGAAAACATCCCCCACACCATTACACCACCACCACCAGCCTGCACAGTGGTAACAAGGCATGATGGATCCATGTTCTCATTCTGTTTACGCCAAATTCTGACTCTACCATCTGAATGTCTCAACAGAAATCGAGACTCATCAGACCAGGCAACATTTTTCCAGTCTTCAACTGTCCAATTTTGGTGAGCTCGTGCAAATTGTAGCCTCTTTTTCCTATTTGTAGTGGAGATGAGTGGTACCCGGTGGGGTCTTCTGCTGTTGTAGCCCATCCGCCTCAAGGTTGTGCGTGTTGTGGCTTCACAAATGCTTTGCTGCATACCTCGGTTGTAACGAGTGGTTATTTCAGTCAAAGTTGCTCTTCTATCAGCTTGAATCAGTCGGCCCATTCTCCTCTGGCCTCTAGCATCAACAAGGCATTTTCGCCCACAGGACTGCCGCATACTGGATGTTTTTCCCTTTTCACACCATTCTTTGTAAACTCTAGAAATGGTTGTGCGTGAAAATCCCAGTAACTGAGCAGATTGTGAAATACTCAGACCGGCCCGTCTGGTCTGAGTATTTTCTGGTCAGGAGATTGTCTTGACCAGGACCACACCCCTAAATGCATTGAAGCAACTGCCATGTGATTGGTTGATTAGATACACTCACCTAAAGGATTATTAGGAACACCTGTTCAATTTCTCATTAATGCAATTATCTAATCAACCAATCACATGGCAGTTGCTTCAATGCATTTAGGGGTGTGGTCCTGGTCAAGACAATCTCCTGAACTCCAAACTGAATGTCAGAATGGGAAAGAAAGGTGATTTAAGCAATTTTGAGCGTGGCATGGTTGTTGGTGCCAGACGGGCCGGTCTGAGTATTTCACAATCTGCTCAGTTACTGGGATTTTCACGCACAACCATTTCTAGAGTTTACAAAGAATGGTGTGAAAAGGGAAAAACATCCAGTATGCGGCAGTCCTGTGGGCGAAAATGCCTTGTTGATGCTAGAGGTCAGAGGAGAATGGGCCGACTGATTCAAGCTGATAGAAGAGCAACTTTGACTGAAATAACCACTCGTTACAACCGAGGTATGCAGCAAAGCATTTGTAAAGCCACAACACGCACAACCTTGAGGCGGATGGGCTACAACAGCAGAAGACCCCACCGGGTACCACTCATCTCCACTACAAATAGGAAAAAGAGGCTACAATTTGCACGAGCTCACCAAAATTGGACAGTTGAAGACTGGAAAAATGTTGCCTGGTCTGATGAGTCTCGATTTCTGTTGAGACATTCAGATGGTAGAGTCAGAATTTGGCATAAACAGAATGAGAACATGGATCCATCATGCCTTGTTACCACTGTGCAGGCTGGTGGTGGTGGTGTAATGGTGTGGGGGATGTTTTCTTGGCACACTTTAGGCCCCTTAGTGCCAATTGGGCATCGTTTAAATGCCACGGCCTACCTGAGCATTGTTTCTGACCATGTCCATCCCTTTATGACCACCATGTACCCATCCTCTGATGGCTACTTCCAGCAGGATAATGCACCATGTCACAAAGCTCGAATCATTTCAAATTGGTTTCTTGAACATGACAATGAGTTCACTGTACTAAAATGGCCCCCACAGTCACCAGATCTCAACCCAATAGAGCATCTTTGGGATGTGGTGGAACGGGAGCTTCGTGCCCTGGATGTGCATCCCACAAATCTCCATCAACTGCAAGATGCTATCCTATCAATACGGGCCAACATTTCTAAAGACTGCTTTCAGCACCTTGTTGAATCAATGCCACGTAGAATTAAGGCAGTTCTGAAGGTGAAAGGGGGTCAAACACAGTATTAGTATGGTGTTCCTAATAATCCTTTAGGTGAGTGTATATGAACAAATGTGCCAGGGCCTGAAAAGACAATTTCGTATTTAAATATCTACTTTCTGAATGAGGCTCACTTTAAATTATATATGTACAGTTGCTGTTACTGCTGCTAAGTGTTATGCAAACAGTTATTAAGAGACTTCTTTTTCACAGCAGTGATATAACTAAATAAACATTAAAATATTATATTGTGTCTGTACTCATGTTCAGTAATGCGTTTGGTTTGTTTAAACATGTGACCATTTAGTTTTCTAAATAGCCAATAATTGGGAATATCATGAAGGGGGTAAAAGCGTTTTCAAGCCACTAGATCTGAAATTAGACATTTTAAGTGAAATTTAAAGTCTTGTCATAGCAGGTCCTCACCATTACAATCTCATCCTACACTGTTCCATACACTGAAAAGCACTTAAATATTGATTTGAGACCTAAAGTGATATGAATGTATTATTACCGTAACTAGCTCAATATTGCTGTTAATTTACCTCCATAAGAGGTCAGTGCTAATATAGCACATTTCAACTGACAGCTGCCCATTCTAATTTTGAGATTAGATTTCCTACTTTATACACGAAATGACCTCAAATCCAACAGACATGAAAACTGTCGACAAAGTGCAAAACATACTGTATTGTGTTCCAGTTGTTCCTGTCAGTCCATGCCTCCTTTACACGATAACCACAAGTTCAGGTCAAACCATCTTCCAATAAAAAAGCGAGAAAAGCAACATGTTTTGAATTTTAAATGTAGGCTACTCCTGTCACTTGAATACGGCGTTTCGGTACTTACACGGAAGGCATTATGAATGACTGCAGGGGAGTTTTACTGTAACTACTGCTGTCATCTAGTGGTCAGTTGAAGAAGTACATCGACAGTTTTGTGGTTAATGTTAACCGTGTGAGAGTCGTATTAATTATTAATGATAATTTATTATTAAATAAACGTCATACACCACCTTTAGTCACTTTGTCTACTTTTGCTCCGCTAATGAACATAGCTTTCCAAACAAATTAAGCCACAACCAAACTGTGTCACAGAACGACTGAAATGATGCTCCGCAAAATTCTAAATTTGTAGTGTATTTCTTTGACACATCTGATATATTTGTATTCATACAATATCATTTATTTATTTTTAAAAATTGTTTTTCATGCTTTTTTGAGAGTTGTCATACGTCAAGTCTGTTTAATAATGTTAGTATTCTATATGAGACATATGCAACACTATAAAAATGCAATCGTTAATCTTGTAATTGTGGTCAACAGTGTGCAAACGAATGTAATATAATACATCACAAGGATCTTTAATTATAAAAGCCCCGCTGTGATGCTATAAATCAACTGTCATTAAACATTTCCCAGATTTATTTATTTTATGCTTTCAGTAGGCTATGTATTTTGTTTTACAGAAATGTTATGCATGTAATAATTTTTTTTTATTTTTTTATAACGGTATCCCCTACATTCCCAGCAAGCAATAGCCGTCATTTCACCGTCTCGGTTAACTATAGACCCGATATAGTCCGGCCATGAGTAACCCACTTTTAGCCAAAATAACCTTGAATTTGGTTACATTTCGTTTTTGCCAAAATAACTTGCGAGATGTATGATATTCCATCATGTAAGCAAAGTCAACAGTGATTACAAGGTGTTTGGTTTCATTTCTTTCACATGTTCTATGCGTAGACTGTGCGTAGCCACGATTTAGCTAGTCAGACCGGCTATTTGTAGCCCACTTCAAGTCAAAACTGATTCACTGTAGTTTTTGGCCAGGTAGCGCATGAGATGGTTGATATCCCATCATGTTCGCAATGTCAATAATATCTACAAGATGTGTCATTTCATGACATGGTCTATCTGTAGCCACGATTTAGCTCTGCATTGGACGGGCTACGTGTAGTCTGCTTTTAGCCCACCCATTTGTAAACATTTAAACATTTGAATTAGCATTAGCTTTGCTGTCACGCATAACATTCATACACATTCTACGATATTATTTGATTTACATTTTAAGTTAAATAAAAATGCAATTACAATTCTCAACCGCTAGATGGCAACTGTAGCCTGTACTACTTACTGGCAACGCGAGACTTGAAAGTAGAGATCACTGTTGCCAGATTTCGCGATAAACATTTCTGCCGTTTCGATTTTTTTTTTTTACACTAGGAAGAGAACAACAACGGGCAACAGCAAACGTTAAAGGACATTCTTTCACCTTGTAAGTATCTGTTCTCGTTTTGATATGTGTTCATTGTATATCTACATTGTTTGTTTATCATTTGTAGGAACCGTGACATTTTAGCGAGTAACAGTGTAGAATAAGCCATGTTGTGGTTAGCTTAACATGCTACATGCACTGTAACCCCTGTGTTTCTGTGTGCCCTTAAACTCTAAATATCTGAATTCAAGGGGATAAACATGAAACATGTGCAACCTATTATAATTTGTTATGAAAGCCACAAATATCATTTTACTCTTCATATCATTATATGAAAATATGAGTTTTTGACTTGGCAAGGCAAATTTATTTGTATAGCACATTTCAACAAGCCAATTCAAATTGCTTTACATAAAACATAAAAGCAACATAGGGTAATATAAAAAGACAATATAAGACATCTAAAAACACTTTAAAATAGTTCAATAGAAAATAAAAACATGATAAAACAGTGAAAGTAAAAGTTACAGTGCAGTGTAAGAAATGTATCATTATTCCTTTACAATTAATAAAAGGCAGCGGCAAACAGTAAAGTCTTTAACCTTGATTTAAAAGAATTAAGAGTTGCAGCAGAACTGCAGTTTTCTGTGAGTTTGTTCCAGATATATTGTGCATAAAAACTGAATTCTGCTTCTCCATGTTTAGTTTTGACTCTGGGGACAGAAAGCAGACCTGTCCCAGATGCCCTGAGAGGTCTGGATGGTTCATAATGCAGCAGAAGATCAGAATTTTACTTTGGCCCCAAACCATTCAATGCTTTAAAAGCCAGCAGTAGTATTTTGAAATTCTTTGACAGATAGGAAGCCAGTGTAAAAACCTCAGAACTGGAGTGATGTGATCCACTTTCTTGGATTTAAAGACACTAGGTTTATTGCAGATTATCTAGCAATCAGTCAACAAAGCACAACAATGAATATACAGAACAGAATACTTACATTCACAGCACATTGCACACACAAAGGAATAAAATCAGCTTTCCCAATTGTCTATCTCGTTGTTCTAATGCAACATGGTGGCTAAAACATGTGACATGTTTAAAGAGAGAGTTCACCCAAAAATGTAAATTCTGTCATCATTTACTCACCCTCAAGTTGTTCCAAAGTTGTTTCTTTCGTCTGTTGAACACAAAAGAAGATATTTTGAAGAATGTGGGTAATCAAACAGTTTATGGACCCCATTGACTTCCATAGTATTTATTTTCCTACTATGAAAGTCAATGGCTACCATCAAATGTCTGGTTACCAACATTCTTCAGAATATCTTTTTTTCTTGTGTGTTCACCAGAAGAAAGAAACCCATACAGGTTTGGAACAACTTGAGGGTGAGTAAATGACAATTTAAATTTTTGGGTGAACTATTACTTTAAACATGTCACATACATATACAAACCCGATTCCAAAAAAGTTGGGACTTTTTGGAATCGGGGACACTGTACAATTCCCCCTCTTTCAGGGAAGACCTTGCATTTTCCAACATGACAATGCCAGACCACATACTGCATCAATTACAACATCATGGCTGCGTAGAAGAAGGATCCGGGTACTGAAATGGCCAGCCTGCAGTCCAGATCTTTCACCCATAGAAAACATTTGGCGCATCATAAAGAGGAAGATGCGACAAAGAAGACCTAAGACAGTTGAGCAACTAGAAGCCTGTATTAGACAAGAATGGGACAACATTCCTATTCCTAAACTTGAGCAACTTGTCTCCTCAGTCCCCAGACGTTTGCAGACTGTTATAAAAAGAAGAGGGGATGCCACACAGTGGTAAACATGGCCTTGTCCCAACTTTTTTGAGATGTGTTGATGCCATGACATTTAAAATCAACTTATTTTTCCCTTAAAATGATACATTTTCTCAGTTTAAACATTTGATATGTCATCTATGTTGTATTCTGAATAAAATATTGAAATTTGAAACTTCCACATCATTGCATTCTGTTTTTATTCACAATTTGTACAGTGTCCCAACTTTTTTGGAATCGGGTTTGTATCTTTAAACTATATTGCCCAGCTCTAGTGTGCATCCAAGCAAAAGAGAATGACTTTGTCACAATTACTGTAAATAAAGTAAAAAATTATGATGTCAACAATGCTTTTCTCGTGCAATTTTTTTTTTCTTATTTGGCAGATGCCGTGATGACCAACTTCCCAGCGGCAACAGAATTTGAGTTAAGGAATACAATTGGGGGGCATTTTAAACAATGGAAATAAAGCTAATCATATTGTTTTATAAACCAACAAAAGGGTTAACCTTTTTTTTAACTTAAAAGTTAACTTTATTTTGTCATTCTTTATATTTTTATTATGTTACGTTAATGTTCCATATTTTTTTTATCATAATCTTTATATTTAATTGTATTTTTAATATTTTATTTTGTCATTTTAATTGTTTTGATCTTTTTGTATTATCTTAAGTTATCTATCTTGTTAATGTTCTTTTTCTAAATAAAACCTTTATATTTAATTTCTTTGGATGGATTGTCATTTATGAGAACCTGTTATATTTGAGTGAAAAGAATCCTTTAGCCATCATTTTGTTGTCTATTAGACGTATATATGTAGACATTCATTAGCTGTCTATTTGATGACTATTCTTGGGCTATGGTTAGATGTATATTAGATTCACTGACAGCCCAAATTCAGCCTTGTTTTAGTCTAGACCCATATTCACTGTCTATTAGACGTATATATGTAGTTGTTCAATAGTCGTCTAATTTATGACTAGTCTATTCCTGGGCTATGGTTAGACGTCTATTAGATTTTCACTGACAGCCCAAATTTATCCTTGTTTTAGCCTAGACGTCTGGGCTGTGTTTTGACAGCTATTAGACGTCTTTTAGACGCAAAATTGCTTGCTGGGTTCCCATCAATCTCAAACACATATTTGCGTATTAGACCATAAAACAGTTTTTCTAGTTTCAAAAGAGGGTGTTAAAGGGATAGTTCACCCAAAAATGAAAATTCTGTCATCATTTACTCACCCTCAAGTTGTTCCAAACCTGTATGAATTTCTTTCCTCTGCTGAACACAAAAGAAGGTATTTTGAAGAATGTCGGTAACCAAGCAGTTGATTATTTTAACAGTATTTTTTTCTCTACTATGGAAGTCAACTGTTTAGCTCCCCATATTCTTCAAAATATCTTCTTTTGTGTTCAGCAGAAGAAAGAAATTCATACAGGTTTGGAACAACTTGAGGGTGAGTAAATGATGACAGAATGTACATTTTTGGGTGAACTATCCCTTTAAATTTAGACCTTGCATTTACGGTTTCTGTCCTTCATGTGGCGCCAGATCTTGAAAAATGACTTCTTGAAGTAGATTAATTATATTGTTGTATTATAGGGATTTTGTAATTTTAGGCCAAATTATTGTGGACTTTACGTAAAACCCTTATGAGATAATTTATTAATTCGTCAAAACAACGTAGATATATGCTTGTTTGCTTAGTACCCTCGAGCATATGCTGTTATATTTACTAGAAAATGAAACCGAAAGAACATAGGGCGTTTCATTTATAAATATGGCTTCGAACTATCAAGAGGATTCGGGTGAGTTTCATGTATATTCCGATATCAAATAAACAAAAGAGCATTAAACATACAATGCAAGCTGCTAATACTTAAGAGGACTTTTCAGCAATCTTTTCATCTTAAGTATTGCGGTGATCTTGAAACCAATCTGTGGTTTCGATTAACACGCTCTTGTTTTTGCGTCGTTCTCTTTTTGAAATATTTTTCTAAAACTAACGTTAGTTGAGACTACTTGTGACAAGTTTTACTCCAGTGAACATTTCTCATGTTTATTTTGGAAAGTCAAAGTCTCTTACCTCAAATACATAACGAGGTATGTTGTCACAATGGGAACCATGCAGCGCTCACAAAGTCCTTCAAAGTTGATCAATCAAGTTACACCATATTTAGGTCATTTATTTTGACGGTATTAAATTAACTCATACTTTTTTAGAGTGTATAATATTTAAGTGATTGTCCACAGTACAGCTCTCAGAAAAAAAGAGTGCAAAGTTGTCACAGGTGCGATACCCTTTTAAAAGGTACACATTTGTACATTATTTACCCATCAACGGTGCATATTAGTATCGTAAAGGCACACATGTACCTAAAGCGTAGACCTATATTAGTAGGCCTACCTAAATGGCAGGGTATAGGATGGGGTAAGATGCCCCCCTTAGATTTACGTTTAAATTGTAACGTTTAGATATAAGTGTAGTGCAAGATGATAATGCATCAGCCAATGTATTTTTAAAGGAAATAAATATAAACATTTGCTAATTTAGAATTTAGTTGTTATAGAACAAAATGTTAATGGGATAGTTCACCCAAAAATGAAAATTAGCCCATGATTTACTCACCCTCAAGCCATCCTAGGTGTATATGACATTTTTCTTTTAGACGAATACAATCTGAGTTACATTAAAAAATGTCCTGGCTCTTCCAAGCTTTATAATGGCAGTGAATGGCTGATTTGTTTTGAAGTCTATAAAAGTGCATCTATCCATCATACAAGTGTTCCACACGGCTCCGGGGGGTTAATAAAGGCCTTGTGAAGCGAAGCCATGCGTTTGTGTAAGAAAAATATTCATATTTAAAACTTAAAAAACTAAAATAACTAGCTTCCGGCAGACGCGATATATGGCGCAGGATGTAGGAGTATTGCAAGCTTTGACGCCTCTCACGGTTCAAACAAATAGGGCTCGGCAACAAACTCAAGCCCCTCTTCTCTTATATTGAAATCCTCCGGCATTTCTCTTTTAAAATTCTCGGTTTAGACTTCTAATTCATGACCGGTGTTTTGTTTTGCTCTATCCTCTGCGCTTCCACGTTCGTCAATACGTGATGCGTCAGGTCAGGGGTTACTCTTTCACCGTAAATCGATGCGTACGGCCGTCTGTCGGAAGCTAGTTATTTTAGTTTCTACAGTTTTAAATATGGATATTTTTCTCACACAAACGTTTCGCTTCAGAAGGCCTTTATTAACCCCCCGGAGCCGTGTGGATATCTTTTATGATGGACAGATGCACTTTTCTGGACTTCAAAATGGAATCAGCCTTTCACTGCCATTATAAAGCTTGGATTAGCCAGGACATTTTTTAATATAACTCCGATTGTATTCGTCTGAAAGAAGAATGCCATATACACCTAAGATGACTTGAGGGAGAGTAAATCATGGGCTAATTTTCATTTTTGGGTGAACTAACCCTTTAAAAGAGGGGTAAAATGGCCCCCCATCTTAGTTAACCAGGGTAAGAAGCCCCCCCCCGGATAAACTTTTACAGAATGTACAAATTACTTTTGTATAGTAAATAAACTATTGTGTTTAAAATTTTATTTTGACAACTGAGTTGAAATTAATAGAATAACTGATGACAGACAAAGCAGAATTCCAGTAAAGAGATTCATCTGAAACGTTATTCTATGACTTATGTACAGTACAGGCATAAAAACAGACACAAAAAAAACTTAATATTCAGCATAATACAATGTCATGGATCACAAAATCTCACAAATGTTGATATTCAGATGAAATGACAAAATTAAAAATAGTGTAGTCATTCATTAAAAGTGCTGAGATGAGATTTTGTGTCATCTATAGTCAGGAGAAAAAATTAAGGTGGGGGTGGGAGTCCTCTTACCCCAACCTACCCTACATATTAGTACCTTTTGAAAGGGTAGCGCCCTAGTGACAGCTTTTTCTGAGAGTGTATTATGAGATGTAGGCCTAATGGTTCAGTTTCACAATTTAATTTGCAATCAGGTGCATCATGTTAAATGTCAGAACTGATATCTGAACCAGTAGATTCTCTTTATTATTTAGACTTATAACATTTCTTCCAGATTACCTAATATTGGACCTACAGAGATTGGACATGTTACTAACATGCACACACAGTAAGGGGTCAGTAAGATTTTTTTTTAATACATATTTGTAAGGATGCATTAAATGGATAAAAAAGACATTTACATTGTCTCAAAAAATATTTCAAATAAATGCCTTTCTTTTGAACTTTCAATTTATCAAAGACTCCTGGAAAAAAAGTGTATCACAGTTTCCACAAAAATATTAAGCAGCACAGCTGTTTTCAACATTTATAAAATAAATGTTTCTTAAGCACCAAATCAGCATATTAGAATGATTTCTAAAGGATCAAGACTGCTGAAAAATCAGCTTTGCCATAACAGGAATAGATTACATTTTAAAAGAAACACTTCTTTTAAGAATTATAATAATATTTAATTGTAATAATATTTGGTAACACTTTATTTTAAAGTGTCCTTGTTACATGTGTTACATGTACTTACCATAGTAATAACAGTAAATTATGCATAATTACATGCAACTAACCCTCAAACAAACCCTAATCCTACCCTAACCCTATAGTAAGTAATGTAATGAATATTACTCAGTACTTAAATATATAATTACACTGTAACAATGACACCGTAAAATAAAGTGTAACCCAAACCCTAATCCTACCCTAACCCTTATAGTAAGTACACAATACACATTGTTAATTATTATTACTCAGTACTTAAATATATAATTACACTGTAACAATGACACCTTAAAATAGTGTAATCTAATATTTCACAATGTTAATGTTTTTAGTGTACTTTTAATCAAATACAAACCCGATTCCAAAAAAGTTGGGACACTGTACAAATTGTGAATAAAAAAGGAATGCAATAATTTACAAATCTCATAAACTTATATTTTATTCACAATAGAATATAGATAACATATCAAATGTTGAAAGTGAGACATTTTGAAATGTCATGCCAAATATTGGCTCATTTTGGATTTCATGAGAGCTACACATTCCAAAAAAGTTGGGACAGGTAGCAGTAAGAGGCCGGAAAAGTTAAATGTACATATAAGGAACATCTGGAGGACCAATTTGCAACTTATTAGGTCAATTGGCAACATGATTGGGTATAAAAAGAGCCTCTCAGAGTGGCAGTGTCTCTCAGAAGTCAAGATGGGCAGAGGATCACCAATTCCCCCAATGCTGCGGCGAAAAATAGTGGAGCAATATCAGAAAGGAGTTTCTCAGAGAAAAATTGCAAAGAGTTTGAAGTTATCATCATCTACAGTGCATAATATCATCCAAAGATTCAGAGAATCTGGAACAATCTCTGTGCGTAAGGGTCAAGGCCGGAAAACCATACTGGATGCCTGTGATCTTCGGGCCCTCAGACGGCACTGCATCACATACAGGAATGCTACTGTAATGGAAATCACAACATGGGCTCAGGAATACTTCCAGAAAACATTGTCGGTGAACACAATCCACCGTGCCATTCGCCGTTGCCGGCTAAAACTCTATAGGTCAGAAAAGAAGCTATATCTAAACATGATCCAGAAGCCCAGGCGTTTTCTCTGGGCCAAGGCTCATTTAAAATGGACTGTGGCAAAGTGGAAAACTGTTCTGTGGTCAGACGAATCAAAATTTGAAGTTCTTTTTGGAAAACTGGGACGCCATGTCATCCGGACTAAAGAGAACAAGGACAACCCAAGTTGTTATCAGCGCTCAGTTCAGAAGCCTGCATCTCTGATGGTATGGGGTTGCATGAGTGCGTGTGGCATGGGCAGCTTACACATCTGGAAAGGCACCATCAATGCTGAAAGGTATATCCAAGTTCTAGAACAACATATGCTCCCATCCAGACGTCGTCTCTTTCAGGGAAAACCTTGCATTTTCCAACATGACAATGCCAGACCACATACTGCATCAATTACAACATCATGGCTGTGTAGAAGAAGGATCCGGGTACTGAAATGGCCAGCCTGCAGTCCAGATCTTTCACCCATAGAAAACATTTGGCGCATCATAAAGAGGAAGATGTGACAAAGAAGACCTAAGACAGTTGAGCAACTAGAAGCCTGTATTAGACAAGAATGGGACAACATTCCTATTCCTAAACTTGAGCAACTTGTCTCCTCAGTCCCCAGACGTTTGCAGACTGTTATAAAAAGAAGAGGGGATGCCACACAGTGGTAAACATGGCCTTGTCCCAACTTTTTTGAGATGTGTTGATGCCATGAAATTTAAAATCAACTTATTTTTCCCTTAAAATGATACATTTTCTCAGTTTAAACATCTGATATGTCATCTATGTTGTATTCTGAATAAAATATTGAAATTTGAAACTTCCACATCATTGCATTCTGTTTTTATTCACAATTTGTACAGTGTCCCAACCTTTTTGGAATCAGGTTTGTATATGCAGTATTGATGAGCGTAAAAGACTATTTAAAATTAGCAAAAATAAATGAAAGCTGTTTAATAAAAAACAACCATTAGTACATAAAAGTGAAATATAGCCCTTCCCTATGTGACAACTAGCCCCGGACTCCCCAATCCAGTGATCCGGTAAAATCTCTATTGCATACATTTTTATCATTATTGTCAAACTCTCTTAATTCATTTAGAATTATTGATATAGATTCAAATTGTTCTCATATAAATAAGATCACTTCTTTCTTCCTAGATGAAGGCAGCAATCACTCTAGTGAGAGTTGCTCAGATTTCAGTGACAGTGACACAGACTCTGAGGCAGCCACCAATTCTGCCTCTGACACTGAAGAAGCTGCACAAACATCTGTCAAGGTACATCTAAGACATTTCAAAGGAAAGCAGAAACAAAAGCCCTTGTGGTTTTAAAAAAAATATATTAGAAAGAATCACATTATTGAGTGTGAATGCAGCAGCAGCCTAATGAACGAATCTTAATCAATTGTGATGCTTTGTGTTCAAGCATAACGTTTGTATGCATTACAATCGTGGTAACTGCCGTTTTGGGGACAAGTGTAGAAAGGAGCACATATGCAGTTACTTCCTGAAGGGTTCGTGCAAGTATGGTGCTGGGTGTCATCTCAACCACAACCTTCAGAGTTCATCGTCTGGACAAAGTAAACGAGCTAGCGGAGCCTCATCTGCAGGTATGTGTGTATAGGGGTGGAAAATATACTGAGAAATTCTACTTAATTAAAATATGGGTACTGTATCATCAATACTTAATTAAAAGTGAAAGAATCTCAACAAATCAAACTTACATGAAAATAAAAGCATTTCCACATGTATTATTACACATATATCCAGTAATTACACCCACATGTAATTACTTAAGTATTTAAAAGCAAACTTTATTCTTAGCTTTCAAGTACACACTCAATGTTATCCTGAAATCTGTTACTTGACATTTAAAATGTCAAATTCAGCAGCAGCTGATAGTTAACTCTTAATATAGACTAATCACCATCCGTTCTTCAATTATATAATAGAATATGATTAGTGCTGTCAAATCGATTAATCGCATCTAACAAAAGTTTTTATATTTATATATTAAATATATGTCTGTGTGTGTGTTTATAGTGTATATACACAAACACACACACATATATATGTATACATATACCTGTATACACTCACCTAAAGGATTATTAGGAACACCATACTAATACTGTGTTTGACCCCCTTTCGCCTTCAGAACTGCCTTAATTCTACGTGGCATTGATTCAACAAGGTGCTGAAAGCATTCTTTAGAAATGTTGGCCCATATTGATAGGATAGCATCTTCCAGTTGATGGAGATTTGTGGGATGCACATCCAGGGCACGAAGCTCCCGTTCCACCACATCCCAAAGATGCTCTATTGGGTTGAGATCTGGTGACTGTGGGGGCCATTTTAGTACAGTGAACTCATTGTCATGTTCAAGAAACCAATTTGAAATGATTCGAGCTTTGTGACATGGTGCATTATCCTGCTGGAAGTAGCCATCAGAGGATGGGTACATGGTGGTCATAAAGGGATGGACATGGTCAGAAACAATGCTCAGGTAGGCCGTGGCATTTAAACGATGCCCAATTGGCACTAAGGGGCCTAAAGTGTGCCAAGAAAACATCCCCCACACCATTACACCACCACCACCACCAGCCTGCACAGTGGTAACAAGGCATGATGGATCCATGTTCTCATTCTGTTTACGCCAAATTCTGACTCTACCATCTGAATGTCTCAACAGAAATCGAGACTCATCAGACCAGGCAACATTTTTCCAGTCTTCAACTGTCCAATTTTGGTGAGCTCGTGCAAATTGTAGCCTCTTTTTCCTATTTGTAGTGGAGATGAGTGGTACCCGGTGGGGTCCTCTGCTGTTGTAGCCCATCCGCCTCAAGGTTGTGCGTGTTGTGGCTTCACAAATGCTTTGCTGCATACCTCGGTTGTAACGAGTGGTTATTTCAGTCAAAGTTGCTCTTCTATCAGCTTGAATCAGTCGGCCCATTCTCCTCTGACCTCTAGCATCAACAAGGCATTTTCGCCCACAGGACTGCCGCATACTGGATGTTTTTCCCTTTTCACACCATTCTTTGTAAACTCTAGAAATGGTTGTGCGTGAAAATCCCAGTAACTGAGCAGATTGTGAAATACTCAGACCGGCCCGTCTGGCACCAACAACCATGCCACGCTCAAAATTGCTTAAATCACCTTTCTTTCCCATTCTGACATTCAGTTTGGAGTTCAGGAGATTGTCTTGACCAGGACCACACCCCTAAATGCATTGAAGCAACTGCCATGTGATTGGTTGATTAGATAATTGCATTAATGAGAAATTGAACAGGTGTTCCTAATAATCCTTTAGGTGAGTGTATATATATAATATCTGTGTATACATATATACACTCACCTAAAGGATTATTAGGAACACCATACTAATACTGTGTTTGACCCCCTTTCGCCTTCAGAACTGCCTTAATTCTACGTGGCATTGATTCAACAAGGTGCTGAAAGCATTCTTTAGAAATGTTGGCCCATATTGATAGGATAGCATCTTGCAGTTGATGGAGATTTGTGGGATGCACATCCAGGGCACGAAGCTCCCGTTCCACCACATCCCAAAGATGCTCTATTGGGTTGAGATCTGGTGACTGTGGGGGCCATTTTAGTACAGTGAACTCATTGTCATGTTCAAGAAACCAATTTGAAATGATTCGAGCTTTGTGACATGGTGCATTATCCTGCTGGAAGTAGCCATCAGAGGATGGGTACATGGTGGTCATAAAGGGATGGACATGGTCAGAAACAATGCTCAGGTAGGCCGTGGCATTTAAACGATGCCCAATTGGCACTAAGGGGCCTAAAGTGTGCCAAGAAAACATCCCCCACACCATTACACCACCACCACCAGCCTGCACAGTGGTAACAAGGCATGATGGATCCATGTTCTCATTCTGTTTACGCCAAATTCTGACTCTACCATCTGAATGTCTCAACAGAAATCGAGACTCATCAGACCAGGCAACATTTTTCCAGTCTTCAACTGTCCAATTTTGGTGAGCTCGTGCAAATTGTAGCCTCTTTTTCCTATTTGTAGTGGAGATGAGTGGTACCCGGTGGGGTCTTCTGCTGTTGTAGCCCAGCCGCCTCAAGGTTGTGCGTGTTGTGGTTTCACAAATGCTTTGCTGCATACCTCGGTTGTAACGAGTGGTTATTTCAGTCAAAGTTGCTCTTCTATCAGCTTGAATCAGTCGGCCCATTCTCCTCTGACCTCTAGCATCAACAAGGCATTTTCGCCCACAGGACTGCCGCATACTGGATGTTTTTCCCTTTTCACACCATTCTTTGTAAACTCTAGAAATGGTTGTGCGTGAAAATCCCAGTAACTGAGCAGATTGTGAAATACTCAGACCGGCCTGTCTGGCACCAACAACCATGCCACGCTCAAAATTGCTTAAATCACCTTTCTTTCCCATTCTGACATTCAGTTTGGAGTTCAGGAGATTGTCTTGACCAGGACCACACCCCTAAATGCATTGAAGCAACTGCCATGTGATTGGTTGATTAGATAATTGCATTAATGAGAAATTGAACAGGTGTTCCTAATAATCCTTTAGGTGAGTGTATGTCACATGCGGTTGCAATGATGTATGAGAGAGAATCTAAGTGCAGCCGTCAAAGGTTTATTTAACAAATAACTCAGGAACATCGAACATGGGACATGAACACCCACTTTAAACGCAACAATAACGGCCAAGGAAGAGACTGAAACACAGGGCTTAAATGCACTGATCAATCAAAGCTCCCTAGTTCAGTAGTCAGGGCACTGATCAGGGAGTCGGCCATTTTAAGGGCTGTCTCAATTGCAGAAAACCTTCCAGTGCACTAAAATGCTCCCTAAAAAGTCCCACAATGTACCGCAAAACCCAGGGTGCATCGATGCTCACTATGTTCCCTTAATAGAAGTTCTGAAGCACAAAACTTAAATCACGAGCCAACTCACTACACATAACGACACACAATATATGCTTTTAAAAATAGAAAGCATTATTTTATTATATTTCAGGATAAACATACATAGTTAGACAGGTAATGAACACAATCTAGCTAACATTTATAATTTATTTACTACTGAAATGTTGCACGTATATGTAACAAGCAAAGTATTTAACATAATGTACTTTAAATAACATTACAAGTGATGTCAGAAAGATATCAGCTCTGCTGTTGTTCATTAATACCAGTAATGATGTTGTACAATGAGGACGTCACGTCACATTGTCCCAATGTCTAGTGAGTCAGCGTCCGTTACCGTCCTTACCAGTGCCCGAATTCGTGTACACGATATACTGATTCACAATCTCGGGAGCTAGGGAAATGATTGAGACGCACCCAAAGAACTAAAAAGATAATTAGAAAGACACAGGTGACCGGGATTACTGAATCAAACTCAAGGGAGAACTAATGAGGAGAAAGCAGGTGAGAGATATTAACCAATGACACACATGGGAAGACTGGGTGTGACAGGCAAACATGAACTGAACACAAAACTTAAAACAGAATCTAACCGTAACAATATATACACAGACACACACACACACACATACAGTGGGGAGAACAAGTATTTGATACACTGCCGATTTTGCAGGTTTGCCCACTTACAAAGCATGTAGAAGTCTGTAATTTTTATCATAGGTACTCTTCAACTGTGAGAGACGGAATCTAAAACAAAAATCCAGAAAATCACATTGTATGATTTTTAAGTAATTAATTTGCATTTTATTGCATGACATAAGTATTTGATACATCAGAAAAGCAGAACTTGATATTTGGTACAGAAACCTTTGTTTGCAATTACAGAGATCATACGTTTCCTGTAGTTCTTGACCAGGTTTGCACACACTGCAGCAGGGATTTTGGCCCACTCCTCCATACAGACCTTCTCCAGATCCTTCAGGTTTCGGGGCTGTCGCTGGGCAATACGGACTTTCAGCTCCCTCCAAAGATTTTCTATTGGGTTCAGGTCTGGAGACTGGCTAGGCCACTCCAGGACCTTGAGATGCTTCTTACGGAGCCACTCCTTAGTTGCCCTGGCTGTGTGTTTCGGGTCGTTGTCATGCTGGAAGACCCAGTCACGACCCATCTTCAATGCTCTTACTGAGGGAAGGCTCGCGATACGTGGCCCCATCCATCCTCCCCTCAATACGGTGCAGTCGTCCTGTCCCCTTTGCAGAAAAGCATCCCCAAAGAATGATGTTTCCACCTCCATGCTTCACGGTTGGGATGGTGTTCTTAGGGTTGTACTCATCCTCCTTCTTCCTCCAAACACGGCGAGTGGAGTTTAGACCAAAAAGCTCTATTTTTGTCTCATCAGACCACATGACCTTCTCCCATTCCTCCTCTGGATCATCCAGATGGTCATTGGCAAACTTCAGACGGGCCTGAACATGCGCTGGCTTGAGCAGGGGGACCTTGCGTGCGCTGCAGGATTTTAATCCATGACGGCGTAGTGTGTTACTAATGGTTTTCTTTGAGACTGTGGTCCCAGCTCTCTTCAGGTCATTGACCAGGTCCTGCCGTGTAGTTCTGGGCTGATCCCTCACCTTCCTCATGATCATTGATGCCCCACGAGGTGAGATCTTGCATGGTGCCCTAGACCGAGGGAGATTAACCGTCATCTTGAACTTCTTCCATTTTCTAATAATTGCGCCAACAGTTGTTGCCTTCTCACCAAGCTGCTTGCCTATTGTCCTGTAGCCCATCCCAGCCTTGTGCAGGTCTACAATTTTATCCCTGATGTCCTTACACAGCTCTCTGGTCTTGGCCATTGTGGAGAGGTTGGAGTCTGTTTGATTGAGTGTGTGGACATGTGTCTTTTATACAGGTAACGAGTTCAAACAGGTGCAGTTAGTACAGGTAATGAGTGGAGAACAGGAGGGCTTCTTAAAGAAAAACTAACAAGTCTGTGAGAGCCGGAATTCTTACTGGTTCGTAGGTGATCAAATACTTATGTCATGCAATAAAATGCTAATTAATTATTTAAAAATCATACAATGTGATTTTCTGGATTTTTGTTTTAGATTCCGTCTCTCACAGTTGAAGTGTACCTATGATAAAAATTACAGACCTCTACATGCTTTGTAAGTGGGCAAACCTGCAAAATCGGCAGTGTATCAAATACATGTTCTCCTCACTGTATATAATATAATATAATGATGAGATAGACTGGCCATAATACATAATATAATATAATGTCATCTGAAATCAAAGACTAATTTTCATTGGCTTTTTCAAATGATTCTATGTTTTTTTAGTATTATTTATATGCTATTATAATATTTATTAATATTGAATTCGCTTTTATTTTCATAGTTTAATTTTAGTATAATTTTGCTATGTGCTTGTCATTTTATAAGTTTTGTTTTTTTATTAATTTGTATTTAGATTAAATGTTTTATATTTCAGTTTTAGAAATTGTGCTACTTCAGCCTAAACTTATTTTTTTCGTAAAGTTTTTTTTAATCTAATATATTTTATTTATTATCTTATTTCAGGTTTATTTTAATTAACGATAACAATAACATTTTTAAATAGAGTGAGTTCTAGTTAACAATAACAACACTGGAATGAATATGATTGATATATACATTTGAGATCTGTTGTATAATTATGTATATAGTAATTAAGTACAGTGACTCATATTTGACACACTTGTGTTTATATTGATGTGTGTATGTTTAATTGTTTAATCAATCATCATTAGTCATTTGATCATTTTTTAATCACATATAGACACTGATGAAGAATGTGACGGGCCCTACAGATGGCAGTTGAATTTTGGAAGGGGCTGGGAGAACATTACCCATGATCACATTCTAGAAGCCCAGTATTCACTCCCCAGCACCAAAGGAATCAAGATCTATAACACCCATGCTGGGTATGTGCAAAAATATATATATTTATTATTTGTGTGTACCAAGATTTTTTTTAAAGATTAATGGAATAGTACCCAAAAATGAATATTCTGTGAATATTTTCCCATTTTTTCCCAATATTTATTTCGTTCCTCTATGCTGTAACACACCATGTTGCAACTGTATTGTATCATTTATTTGTTTGTTTGTTGCCAAATTTGCAGTTTTGGCCACATCCCGTTAATATGTGTTGTACCTCGATTACTGCAGCTATAAGTAACTGACATTATTCCCCTCATATAACTCCTCCTCACATTACAGGGTCATTTCAATTGATTTCACTAAAATGAGAGTTCTTCAAAAAAAGAATATTAAAGTGCGACGTATGAGCTCAAAGGATACAGAGTGGTTGTGGTATTACAGAGGTGACAACTGCTGGTACCAGTATGGAGGGAAGGTGAGTTTTACACTCATGTGACCTGCGGACCGCAAAATGCACACACTTTGACAGTCTCAATAGTTTTAACTTAATTTGCTCACTAACAATGAATGTCCTAGTTGGATATACTGTCATTTTCTTCATTTTTCTGAACTATCATTTTTCAAAAACAGAAGTGTGTTGGAAATGACTATACATTTAGAAATGTATCTTGCTAAGGCTAGTGATAGTGATATCTAGCATTTGATGTGTCCTATACAAGTAGGATGTATCCTATAAATGAAAATAATTATATGCACTGAGCAATACGTATATAAAATATATAGAATATAAATAATATAATAAAAATATCATATTTTTTATATTTTAAAATACGATTTTTTTCACTATTTGTTTAGGCTATAATAGTTTCATAGTTTTAAGAAGTAATAATTCATAGATTTTTATGATGGATGTGGAATATGATGAATGTTATGACAGATATTTTATATACACTTAACAAAATATTTATATGAAGGATATTTTAACATTGGAAGTCTGGGTTTGGGACAAAAAAAACAATAAATACAAAAGTCATTATTGTTACATTACTGCCTTGTTTCCCCTGTTTTGTGTTTAAAGGGTTAGTTCACCAAAAAATGAAAATTCTGTCATTAATTCCTCACCCTCATGTCGTTCCAAACCTGTAAGACCTTCATTCATCTTCAGAACACAAATGAAGATATTTTTGATGAAATCCGAGAGCTCTCTGACCCCTCTCTCTAGTAAAGACATTGTTAAAATAGTCCATTGACTCCAGTGGTTCTACCTTAATTTTATGCAAAAAAACAAACAAAAATAATGACTTTATTCAACAATCTCTTTTCGTCTGTGCCAGTCTCCTACGTTGTTGACATAGTGTAAACAGTGCAGCACTTCCGAGTTCTACTGAATGGCGGCTCACCATTGGCTAGCTCTTGCGTCAGCATTACACACATGCACCGTGGTGCTCACGTGGACAGTGTCAGCTAATGGTAAGTCGGCGTTCTGATGTAGCGCTTTGAAAGCGCTGCACTGTATTTAGCCTAGGAGACTGACTCAGACGAGAAGAGATTGTTGAATAATTATTTTTGGGTTTGTTTGCGCACAAAAAGCATTCTCGTTGCTTCATTAAATTAAGGTTGAACCACTGGAGTCACATGGACTATTTTAACAAATAGTTTTCACTATTTTACTACCTTTCTGGGCCTTGAAAGTGGTAATTAAATTGCTGTCTATGGAGGGGTCAGAAAGCTCTCGGATTTCATCAAAAATATCTTCATTTGTGTTCCGAAGATGAAAGAAGGTCTTACGGATTTGGAACGACATGAGGGTGAGTGATTAATGACATAATTTCCATTTTTGGGTGAACTAACCCTTTAAGGACTATTATTTTTCCTGTGTTTCACTACCTGTGTTTGCCTAGTTTCTTTAGCACCCTTGCTTGTTTCCATAGTTACCATTGTTTATTGCTATGAATTACCCTTGTTAGCCTGTGTATATATACCCGTGTGTTTCAGTAGTCGTTGTCTTTGCATGTTTGTTAAGCTGTTGTGGTTTTCGTACCCTATCTGGATACCTTGTTCCCGTTCCTAGTT
The DNA here is from genome assembly GCA_039654105.1 of Coreius guichenoti. Taxonomy (NCBI): domain Eukaryota; kingdom Metazoa; phylum Chordata; class Actinopteri; order Cypriniformes; family Gobionidae; genus Coreius; species Coreius guichenoti. The sequence goes on along the minus strand of CM077182.1, from coordinate 22,415,524 downwards.
TTGGATTATATTTGTTTGTGTTTTGAATACATTTTTGCTGTATTTAGCAAAACCCTACCCTGCCACTGCTTAACAATTATAAAAATGTTGAAGTTTCCAAGATTTGATACAACCTTGATATAACAAAACAAATAAAAAAAAGTTGAAATCAAATGTAATAAAAATCAACTCCAGAGTCATAACGTGAGAACAAAGAAACTTGAGAAGGGCTGCTTTTATCAGGTCAAGTTTGATGTTTAAGATATGAAAGTGATATTATGCATGAATGAGTTTGATCATTATTTAATGAATATCTATTGATTGTATTTGTGTCTCTATAGGGCAAAACCAGTCCAATTCAGAGCTCAGCACTGGAGACGGCGTATAAAAACAACCAACGTGGTTCAGTTAAGTTCGGCATTGACTCTGCCCAGTATGAGATTAGCTTCAAAGGTTTGTTTCATATCCACCCCCACACACACACCTGTTTCTTTTCTATTCCTTTCTGTAAACACATTCATGAATGTCTTTGTGTTTCCAGGAATGTGTCAGACAAATCTATCTACAGGCCATAAGAGGCGGGTTAGACGCCGCCCTAAATATGAACCATCACAAAGTGGAGGGTAAATACTTAACAGATTCATGTTTGCCTCTTTGCCTTATCACATTACAATCTAATTTATAATGGCAGATTTGAATAAAAGTGCTACCATTGTCATATTCAGGTATATAACACCCACTTTTCTCCATTAAGTCCATTGCATACAAATGCATTCAGGTCTCGCTCTGTTTCATTCAGAAATGTCACATTGCAGAAGTAAAAGTGGTTGTGTTTAAAGGGATGGTTCACCCAAATAAATGAAAAAGTTAATAAAGAGATTGTAAAACTAATCCATGAATTCAGCGGTTTAGTCTAAATTTTCTGAAGAGAAAATTTGGACTAAACCGGTCAATTCATATGGATTAGTTGTACAATCTCTTTATAAACATTTTGAAGCATCAAAGTGTCAGTTGCATAGCCTGTCAATGGAGAGACAGAAAGCTCTCAGATTTCATCAAAAAGATCTTCATTTGTGTTCTGAATATGAACGAAAGTCTTACGGGTTTGGAACGACATGAGGGTGAGGAATTAATGACAGAATTTTCATTTTTGGGTGAACTATCCCTTTCAATTGATTTGGATTATTGTGTAAAAGTAATACACATGCTAGCTACTAACAGTGTAATGTGGTCACAAAACAGATTACATGGAATAACCTCCCATATCAAAAACTTACTGAATCCTCCAAAAAACAAAACTCCAGTGTGGCAGTTTAAAGGGAAAAATCAGTGGTACACCTTCAACAAAACGGTAAAACATCTTTCTTTGATTATTTACAAATGCACAATGCTTTTTAGTATGTTAACAAGGACTTTGAATATGTTTAATGTGTTGTTATATTTTTTATGTGTATATTGATTAATTATTTCTCTAAAATACTTGATTCTAGTAACATTTTGTATAATGACTGTTGTAATACTGTTAACTGTTGTATGCTGAAATTGTACAGTATATTTGATCATTGTTTCATAGCAACATACCAATGCTACGTTTGACCTCTGGTGTCAGGTAGAGATCGACCGATATATCGGTTTCCCGATATTTTTCCCGATATTTAAGCATTTTCCCATAATCGGGTATAGGTTTTGTAATATTGGATTCACCCATAAATAGCGCCATCTTGACTTGTGGACGTTTTGAGAATTGCGTACAAGCCCGCCATTAAAGAACTGCTTCTGAGGGGAGATGAGTCAACAACGGTGTTCAAAGGTCAAATAACTTGCATCCCTTAATTAATAAACTTTATTTAACATAACAGCCAGCAATGCACAAATGAGATATGCACAAATAAGATTTATGTAGGTTATGTAGTTTAAACTTGGCGCTAAAAATAGAGACGAACTCAAGGAGTCACGTAATCCATCATGTCCCAATAAAGACTCTCTCTGTTTATGCTCATCTCGTGAAATCGCGTTCAGCCCTTCAACTCACCGGGTTGTTGCTCCAGCATAGTCACCGTATGTAACTTTTAACAAGACCCACTCATTTAAAACTCCTTAAATTATATTAACATATGCCATATAACATTTATATAATAAACATCTAAATAATTACAGCTCTGTGGAAATGAATTATTAGGCCTATATCCGCGAGAGACGTTATGTGTAAACGCATAGATGAAAACAGCGCTCTGTCATCAGCAGGTATTTCATAATCTAGACCGACAAAAACATTATAATTCTGATAACGTGCCAGATGAGATGGACTCTGTAATAGCGATGATGTATTCGCTGTTTTGTTTATTTTTCTGACATTAGGTGCGTTTACATGGAGCACTGTAATCGGTTTAAAAGTCCAATCCGAATGAAAATACTCCATATAAACACCTCAATCGGAATAAAAATACCCAAACCGAATGAAATTGTAATCGGTTTGAGATGGGTAGGATAAACCTTTTCATGAACCGATCAAACGAAAAACTCCACCATGTAAACGACCTGACCCGATTACTTTTGAGTGTACGTCCTTCTGTGACGCGATATACAGCGCGCGCCGCGCTCACACCAGGCTATAATGTTGACAAGAGAGGAAAGTTAATTGAGGTGTTAAACTTTTTTATTTTGTAACAAGTTATGAAGATAATGTTGGAATAATGACACAGACATAGCCTGGCTACACCATCTCATCTTGACAGCGTTTGTCCCAGGCACTTTTGACTTCATCTGCGCCTTTTTCTGAGATGATTCTTACACTTTACAACAAATAAATAGCTTTTATAAAACCTGAAGTCCTGATGGCCGTTGAGAGTTGCTATGGCAACCGGGAACACATTCCAGCTGCTGTAGAGGACAGCGTCGACATTTCTGATGCGGCAGATAAACTGTGTGCGCATGTCACAAAATGATTCCGATTGAAAGCGTCAGCACATGTAAACACCAGATCGGTTTAGATAACGTCTTATGTAAACACTCCACTGAATCTTTCAATCGGAATGATTTTAATCGGAATGACAAAAAAGTGTGCATGTAAACGTGGGTAATGTTTGCGTATTCCAGCGCCTTTCATTCTCTTCACTCTTTAGTCTATTAAACAACACATAAACCTTTTAAAACTGTAGTTTAAAACGAATGCCTATATTTATGGGGAGTTGATAGACTCACCTGTCATTTATTTATGTTCTCCATTTAAAAACATTAGACTTTGTACATTTATTTAGCCTGTTGTTAATATGCTGTTGTTATAAATAAAAATATACACCAGCAGTAATGTTAAAAAGACTTTACTTGCACTGTATTTAAAAAAAAAAAAAAATTGCACTCTTTCAGACTATATTGATGTAGAAGTGTGTTTTGTATGTAAGAAAAGCGTTAAATAAAACAGTTTGTTCAGTTCAGTGCTGTTGCTATAATTGTAAAAAACAGAAATAACACAATAAATAAATATCGGTTATATATATCGGTTATCGGGCACATAAACATGCAAATAATAGGTATCGGTTATAAAAAATCAATATCAGTCGATCTCTAGTGTCAGGTGCCAGGCCAGTAGATGGCGATATCACTTTGTAAAGAAACACTATGCGCCTATAGACTGAACAGGTAATACGCATACGCATGACATCACAAATTCCTGTTTTTTTTTTTAGTTTACACAGAGACTATAGTGGTATCGTTTTCAAAAATGTATAAATGAACAGCCAAAATGCATAACAATGTTCTGTTTATAGTTGAAAACGGTGTAGTGCAATTAGTTTTCCTTAATTACGAGATTCCGACTTGCAAAAAGCATTCACATTCTCATAGAACTCGTAGTTACAACTTGTAAACTAGGAATTTTCGGAGTCCTCCGACAGCCTCTGGCTGCAGATTCATTTTGCTGTTGATAGTGCCGCCATAGAAACAAATAATTCCAAGTGTGAGGACGTGAACAGCTCCGAATAGAAAGTTGCGTGTTGTCATCTTGTCATTACGGCATGGTGTGAATGCAGCTTTTAACTTGATGTATTAAAATAACTAAAATTAAAATTAATAATAATAAATAAAAATAAACTAATAAAAATGACAAAAATGCACAACATAATTGCCAAAATGAATTAAAATTAATATAGAAAAAAAACTAATTCAAAATATCACAGGGTTTTTGCGGGTCTCAAAAAATGTCTTAATTCGCCCTTACACAAATCAGAGCAGAATGTCTTAAATTCATAAAAGTCATGGCATTAAATGTTGCATACATTGCAAAAAAATCTTCCTCAGTATATTTGTCCTGTTTTCCAATACAAATATATAAGGATCTTTAAATTAATTTACACATAAATTAATAAAAGATTTACTTAAGATGCAAATGTAAACTGAAGTCTGAACAAATATCTATCAAAAAGGTCCCTTTGAATTTTTTTCTGAGCCCACTGGCAGATATTTGTTCTTGTTTTAATCATAAACTTTTTATTTTGATCAATTTCTCAGAAAAATTACTTTATATTTTATGTCATTTTGCATCTCCAGTAAATGTATTTTGATTTAAGAATCTTTAGACATTTGCACTGGAGAACAAGACAAAGATACTGAGGAAGAACATCACTTTTTTGCCGTGTGATCAGAAGATACAGTAAAAGATATTTCCATATTCTAGTGGTTGGGAGCAGAGCGATTTAAGCTACTTTGTAAAATGAATTAAAAAGTGATGGATATCTGTTGGAAGTTGTATTTTCAAACTCTGAAGTGTTGCTAATACAACTCATTGTGTTTCTCCCTATAGACATTTACATTTAGAGAACATTTTGACATATTGTGTTCCCTTCAATTTATTCCTCTTTACTTGGTCTTAAAAAGGTCTTTAAAAAGTCTTAAATTTACCTTCATAAAACCTTCAGAAACCCACTATAGTAGTATCTCAATAATACAAAAGTTACACGGACCAAGCTGTTGTTTAAAACAAAACTCCTCTAAAACCAGCCAACAGACCAGCCTGACCAGAATGGGAGACCAAATAAGACCAGCAAACCAGCTTAGGCTGGTTTTAAATGTTTCTTTCAGCAGGACAGTTAAAGCACTTCAAAATAAACAAGGAATAAGGAACTAAATATAATGTAGCAAATGGAAGTCATTTGGGTTGCAGAGATGTAAAGTAAAATTATAATAGTAGTACTGTTAATAATATTGTATTGTTAATGTTCATCTTGTTGCTGGCCAATTGACGTTTTAATCAGTGCCATTTGGTGGTCTAAAAATGATTTATTTTGTTTTAATTTTGAGTTTGAATTAAAGTAATACAATAATTTTAGCTCAAATCGTACAAATATATACAAAAATGTTTTCATGATCATGTAATTATGTATTTGATAGCCATATAATAAGCGGGAAAGTGCATTCAACCAGTAATTATTGCAATATAAAACCCTTCAGGGTGATGCAATACCAGTCCTGATCTTCCTGAAGGGGTTTAGTTTGCAATAATGACAGGCTGAATGTAAATTATCCCTTAATTAATGACTTAATGACAAGAAATTGCTGTCACTGATCTTGATATTGTTTTTCAATAGGGTGGTTGTTCAGTCTCAAGTGCTGACATTGAGAGTTGTTACCAACAGAGCCAAAAGACCATGAATTTCACTGTGAACAATGACACTTACACTCTGGATTTTGCAAGTATGTCAGCAAAAGCATTTAGAAACAATGTGAAACATTTAATTGTCTTCTTTTGTCTGTAATTTAAGGCACCACATGATCTTCGGATTTATTAACATCTAACTATCTTGAATCACTTTAAAATGCATAATGAAAATGATTTTTGAATATGTCTTTTTTTTGTTCATTCAGAGATGAGTCAAGTTAACCAGAAAACTAAGGCCGAACGCAAGATCAGGCGTATGTAAAAGTAATAAGGTGGCTCAAGGTCTTGCAACAGATGTTGGCCGATACTCAAGATCCAAACAGCTCCAAAACAGATCCAAACAGAGTCTATATGAATGATATGATAATATTTGTGATTATGCTTTAACAGGAATTACTGTTTTGGTTGGTAAACTGCCTGGATTTAAAGGGTTCAGGAATTCAGTCATTTTGCTACATTTTATGTTAACATGAAGTATTTGAAATGCTGCTTTCCACATCAATATAAAAACAATTATGTGTCTCAAGCAACCTGAACCATATATTTTGCTTGTTTAATTTGAAGAATCATATATTTTGACATGTTATCATGTTTGGTTATTCTATAATTATTCTTATAGCCAATGTGCCGTAACATTACAGGCATGCATATTTTTGCCTGCAACTGCCTGACACTGTTCACACACTGCTTGTGAAACGTTTCCCAGCTGGAGTTTCATTTTCCATGTGCACTTAGTTTTTTAGCATTAACACTCTTTAGGATTAAAAAAAAAAAGTGGATTCAAGGATGCACAATAAAACTGTTTGAATAATAACTGAATATTTTTACATTACAAAAGTGATATACCATTACATGAAATTACTACATTAAGACTGGGTGTTTTAGAAGACTACTGTTTTACTGGGTTTTTTTATTACAAACTGAACTGTTTACATGCAACAACATGCTATGCAAGAGTTTGTGGAAGTTCATGTATGCTTTTATAAGTGCTACTTGATTAAAAAATAAAATACAATTATGAAATGATAAATGTGGCCTTATTTAACTACTGAATATGTAATATTACTATTTATTTGTACAAATAGCAAGATGTTTTCTACAGAGTATTTTAATGAATTCAGATTATGATCATGTCTCAAGTTATGTGTTTAACTACATTTGAAATGACAGAATTAAAAAAAAAAATGTTTAAAACATTTTTAAAAGAAAATGGCAGAACCTTTGTTCCTGGCTAATTTACAGCATTTTATGTATCATAAATAGGCTACATACAATTAAATCATTTTCACACTTTGCATAATTTGACAAAAATTACAGCTCAGTTAGAAATGGCCCACATTAAAAAAAAAAATCTAATTTATGTAAATATTTTCACACAATAAATATTGAAATGGTTTATGTTAAATAGAAAATGACAAATGGTCGAAATAACGAAAAAATATGCCATGTTTTCAGACATCAAATAATGCAAAGAAAACAAGTTTAAATTCATTTTTAAACAACACAATACTACTGTTTTAACTTAGGAAGAGTTCAGAAATCAATAGCCCTAATTTCCAATCACAGCTTTCATGCGTCGTGCGTCTTTAAGCACTGAAAGATATTTAAATACAGCCAGTCACAACCCACAAAAGTCTGTTTGTTCTGAAAAGAAACCGAAACTGGGTCAGCGATTCGGCTATAGGGCAGCTTACATGCTAAAAAAAAACATTTGACTGTACGTTTATTTGACAAAAACGTTTTTAGAATTTAAATATGCTATGTATTACAGTGTCTATGAAGTACATTTGGTGAGTAGATCTATTTTACACTATTAATTTCATGACCTTATTTAACAACATCTCCGAGAGCGTCCAACAACAGTTTAGAGCGCAGATTAAATTGTACATTTTGGTCAAATTTGTGTCCCTCATGCTCCTGGCTGCGTTTTATTGTATATGTATTCTCTCTGTTTAGCCTACATATTTAGATTAAAGTGCATAACGTTAGTTAAGTGACGTATTATTAAAAAGTGGAGTCATGCGTTACTTTCTATTTTCATTTTTAATGAAATATAAGTGTAACGTGAAAACGACAATTATCCTTTCATGAGGTTATCGAACGTATCTTGTGTTTTGCGATCTTAAAATGTCAACCAACGATTTTGTATAGTAAATAACTGAGAATTAAAAGGTGAATATTTGTCGAAATACACACTTTCTATGAAGCACTTGCCGGTGTCGTGCCCCCAGCCAAATTATTACCCCCCTCGTTGAAGTCTCGACCTGATTGCCTAATCCTAACCGGGGGTCAGAATTCGGCACAACACCGGTTTCATGATCTTGAGCCCAAACTTGTCTTGGCCATTTAAACAAGTCATCTTGGTTACGGTCATCTCTGTTACCATTTTTAAAATATATAAATGTAGCTTTTGAGATGGAACTGCGCTGTTTACTAATAGGCCTACTTAAAACATTATGTAGGCCTACTTATGTAGGCATACTTTAATCAAACTGGAAACGGGACACGTTTCATAAAATGTTGAACAGCCTGTCTTTGTCTGTTTGTTTAGAAGTGTGAAGATCAGTTGAAGGAAAAGGAGCTAAAGATGATGTCAGCTGTTATGATTTAGGTAGGTGACACTATTATTCTGATTTACCTTTTTGAATGTGTTTGTAGATGGATTCAGATCGATCCAGTATGTTTCACACACTGTGTTGACATGTTGACAGTTGTATTTATATAGGCTAACAAAATATAATATAAAATCTCTAGGCTATCATTATTCAGGAAGTCACAACAGCATTATCTAACAACATGGCTACAGGTAAGTCTGTATTTATCATTTTTGGTTGGTTTCTGTTTTGCAGCAAATATAGGCTAAGGATATCTGACAAAATCATTTCTTTATTAGGATAACTTAATGAGAAATTAACATTCCCATATTGAGTGATTGACTGATTGTTCATCTTGTGCATTCATTCAGTCATTCAGTCATCCATTCATCCATCCATTCAAATCCTCAGGTAACCATTTTGAGTGGCAGCTGTTTGATGGACAGCAGTGGGTTTCTATCACTAATGATTTTGTCATTGAGACCCATTACTGTCAGCCAGGGGCTAATGGGATCACCATCAACCTCAGCATGGGGTGAGTTGGTCTTAATATCATTTGGACTTTACATTGTGTGCATGCATTATTATTATGCACTACCAGTCATATATTAAAGTATTTTTATTAATATATTCTGTAGGATCAAAGGATTAGTTCACCCAAAAATGAAAATTCTGTCATTAATTCCTCACCCTCATGCCGTTCCAAACCCGTAAGACTTTCGTTCACCTTCAGAACACAAATAAAGATCTTTTTGAGAGCTTTCTGTCCCTCCATTGGCAGCTACGCTACTGACACTTTGACGCTTCAAAAAGTTCATAAAGAGACCGTAAAACTAATCCATATGAATTGAGCGGTTTAGTCCAAAATTTTCAGAGGAAACACGATAGCTTTACCTGATGAACAGATTGAATTAACGTGCAAGAACCAATGAGGTTTGTTCTCGTACGTTTTTGTACGATTTGTCTAGACCCCAGTGATGGGTAGGTTTAGGGGCGGGGTTAGGGGTGGTCCTTCCTGATAACGCTTTTTGAAAAATCATACGAATTCGTACGAGTGAGGTTGAGCTTCTGTTTATGTTCGTTGATCTATGTTTATATGTGAATAAAAGCCTAAATTCAATCTGTTCTTCATATAAAGCGATCGAATCTCTTCAGAAAATTTTGACTAAATCACTCAATTCATATGGATTAGTTTTACAATCTCTTTATGAAGTTTCAAAGTGTCAAAGTGGTAGTTGCGTAGCTGTCAGTGGAGGGACAGAAAGCTCTCAGATTTCATCAAAAATATCTTCATTTGTGTTCCGAAGATGAATGAAATCTTACGGGTTTGGAACGACATGAGGGTGTGTAATTAATGAGAATTTTCATTTTTGGGTGAACTATCCCTTTAAATATTCATTTAAGCCTTTCTTATTCATTGCACAGGGCCATCAATATTGACTTTGACGAAATGACAGTCGATGGACCTCTTCGTAACATTAGTATACGGCGCAAAACTCTGCTGTCCCCTAACCAAAGACAGGAAGTAGGCTGGTACTACAAAGATAACCATCGCTGGTGTGAATATGGAGCTCAGGTAAGTGGTTCTAGAAACATCTTATATTAATTTGGAATTATGCAGCTGCCAACTAAACTAGCATACGATACAAGGCTGCCAGCTCTCACGCATTCAGCGTCAGTCACGCAATTGACACTCTCTTACGCCACGCGTCCATATTCTCACGCAGAAAACATGCAACAATGCTTGACAGACAAGACAGAGCAGGTTACTTTCAGTATGAAACAAAGTCTCAGCCTTCAAATTTTCAAACAGGACTGTGGCGCTCTTAATGTGGCGTGACAGTTTGCTGTAGCACCTCAGTTCAAGCGAAGTGAGAAGCATGTAAACCGATCATCTCTTCCTTTACTACTAGTTACAGTACAAAATAAACATGAATTAACATCAGAGGGTATGTTGAAAGAACCAGTACAGCTTAATGAAATGTCTCAAGTAATCATTTCAACCACGGATAAAACAGCTTGTAAACAATTTTTCAGGTAACATTACATTTACCTCAGAAAAGCCATTCATTGTCCATAAACTGTATAGTTAGCGAGAAAAAATGTACTCTAGAGAGGAGCATTTTGCAAAAAAAGTACTATATATTACATATTCATTATATTTACTCTAATACCATTAAAATTTATCATAATAACATTATTATAAAAACGGCTTTATGCAATTGTATACAAATCATTTATCAATGAACCTTTAATAATAATGGTTCCCTGATTAGTTTACATTAGATTTTTTTCTTTGAGAAAAATTAACATGCATTATAACCATGTAAATTAATGATATTGAATCGACATCGGACAATCGCCAGTTGATCATGAAGCTCATAGCTGAACCGTCCTCACCCCCATAATGTAGCACACAAGTATGTTGATCAGCCTTTATTTCGTTTCCTCTCTAATTTCTGCAGGGATTCGATGGGAGATCATCTTCAATTGGAAGTGATTTTATAGAGCAGCAGTACAACAGCAACCCAAGTGGCTCAGTCCAGTTTACTGCAGGAAACATGACTTACAACGTGGACTTCATTGGTAAATGGACAAATGAGACTGATTGCCTTCATTGCTGTGAAACAATAGAGTTCTCAAAAAATGGATACATTTGAAATTTAAAGACACTAACTTGTTTTCATGTTTTTTTTTTGGAATGTTGTAGCCATGACTCAAACAAATCTATCCACACAAATGTCGAGGAAAGTAAGACGGCGACCAAAATTCAATGCAATAGTAACATGCAACAACAGTTATCAAAACAGGTATTACTTTTTTAGTTCTAGTTGTGAATTATTGCCTCGGTTCGTTCATGAAAAAGCAGAATGAATTACTGTGTAAATTGAAGGCAATATGGTTTTACAAAGTAATAATAAACTTAAATTGTTACATTGTTTACACTCTTCAGGAAGCCAACCTACAAATTATAGTATACTTTTTTTTGTATGTAAATTGAAAGTGACATTTATGCAAAAAATATTTTACAAAATTTGGTAGTCACTGTTTACACTCTTCAGAAAGTCACCCTACGAAATTATGTATAAATTATTCGTAAAAATATTATGTAAATTGAATGCGTAATTTATGTAAGAATATTTTCATGAATTCTTATAACGCCACAGTGTTTAGAAAGTCAAACTACTTTTTTTTTTCTTAAAATCATTGTTTTGAAAATGAAATGCAACATTTATGTAAGAACTATTTTATGAATTCACAAACCTACGAATTTATTTATAAATTGTTCTTAAAATAGTACTTATGTAAACTAAATTAGACATTTATGTAAGAATGGTTTTACGAATTCTTATAGCAACACAGTATTTATACTGTACAGGAAGCCAACATACGAATTTATGTATAAAATACACATTTTTCGCATCAATTAAATAATTTGTGTGAGAACTCCACAGTGTTTATACTCTTCAGAAAGTCAACCTACAAATTTATTTATAAATTGTTCTTAAAGTGAGATTTATGTAAGAATGGTTTTATGAATTCTCATAGCGACAGTACTTACAGCCTTCAGGATGCCAACAAACATATTTAATGCTATTTATATAGGAAAGATTTGACTAATCCTTATAGTGCAACAGTGTTTACACTCTTCAAGAAGTCAACCTACAAATTTAAGTATAAATTGCTTGTAAAATCAAAACTTATGTAAGAATGTTTTAATCAGTTATTTATAGAGAAATTCCATCTGCTTATTTTTCATGAAGAATTCCCAATATCTTTAAAATTGGATTGTAGACAAACCCTTTGATTTCCTTTCATCACATACAGTTCGCCAATTCTGGCATCTCCCTCTGCAAACCCAACAAATTCTTCTTCTCAGTACATCTGGGAGTTTATGGGTGATGAGGGAATTTGGACTGAGTACCAGAAACCAGTGAGTTCTAAAATCCACTTATTCCTTCAACTGAAATGTTTAAGGCAAAAGTGACATGTTTATTCAAACAGTTCATTGGATTTTTTGTGTGTCTCTACAGGGATGTTCACTGGATAGTACAGAAATCGAGAGGTTATATCAGCTCAACCCTCAGTGCCAAGTTTCATTCACAGTCAGACGATTCTCTTACACTCTTTACTTTGGTGGTAAGACACATTAAGGCAAAAAAACTCTATATATAGAAGACTGTAGTGTACAATTAACATGAGGAAAAAGCAGAGGCCTTTTGTTATAAAACATCTAGAGAATATTTGCTAAAAAGAGAAATGTGTTAAGGTTAAAAACTTGATGTCAAGGTTTAAGGTTTTAACCATGTTTGAAAAGGAATGTAAACATATTGATTACTCATCTTTATCATCATTATCTTCATGTCTACAGGAATGTATCAAGTGAACAATAAATATGGTACAAAAAGAGCTGTCCGGAGAACCGGTGGAATCCAGCAAACAAACAGGTACGAAGCCATTAATAAAAGAAGACATTTTTATGGAAATTTATTTCTGCCATGGAATAAAAATATAAATATGGAAGCTTTAAAAGATAACTGCAATTCTGTTTTTCTCACAATTGCGAATTATGAAGTCAGAATTGCGAGATATAAGGTCCAATTCTGAGGAAAAAAAGACTTCCCCAGAATTGTGAGTTTATATGACGCAATTCTGACTTTAGAACTCGCAATTGCGATTTTATATCTCACAATTCTGACAAAAATGTATAACTCGCAATTCTGACTTTATATCACGCAATTCTGACTTTATAACTCGAAATTCTGACTTTATAACTCGCAATTCTGACTTTAAATCTCGCAATTGCAAGTTTATATCACGCAATTCTGACTTTATAACTCGCAGTTGCGACTTTATATCATAATTCAGACTTTATAACTCACATTTGCGACTTTATATCACGCAATTCTAACTAAAATTTATAACTCGCAATTGCGACTTTATATCACGCAATTCTAACTTTATATCATAATTCAGACTTTATAACTCACATTTGCGACTTTATATCACGCAATTCTAACTAAAATTTATAACTCGCAATTTGTGACTTTATATCACGCAATTCTAACTTTATAACTCGCAATTGCAAGTTTATATCTCATAATTCTGACTTTATAACTCGCAATTGCAACTTTATATCACGCAATTCTGACTTTAAAACTCGCAATTGCAAGTTTATATCACGCAATTATGACTTTATAACTCGCAATTGCGACTTTATATCACGCAATTCTGACTTTATAACTTGCAATTGCGATTTTATATCTCACAATTCTGACTAAAATTTATAACTCGCAATTCTGACTTTATAACTTGCAATTGCGATTTTATATCTCACAATTCTGACTAAAATTTATAACTCGCAATTGCGACTTTATATCACGCAATTCTGACTTTATAACTTGCAATTGCGATTTTATATCTCACAATTCTGACTAAAATTTATAACTCGCAATTCTGACTTTATAACTTGCAATTGCGATTTTATATCTCACAATTCTGACTAAAATTTATAACTCGCAATTGCGACTTTATATCACGCAATTCTGACTTTATAACTCACAATTGCAACTTTATATAATAATTCAGACTTTATAACTCACATATGTGACTTTATATCACGCAATTCTAACTAAAATTTACAACTCGCAATTGCGACTTTATATCACGCAATTCTGACTTTAAAACTCGCAATTGCAAGTTTATATCACGCAATTCTGACTTTAAAACTCGTAATTCCGACTTTATATCACGCAATTCTGACTTTAAAACTCGCAATTGCAAGTTTATATCTCACAATTCTGACTAAAATGTATAACTCGCAATTGCGACTTTATATCACGCAATTCTAACTTTATAACTCGCAATTGCACCTTTATATCTTAATTCAGACTTTATAACTCACAATTCCGACTTTATATCACGCAATTCTGACATAACTCACAATTGCGAGTTTATATCACAATTCAGACTTTATAACTCGTATTTGCGACTTTATATCACGCAATTCTGACTTTATAACTCGCAATTGCGAGTTTATATCTCGCAATTCTGACTAAAATTTATACCTCGCAATTGCAAGTTTATATTACAGTTCTGACATTATAACTCGCAATTGCGATTTTATATCTCACAATTCTGACTAAAATGTATAACTCGCAATTGCGACTTTATAACTCGCAATTCTGACAAAAATGTATAACTTAGAATTGCGAGTTTATATTACAATTCTGACATTATAACTCGCAATTGCGAGTTTATATCTTGCAATTCTGACTTTATAACTCGTATTTGCGACTTTATATCACGCAATTCTGACTTTATAACTCGCTATTGCGAGTTTATATCTCGCAATTCTGACTATAACTCGTAGTTGCAAGTTTATATCTCTTAATTCTGACTAAAATTTGTAACTCGCAATTGTAAGTTTATATCTCGCAATTCTGACTAAAATTTATAACTCGCAATTGCGAGTTTATATCACAATTCTGACTTTATAACTGGCATTTGCGACTTTATATCATGCAATTCTGACTCAAATTTATAACTCGCAATTGCGATGTTATACCACTCAATTCTGAGAAAAAAGTCAGAATTGTGAGAACTTGCATTTGTGAGATATAAACTAGAATAAATACTTTAGTTCTAATGTTTGTTCTCCTATCACAGTGCATTGTCACAAGCTCGCTGGCAGTTCAAAGACATGGATGGCAAATGGAAGGATTATAGTAAAGTAAATAAATCTACCTTTTTTTTTTTTTTTTACATTTTATGAAATGATGGTTGCAGAAGTTGCTACAAGTGCATTCTTAAGTGATCTATAATGGGTGATTGTTACAGGCCTTGTTAGTTCTAACTGTATTAGGGTTATATATTCAGAAAAATAAACTGCAGTTTACAAAAACATGCTTAATGTGGCCATCATGCTGCCTGCTTTCTGAAACATTTTGACGTGTTCTTGCACAACACTAAGACAGTCACACCTTCTGTTCGGTGTCATAAACGTGGACTTTGTGGTTGTGTAGGGCGGCTCTCGGGGACATTGCAGCGTGTCAAGTCAAGATATTGAAGCCCAGTACCAGCAGGACTCCACTGGGACAATGAGTTTCAGGGCGGGCAGGTTCAGCTATGAGCTGGACTTTTCAGGTGCGTTCATACACAAACTAACAGAAATGTGTTATTTAGTACTCTTTAAATCACTTGTGTTCTGTTACAGATATGACCCAGACCAACCAGTCCACTACCACCAGGAGACCCGTACGCCGCCTTCAGCAATAAGACCTCACTTGCCTATTCTACGTTTACTTGATTTACTTGTAGCTATATGTGAACTCAGGATGCCATTTTATGCAATGTATGCTAGCCATACCCAGAATATGTGATACAAAATATCAGTTTGTCCATGCTAACCCATGTGCCTATATTGTTTTATTAACTGCCATAAAATAACAGTTCTCATGGTGATCATGTTCTTGAACTAATTTCTATTTTTATTCTTTATAGCTTTTCTTTTCAAAGCCTTTACTGTGATTAGAATTTATGTGCAATATCTTATGATTGCTTTCAATATTCATGTTGGCACTTTTATTTTTTAAAATGGCAATTAATTTTATGGGAGTAATTATATATAAAGAATAGGGGGAAAAGTATGCTTACACTATTTATGCCCACACAGGTTCCAACACCTACTAACCAATTAATTTCCATTGACTTTTACATGACTTAAATGTTGATTACAAATTTACTTTCACTATTATTTTTTTCAAGAAAAGAATGTTTAATTTTTATATTTCTGTTTATTCCACAATTTTTACAAAATGTGTTAATTCTCTTCATAAACAAACGAAGAAATGTCCAGATCTTTTTTCATGCAATGCAATATTATTTTTATGACAAAGCACTCCCTTCCAGATGTTTTTTTTAATAAAATCAGCACAAAAACAACAACAACTGGGTTATAAGCATGATAAGACTATATCAAGATTATAACATATTTTCACTTTGCTGAAATGTGCTTAATTTTTTCAGGGAATCAATGTCAATTTAAAATGTCCACAAAATAGCTTTATTTTGGAGTGAAATATGCACTAGACATATTTCATGAGATCCGCTAATAAATATTTGTAACGTCAGTCTGTCGTCTGAATTCACTTACCCCTCAGTAAAGCCTAGCTAGACCAACTGTTGATGGTTTGTTATTAATATAAAAAATATATTTCTTCTACTTTTTTTTTTTTTTTTAAGGACACCAATTTGTACACTATTATGCATCAATAAAAGTACTCACAACCTTTAAATAATCAATTTATTTGATTCCAAAATCACCATCTTTCCACCAATCCATTCACATTTTTAAATTAAAACAATCCAGATGTTTTATCTACATTAATTTAGACTATTTGAAAACTGCATGTAGTGAAACACGCATACAGAAAGGTATTTTCACAATCTCCATCACAGACCTGCTATTGCACAACTCTCAACATAAGGCCTCTCATTCATAAGACCAGGAAAAGAATTCCCTTTGAATAAAACCTGTCTGGATATTAAAGATTCTCCTCAGTAAAGTGATTCAACAGTATTAAAAAAAAAATCTATATACTGTACACTTCATTCATGTTTTTTCCCAGTAATAATACACATTTTGGTGACTTGCTGTGTTGCAGCGGTCTGTTTGGTTATGATATGGAATAACATATGGAATTTAGTTGGTCTCTTCCCACAACAGAAAACTGCCCATATAATGATAACACACAAACAAAAATGTAGCCAAATGTAACGTCCCCAAGAAACACAACACTACAGTATAACACAGATGATTTAACACAGGGCAGGAAGTAACAGCAGAGAACTGAAAGGGAAACGAACGCTTCGGGCTTCATTCATGAAACGCGCATTTCCATGTTACAACTTAGTAGTATACAAGTTGTTGCACTCAATTTAATGCTACATTTTACCATATATAACAGTGATTTTCCCAAGAACTACAGGAAATGCATATTTTATCCCAAAATGCGCAAATTATATTTATTTGAATAAAGAAGCCTATTTCTTACCTTTTGCATTGCGAACATCTCTGTATTGAAAAAAAAAAAAAAAAAAATTCATTTCTGTAACATTCTCATTAACGTAATGCAAAAAAATATTTTCATTACTGCAATGTGAAAAAATGTGTACGTGTAATGCACTTGCAAAAAATTCTACAATGAAAATTGTTAAATAAATACAAAGTATTGTTGTAAGTAGTACATAGTGTACTGAATTTAATAATATGCAAACTTGCAAAAAAATGTCCTTTGCATCTTTTTTTTATTACAGTAATGTGTTTCCCTGTAATTTTGTCTTTGGATTTTGGGATAAAATATGACCCTTTTTCATGAGATTCACCCAAGAAAATGTGCAGAGTTTACAGCAATTCATTCTGCTAGTGTTTCATGAATGAAGCCATTACAGTGAAGCACAAACTCACTTTAAAAGTACTGACAATATCCCAACATCTCAAACCCTAAAGGTTTTTTTTATTTTTTTATTTTTTTAGCTCTATTACATTTAGTGCACCTACAGTGAAGACAGTGTACTTCCTTTAATAAATTTCACCTCCGTGGATCATGTATCAGTATAAAACTCAAACAATAATCACCAGATACAATATATACACAAATAACACATTATAAAAAGACTTGTTCAGGAACCAACTATGTACTGTACTTATTTCTTTACTTATCTCATGATCGTCGTGTATCAGACAACACAACTTAAAGACTTTCTTTTGCGAGACAACATCAGCAATTCCTGAGGCCATCGATGAAGTTTGTTCTGGTAGACGAAGTCGGCTCATTCAGGCGAGCAGTGAGCATGAGGCTCAAGCAAAAAGGAAATTAAACCAAAAATGCTTGAGTTTGTTATGCCCAATTTGTGTACCCTTTTGTATGCGAACATTTCTTCTGGGGCGCGTTTTATCCCAAACGATACAACAAATGCAAGGCATCCACCAACTGAAGCAGCTTTCAGTAGAAGAGCCCAAGCTTTCAGTAGAAACGTGACAGTTTGTTTGGTGCAGTCTGCTTTTGATTCACACAAGGTGTTAAGTTGACTGTCCACACAAGGTGCACCATGATAAGAGCCAAAAAAAAGACAAAACAAACCAGAAAATCATCTTTCAAGGATACCATGTCAAACCCTCCAACTAAATTTTGACTGTCATCTTCGCTGCTGATGTTGTTTCGCTTTTGATTCCCACATAAGTGGGAACGTGAACGAAAGGCAAATGTTTTATCCGAAGAGGTCCTTAAAATCATTGTTGACTGAAGAACTTTGTTTCATTACCCCAGTGTTAATTGTGGAAGAGGCCACAGGTTGCGAGAAGTTCTGAGGGTTGAAGAACGGGTTTGCTTGCATTCCAAAACCACCTTGAACTCCCGTCATCCCCATCGGAGTTGCCTGTATGGGTGCAGTCTGGGAAGGTTGGCCTGTACCAAACTGATTGAGCCACGGAGAAGGTGCAGTGGTTCCTTGGGCCGGTTTAGGGGCCATTTGGTTCAGGCTGACTTTGGGTTTATTAGAAGCGAAGAGGGAGTCTAGGGCGGACATGTCTGGGGGTTTGCCGGATTGGTTTTGGGTGAGGGCACTGAAGTTTGGAGCGCTGGTTGTGGTCGCCATCCCTCCATAGAGGCCAGGAGTAGCGGGTCTCATGGCCATCACCATACCTCCCGTCTGGAATCCCATGGGTGAATTGAAGCCATTGCTGGCGCCCATGGTGCCCATTCCACCCATGGTGGGTGCTGCTGGGTAGGTAGAGGAAATGGTGCCACCCTGCATGGGCATCGTCCTGGTCCCAGAGTTTAAAGCGAGGTTGTTCAGGGATGTCATGTTGTTCAGAAGACTGCTGGTCAGATCCTTTGCCTGAACAATAAAAATATTCTTCAGTTATAGCACATACATCCCAAATTAAAATGGACCCTTTTCACAGACTGTGATGTCACATTCCAACAGATTGAAAATCTAGTTTTCATTTTTAATTTACATTTATAACATACTTTGTGTTATATTACCTAAGCCAGTGGTTCCCAACCCTGCACATTTATGATGTCTCTCTTATCGGACAAACCCATCTGAAGTCTTGAAGCAAAGCCACTAGAAGGCAAGCCTGCAACCTTTAGCCAAAAAAACGTAATGGCTAATGCTAACGCTGCGGCGGTACGCAGGGAAGGAGACCAGAGGCCGTTTTTTCTAAATAGATGTCAATGGAAA
Organism: Coreius guichenoti; assembly: GCA_039654105.1. NCBI lineage: Eukaryota > Metazoa > Chordata > Actinopteri > Cypriniformes > Gobionidae > Coreius > Coreius guichenoti. The sequence goes on along the minus strand of CM077182.1, from coordinate 22,396,048 downwards.
AGAGGCTTCACTGCACTGAATAAACCGCTTTTGTGAGGAAATAGCTTATCATTTAATGAATCGACTGCCTGTCCACTAATCTTCAACATGTTTTACGCTAAACAATACTTTTGTTGTGAACGATATGTAGATTTTACTATGATAAAAAGGTTATTTTATAAGAGAAGGGAATGTCGTGACAGGTAGGACTCATTTACGGCATTACCATAGTATTTATTAGTAATATTGAGTGATATTGTATTATTGTCTAAAAAAAGTAAAAAATACAGATGTTTTCTTTCTTTGGCTTTCAGGTTTTATAAGTTATGATAAGACTTGAATTGTAATGACTTTTATAACTGCATGTATGCATATGATGCTGATATTGTGCATTTTAATGAATAAAGAGAAAATGAATAATTATAAATATTGTGTTATGTATGTTATATTGTATGTTGTTTAATGAAAATAAAAAAAAAAGTGTTCTTTCTATCGCTGCCAGGTTAGTCTTGTATCGTAATGATTTATGACTCTGCTGTGTGCCTAATGATGAAGGTTAAAAACAAACTTATAATTTTAATGAATTAAATATGTATTAAATTACAATTAAGTTTTTAGTGTACTCTTAAATCTAGTTTTATGTGCCCTGCAGTGACTAGTACTTTGCAGCTAATAGAGATATTCATGTTTTTTTTTTCCACAGTAAAGCACAAACAATGTCGTCCTACTGTACGTTTACTAGCGATATAACACCAATTAAAGCTGCAAGCAGCGATGAAAGGGCCCTCGCACCCGGGAGCACCGCCACCCGGTGGCCTCAGGAAAACAGCGAATAGTGGGCGACATGCATTTAAGTGGGTAAATATAGGAGAAAAATGGCAAAGTCACTTCAATGTGCCACACTTCCTGCTGCCAGCAGGTGGCGCTTTGACTATAACCGAATATTGGCATGTAGATGTCTTCAGGCCTGGACTATTATCAAACGTGTGAAGTTTGGGGCAGATCGGACACTGTATGCCTGAGTTACAACAACTTCCTGTTTTGTGGCGTAAATCGCATACATTAGCACTTAGCCAAGTTTTGCTTGATTTAATGTGTTTCTAGCGTGTTTGGGACTTGATGGCATATTTAAATGTGTTTCTGGGAGGGAATTACAGTGTAAAGCATGCCATTTCCTGTTGCCAGCAGGTGGCGCTATAACTAATATTGGCATGTAGATGTCTTCAGGCCAGGACTCTTAACAAACGTGAAGTTTGGGGCGTATCGGACATTGTATGCCTGACTTACAACAGCTTCCTGTGTCATGGCAAAACATCAGATTTTGACAGGCCGCCACGGACACGCCCTTCATGAAAACTCAAGATCTTCAGTTTAACATCGCCAAGGCCTTAAGATTAGACTGACCAAATATGATGTTGTTCTGGTTAAATCTCAATGAGGATACTCATCACAGTGTAAAACATGGTCTTTCCTGTTGCCCACAGGTGGCGCTATGACTGTAACTGAATATTGGCGTGTAGATGTCTTCGGGCCAGGACTCTAATAAAACGTGAAGTTTGGGGCAGATCGGACATTGTATGACCAAGTTACAACAACTTCCTGTTTCATGGTGAAACATCGAACTTTGTCAGGCCGCCACGGACACACCCTTCAGCGAAAACTCAAGATCTTCACAATTTAACATCACAAAGGCCTTTAGATTAGACTGTGCAAATATGATGTTGATCTGATTAAATCTCTAGGAGGAGTTCATTAAAGTACAACATCTGGGAATGGCAAAATTTGCAACAATTTTGCAAACAAAAAAAATTAAAATATCTCACTTCCTGTTGGTTTTCAGATTTCATACCAGGAGACTTTTTTGTAGGTATTGGGCTGTTACATGTGTCTCCCGAATTTCATACCTGTACGAGAAACATAGCGGGAAGGGCACTTCGTTGAAATGTTGTAGGTGGCGCTATCGAGCCATTTTGCCACGCCTAATTCTGAATCCCATATCAGACGTAAATTTTCACCACTTTTGACGCGTGCAAAGTTTCATGAGTTTTCGAGCATGTTTAGGCCATCTCCCAAATGCGATTCATTTGGGAGAAGAATAATAATAGGCTGAGCAATTCCAATAGGGTCCTCACACCATCGGTGCTTAGGCCCTAAATATAGAACATTTATTCACAAGACCAGCGCGCTAATCCACAAGAAACTGATTAACGTAAACTGTAACTGACTGTCATAAAACTTTGAACGGCGGGCACTGACGTCACCGCCATTACACGATAGGCTAAGGTGCCTCACGTGATCCAAGTTAGCCATTTCGCTTTCTTCAATGGTAAGAGATACAGACCCTCTCATCTCCCTATAATAAGACAATCTCTGCTTGGAATCTTTATTAACAAGCTGATGTGTTGAATCAGGTGTGTTTGATTATTGAGACATCTAAACTGTGCAGTGCTGAGGGTACTCCAGGACCAGGATTGGGAACCACTGACCTAGGTCTTAAATTACATACACTTGTTAAAACTGCTGTGATGGTGTTTCGGCTGAGGAAGCGACAGCAAGTTTGAAGAAAAAAATATTTCTCTCTTCTGACTGATGGCCTTGCTTCCTGAAGTACTTGTCATTTTCTTCATTGGGATTTAACAAGAAATTCTCAAAAAAAACACTAAACATGAAGCAACCAACGACTCGAAATCAGAGGGGAAAAGGTTATGTATGATTCTTACAATAAGAATGGAGAATTACATAAATCAAATCAAATATTAAGGTACAATATTTAGAGACATTGATTATATAAAAACAATACATTTATGTCCAGTTTCACAGACAGGGCTTAGATTAAGCCAGGATTAGACCTGGGTTTAATTAGAGCATTTAAGTAGCTTTTATAAACGTGCCTTAGAAAAAAAACATTACTGGTGTGCATATTGAGACAAAATATTTTGAGATATCTCAGTGCAAGTTGCTTTCAGTTAAAACAACTCAAACATGCATTTTAGTCTGGGACTAGGCTTAAGCCTTGTCTGTGAAAGCGGGGTTAAAGTTTATTAGAAAATAATCAAATATATAAGTAGCTTCAGAGTGTACGGCTGGCCAGGGCTTGACAATAAGGAATGCCAGACGGGCCAGGGTAGGCGTGAACGAAGCTCGGGACAGTTGACGTATATGTCGGGCCATTGCTGCATCGTCATGACACTTTATCATGTGCACGTGTATTTAAGCCATGCAAATTTAATTATTCAAGCGCAAGAAGACTCGAAAGAGAACTCAATTCGTTACCCGTGCGCTGTGTGATAAGTTTTGTGCCCAGAAAGCCGCGTCTCAGACAGCACACGAGTACTGAATTGAGTTCTTCATGTCTTCTTGCAATATAGCCAAACCTGTACACACACACACACACACACACACACACACACACACACACACAATGAATGACATCAGAGATTGATATTAGGCTTTTTGGCCTTTTTATTTAAAGGCAGGGTTATGATATTAATGAGTAAAAATGTTTATTAATCGTTATTAGTTACATTTCAAATTATGATTGTATTTAAATTATGATTACATATATTTTTTGAAGGAAATGATTGCATTACTTTTTAGTAGTGTAACCATCCTTAACTCTTTCCCCGCCAGCGTTTTTAAAAAAGTTGCCAGCCACCGCCAGGGTTTTTGATATTTTTGATATTTTGATATTTTGTTGTATGAATATCTGAACATGCAATATATCAAAAGAAAGAATAGACCCTCTGCTTTTAAAAAAAAAACAAAAAAAAAAAAACGTTTTATTCTAGCTTCATGCATTCCTTTTTTATCAACACTTAAATATGGGTAAGTTTCATTAAAAAAGCAACGTTTTTGTCAAAGACTACGAATCCAAATCAGATTCAGAGCGATGATCAAACACAGATGGAGTAGATCGAGTCCATCAACACCCCTAAAGCTTCACAGTCCTGTAGCTCGTCCTGGGTCAACATTTCATTCAGTAACATTAGATAGTTTTGATTTATATGATGTTTAATGTTGATGATCACGTTATTTTACATATGGATCTGCTTACATACGATCGCTTGTTTTTTTGCGTCGTCTTCATCTGTATTTTGATCTGGAGATTCTGTACTCATTCAGAAGATGTGTAATAGCGCCCCCCTAGCCTATAACAGTGAAAACACGGAAACACGGAAAATTCCGTGTTTGGCAGGGAAGCGTTTTCTCACAAATAACGGAAAATTGTGTTTGGCGGGGAAAGAGTTAATTAAATCATTAGCAACACTGACATTGTGTAAAATTATTTTAAATAAAAATAAAATTCATTGAATAAAATTCTACCCTATTTTAATCAGATTTTGTTTGAGATGACTGAGCATTCTGGTGTGACTGGCAACTTCAGTTCTACCAGAACAGGCAATTTAATTCTGTTTGCATCATTAATTCTTTATTTTTCTGTTTATCACTGTAAATCTGCTTTGAAACAATCTGTATTGTATAAACTAAGACTAACCTTGTAGTCTTACAAAGACTAAACTAAGACTAAACTTGTATAAACTAAACTAAGACTTGACTAGACTTAATGACAAATATGGTAAATGGCAGCTAGTGTGAATATCAGATATGGTACCTTTTAGATATTAATCTGGTAATTTTACTGCAAAAATGGATTCCATGTGTGAAAGTGATAATAGGTTTCCTATGGTACCCCTCCTCAGTGTATCGTTGTGTCCGAAATCGTGTACTGTCTGAGTAGGTACTACATTTGAACTTACTTTGCGAGCATTAAAAAAGTATGTTCTATATATTATGAATCTGTGTATTATGAATGTAATCTGGACGTACTACATCCGCCATGATGTCATATTCATGTGACCTACCAGTGAAACATGAGAGTCGCTTCACTGTCATTCATAAATCCTCTCCCATGACCTCATGGGATAGTAAAGTGTCCATCGTATGCACACTTCAGAATCTCTGGGAAAGTAGAAGGTCATCCAGGTATCTTTTGCCGCCTACTGTTTTTCGAATACTATGTATTCAGACAAACTAATCTGTTGGTGTACTGTTTTTCGCATACTATATTGTAGGGAAGTATTACATTTTGGACGCAGCGCATGTGTTACCTGAGGTGTTGTTGTGGCTGATTTGACACTCTGTGGTGCCAGTGGCTGCTGGCTTCTTAGTTTGGCAGCCTGTTCCTGTTCTTTAGCCAAACGCTGCTTTTCTTCCAGGGTGAGAGATACCTGAACATACCACAAACAACAGTTAGAACATCAACCTGGTCTAATGCCAACATCCATTTGAGCTCCATAAGAAAACCAAAAACACAGTTAAGCAAAACCAATGCATTCCCAAAATATTATAAATGCCAACTCACTCGAGAGGGTTGTGAAACAGTTGATGAGGAACCATTCTGGCTTCCATTCACACCTGCACTTCCTGAAGTGCCACCAAAGATCTCATCAATCTATCAGAAATCAAAAAGAAACGCCAGTTAAATGCAGTTAATTTCACAGAGTGGCCACAATTAAAAGCTGCGAGTTGGTTGCTGGACGTGCAACAGGTGTATTTACTTACATCTCTGACTTTTGTGGCTGGGCTGGGTGTGTTTTTAGTCTCCTCTGATTGGTTCATCTGGTTTGTAATGTTTAAACTCCTGGAAAGGACACAATACTCATTATCACTCATAAGTCAACTGTTTGTTTGGATAATGTTGCACTCATGTCAAAAGCTGCAGAATAAGCGTCTTGCAACATCAAAATAAAGCCTTTTAAAAAGGAATGAACAGAATGAATAGCGAAATGATTGAAATGACACCTCTGCTGCTCCTGCATGATGTGCAGCTGCTCTAATTTGGTCTTATGCTCCGCCTCCATGCGACTCAACATGTCCCTGATCACAGCCATGAAAGAGTTAAACTGAAACACACCAGAAACAGTAAACAGTTTACAAAATTATATGTGTGTTTGTACACACAATCTATTATAAATGATCTGAAGTGTGACACTGAATTGGGTTTATTTTTAATGGATGAAGAAGAAAACACGTAAGTTTATGTAAGTAAGTTAAGAGTGAGTGTTGTCAACCTGGTTAAGGTTAAGGTTGTTATCAATACTAAGTGACACCAGATGAGGTAAACTCTTTGCAGCCAGGTGCTCTTTTGGGATGCCCAGTTTCTTATGGGTGAAAGTGCACTTGTAGATGCCTGAAGAAAAAAAAAAAAAATAGCACATACATTTTTATAACTGCTTAAGTCATAAGATGATAGGACAATGTTATTCAACTTAATGTTACAAATTCAATTTCAAATAAGGAATTTGACAAGAGAAAAAAATGCAGACGAGTCGTAAGGACTCGAGTCGTATAATGATGCTTTTAATGTTCTTGAAAGCCTCAGTCAGGCACAAAAAAGTGACAAAAAAGATTGTATTACCCAGAATGCCCATGAGCACTGCTGGTTCCCTGGATGGAATTTGTTGCAGGAATGGTAAAATTTCATCAATGACGAACCATTTATCCAGGTATTCCAGAATCTTGCCTAGGCACACCAAAGAGTTAACCCTCACCTGAAAGATGACAACCAACAGAGAAACTAAACTCAAACCTTAGAGCTACTCTTATAAATGTTTTGTTGATATAGTACATTCACTTATGTTACTAGAGGAATAAGGACACAAACCGCTAGCGAGGATGTCTGTAAACAGGCAGATTTGATACGAGGAATAAGTGCGTTTTTCATAGATGGGTACTCAATCAGATTGGCAAACGTGGGAATGATATTCAGACAAAGTTCCTGTTTAGGAAAAAAAAAAACATGTTATATTCTGAAATACCTAAATTCAAAACCTACATTGATGCATCGCAATGCATTGTTTGGACAATCAGAATTCAATAGACTGGTAATTATCGATTCTAAAATAAAATAAAACAATGTACTACAATTTTTTTTTCTCTGTGGTCACCTGTATTTGAATAGAGGGGGCCTCCACTGCTCTATACACCATGGGCAGAACACTGTTCTTGATGTCTTCAGGAGGCGTTTTGGTCAAAAGCAGGTCCATCTTTTGTAGAAATATCAGCAGAATCTAATATGAAAGAAATAATATGATTCCCAAAAGCCCTCCCATGAAATTGTAACACTGAAGAAAAAAAAAAAAAACAACAAAAAAACAAAGCTAGGCAAAAAGAAAAAGAAAGATGCTAAAAAAAAAACTAAGCAAAACAAAAAAAAAAAGATACCAAGTAAATGTATGGACAGTCACCACTGAAAACAAATTACTCTAAATTGCAATGTAGATGCATGCATTTTCTGTAAAGCTGCTTTGAAACGATATGTATTGTAAAAAGTGCTATACAAATACACCGATCAGGCATAACATTATGACAGGTGAAGTGAATGACACTGATTATCTCTTCATCACGGCACCTGTTAGTGGGTGGGATATATTAGGCAGCAAGTGAACATTTTGTCCTCAAAGTTGATGTGTTAGAAGAAGGAAAAATGAGCAAGTGTAAGGATTTGAGCGAATCTGACAAGGGCCAAATTGTGATGGCTAGACGACTGGATCAGAGGATCTCCAAAACTGCAGCTCTTCTGGGGTGTTCCCGGTCTGCAGTGGTCAGTATCTATCAAAAGTGGTCCAAGGAAGGAACAGTGGTGAACCGGCGACAGGGTCATGGGCGGCCAAGGCTCATTGATGCATGTGGGGAGCAAAGGCTAGCCCGTGTGGTCCGATCAAACAGACGAGCTACTGTTGCTCAAATTGCTCAAGAAGTTAATGCTGGTTCTAATAGAAAGGTGTCAGAATACACAGTGCATCGAAGTTTGTTGCGTATGGGGCTGCATAGCCGCAGACCAGTCAGGGTGCCCATGCTGACCCCTGTCCACCGCCGAAAGCACCAACAGTGGGCACGTGACCATCAGAACTGCACCATGGAGCAATGGAAGAAGGTGGCCTGGTCTGATAAATCACGTTTTCTTTTACATCACGTGGATGGCCGGGTGCGTGTCGCTTACCTGGGGAACACATGGCACCAGGATGCACTATGGGAAGAAGGCAACCTTGGGTCCTGCCATCCATGTGGATGTTCCTTTGACACGTACCACCTACCTAAGCATTGTTGCAGACCATGTACAGCCTTTCATGAAAACGGTATTCCCTGGTGGCTGTGGCCTCTTTCAGCAGGATAATGCGCCCTGCCACAAAGCAAAAATGATTCAGGAATGGTTTGAGGAGCACGAGTTTGAGGTGTTGACTTGACCTCCAAATTCCCCAGATCTCAATCCAATCGAGCATCTGTGGGATGTGCTGAACAAACAAGTCCGATCCATGGAGGCCCCACCTCGCAACTTACAGGACTTAAAGGATCTGCTGCTAACATCTTGGTGCCAGATACCACAGCACACCTTCAGGGGTTTAGTGGAGTCCATGCTTTGAAGGGTCAAGGTTGTTTTGGCAGAAAAAGGGGGACCAACACAATATTAAGAACACAATATTAGTCAATGTTATGCCTGATCGGTGTAAATGTGAATTGAATGATAAACAAAACAAACAAAAAAAAAAAAACATACTCATGAAAACCACATTAAAAGATCAGTGGAAACTGTGAAAACAAGTGCAGACAAAATACCATAAATTAAAATATCTTACCATAATACAAATATTATGATGAAATAAACTACCACAAAGACAAATGTCAAACCTCACTCACCATGTTGCTGGCCTGATAGCATGAAAGAGAGAAAGTAATTACAAACTTGAACCTAATGGATTATGCAGGCACGCAGAGGCCATTGGAAGGCCACAGGACTTCAAGTGCACATCAAGTGATCCATTTAGGACAGGGCCAGAGAGGTTAACTAGAGCATAGGGTCAATTGTGGGAAAAAAATTCAAACCAGAGTTGAATCAGTGATGTCTGTGTGTGTACCTGTACAGGCTCCTGCTGTTTAAAAACTGGGGTGAGGTCCGGGAGAACAAGGCGGATATATTCCTCCTTAGTGCATTCCTCAGCGATGAGCAGTACATTTGGAAGAACGAATGGAACCATGTCAGGATTCACAAACTCAGACGTGAGCGCCGGGAGAATTCTGTATATCACCACTCTCTGAGGACAGAAAAACAGAAGACAGTTAGCTTAGGTACACATAATGCCATAAAATACTTATAGAACATATAAACATCACATCTATCTATCTATCCATCAATCAATATTACATGTATAAAATAAATAAAAATATAAGCCCAGTTTTCACAATCTAATCAAATTCATTACTGCACCATTAAATGGACTGCGAATTACATTGCATAAAATATGGACAGAATCGTGGAATCCATTCATAAAAATTTAATTTAGTGTATAATGCAAAATGTCACAGATTTTGGATGAATAAATCTGGGCTGTACAATTAATCAAATCACGATATGGACTAGTGCTTGTTAATATAAAACAGCAATGAATTAATTAAGTCAATTAATCAGACATGCTTTTTGATTATTAAAATTTAATTAAACCATTATAACAGAATGCAGAATAATTCAAATGGAAAACAGTATTTGGGAAAAAATAAAATAGATTTCATAGGGCCGTGCATTTTATGTTGCTATTTTCTATCTGAATGTCTTTGTGCAAATGTTTGTTCTTGCCTTAGGCAACTTGGGCAGAACTTTCGGGAGGCCTTTGTAGAACTGAGACTTCTGCAAGTTGTCCCGCTGGAAAAGCGAGTCGAAGTACTGAAGAGTCATCGCTCCGACGTCATCGAAAAAGGGAATCTGAAAACACACATACACTGAAACGTCACTCTCAGTCATGGTCTTACAAAATCATGTATGATAATTCTTATTCAATCAGAACAGACACTTTATACAAAAAAATAGAAAGTTGAAGACGACCAACAAGGAGCGAAAACTCTGACCTTTGTCATCTGATCTGCGTCTGGACGCACATTGGAGGTGACGCTGAGTAACATCTTCACATGTTCCCGTACCTCCTCTGGGATCTGACTCAACACTCCTGGACTCAGATGGCTCAGCTACACATGAGAATGGGGAACATTATGAGATTCACACATTTTAGGATTGTCACAATTATATAATTAGGGTACGATAAAAACTGAAGTATCACAATAACACTATTGTTCGCATGCCTTGTTTCTCATAGCAAGAGCTGAATGTTGTGGCTATTCTGTTGTGGTTTTAAAGGGGTCCTATTATGTTTTCCTTACATTTTCAACTTTCTTTAGTGTTTAATGTTGCTGTTTGAGCATGAAAATGTCTGCAAAGTTACAAAGCACAAAGTCCACTCCAAAGGAAGTTATTCGTTATATCAGTAAGCACTATGGGTGCAACGGATCACAAAACTCACGGTTCGGATTACAGTTTTTGAGTCACTGATCGGATCAGCAAGGATCTATTAAAGACAAGTGAACAGTCAGTAATAAAATAAGAACAAATATGCAAATTACAAGCATAGATAAATACAATACACCAAAGTTACAAATAAATTAAAGTCTAACAGTAGTATTCAGGTACAAAAATGTAACAATTAAGTGTAAAATACCAATTTGTAGTTGCGTGAGTACCTAAATGAGTTCTCTTTAGCCTCTTCTTGTGCTTAAATGGTTTAAAATCGCTTGAATGTTTAAATTGGCACGACTTAGAAACGTGCAAATGATCAACTTTCACTTTCAGTGATGGTTAAACTTTGCAACTAATCCACGAATCACATGTGTGCCGAACAGTGTTGCCTGTTCCGTATGGATCACGGATCAACTACGATCCGTTACACCCCTAGTAAGCACTGTTTCTGAACTCCCTGAAACGCACTGATTATAATATAATATAATATAATATAAAAAAATTTTGACCGCTCCCTTTTTTTTAATGTGAGTATTCCATGGGCGGCAATTATTTAAATGAGATATTGTGATATGTACGTTCCTGGAAGCACACTCAAGATTATAATTTATATTATATTATCTTTCCACACTTTTGACCATCAGTGTATATTATAAAATGCTGTGGTACTGCTGGTATTTTGAGGTTTGGGTACCACAATACTACCATAGCAGTAGTTTACTATGAAACACTGTTTTAGGACAAAATGGGAAAGTAACATGCTTTAAAACAGGAAGTTAATTCCACAGGTGTGCAGAAGGTATCGGCTCCTCACCTGGTCCAGTTGTCGGCTGAAGCTCTTGTATATGTCCTGCTTGTTGACCTGAAAGACGGGTTTGCCTTCATTAAACACGGCGTGGATCAACACGCCCAGTGAATACATGTCAGAAGACACGTCACAGCTGACGGACAGGATGTACTCAGGAGCAACATATTCTGGGTTCGGGAGGCAGAGAGGCGGTAGATTGGGGTCCCACTCTTTACACACATACTTGGGCTAAAAGGCAGAAACACACAGACAAAGTCACTTAAATAGGTTTCAAATAGGTTAAAAGTCAGCAGACAATAAGACAGCTCATTCAAGTTTGGAACAGAGATAGCAGATAAAGATCTCTGGGACTTAAGAGACATTAATTCCAGTTCCAAACCTCAGCATCAGACGGGTTACTAGAGGAGATGCTGAAGTCAAAGCCCATGATCTTCCAGGCTCCGCTCTTATTCAAGATGATGTTCTCTGGACACAAGTTACCATGAACCATCTTAACCCCACTGTGGAGGAACGACAAACCCTCTGAGACCTGAGAGAGAAAACAGAGACAGACAAAGCATATGGTAGTCTAAAACAAACGTATGGTAGTGTTTTTGCACTGCATTTAATTCTTGCTGATCTTTATTTGAAAAAGTAAGTATTTAAACTATGTTTAATTTTATATGATGTATTTTTATATTTAACATAATTTACATATTTAATATATTAAAAAAGACATTTTACTATTTAAAATAAAATTAATGATTATTTCCATTACTCTATAACAATAAAACTTCTTATATTTGAATAAATCTGGTTCTATACAAGTTTCTCTCTACTGACATATTGCTGATTACCACATAAAATATTTTTAAATAAATCATAAATCATATCCCTTGAGTTTATATATATATATATATATATATATAATATAATATATACACACTTAAAGCAGCAAAAATAGCATTTACAACAATGAAAGTAAACAAGCAATCAAAACGGTGTAAAAGCAGAAAATTGAATTTCACTATATGAATTATTGGTAACACTTTATTTTAATGTGTCTTTGTTACACGTTACATGTATATCTACTATAGTAATAACTATAAATTATGCATAATTACATGCAACTAACCCTAAACCAAACCCTAATCCTACCCTAACCCTATAACAAGTGCATGTAGTTAATTAATATTACTTAGTACTTAAATGTATAATTACAATGTAACACGGACACCTTAAAATAAAGTGTAACCGAATTATAAAACATCATGTGCAGTTTCTCATTTTTTCCTTTTCATTTTGGGCTGAAATATGACCTTTAAAGCTGGGCACACTTGGTATGATTTTTGCTGTTGTATCTCACCTGCAGTAAGCCGTATTTTGTCTCTACATCATAGAGTTTGTATTCTTTGATGTCTGTGGGAACAGGACTAGGAAGGTTGTCCCACTGGCCGAGCACATTCGCTAGACTGGCGAACACAGGCTCTGTGCAGAATGCCAGACAGTCTCTAGAGATAAAGAGACAAAGACATTCAGTGAGAACAGCAATGACAGACAGATAAAAGCACAGAAAGTAGGAACTGGTTATGTTCGTAGCCTTAGAGACATTTCTGAGCCACATTTGAGGTACATATAGCTGTTTTCTTCTTCTATTTGTGTAAAAGCTAAAATTTAAATGCAGAAAGACTGATGGTTCGTTCCAAAAACTAGTGAGCAGCCCACCTAGGCAACATTTTTAGGTGTCAGAGACATGCAGCCGGTCATTAAAGCAAATAAACTCTACTAATAAGATACCACATTTTGACCGGAATCTAAAGTAGTGTCACATGCATACTTTGTAGATAAAGCAATCTCAGAACGCACAGTGAAAATCTTTGTGCAAGCTGGTGGAAGGAACATGGAGGTTGTTCTTTTTGAGGTTCCATGACAGTTAATCCTGTTCACATCAAGAACGATAACTATAGCGATAACTATAATGATAACTACATTAACGTCCAAAACAAAGAACGATAACGTGCTGTAGTTATGTTGTCTACGATCTCTTTAAAGTTGAGTGGATTCTGACTGGCTGTCAATGTTTTTTCATTTCATGAAAACGATTCCATCGATATTGTTCCTCTGTGTCACTATCATTCTAGCTGTGGTGTGGACTTTGCTACTCTCATAGAATTAAGAACGACAACAAAAAAAAAAGATAACTATAGCGATAACTACATCAGAGTCCACACCAACGCACGTTATAAGCACGTGCTGCAGTTTTGCCATCTGTTTCTTTAAATGCTCCAGCTCTTTAAAGCAGGATGGATACTGATTGGCTGTCAATGTTTTTATCGTTGATCAGCTGAAAAACAAATCATTCTGAATGTGATTCCAACAATATCGTTCCTCTGTGTCGCTATTGTTATTGTTGTCGTGTGGACTCTGCTATTCTTTTAAATTTAGAACGGTTTTTAAAACTAAATGTTTAGCGTTATAGTTATTGCCCTTTGTGTGAACAAGCCTTTAGAGCGATTATTAAAAGTTCATAGTTGTTGTCTTTGTCTACACCGAACTCGGCCATTGTCAAGTCACAACAGCTTGCGGCTTTCTACATTACGCATCAAAGTTAACGCTCCAAATCCATTTATCCTGTTGTCAGAAGTAGCGCAAACGCGTGGAGTATATCTAAAATAGAACGGGGTCATCTGTTTACTGTTGGTATCTCTATGCGTCACGACCAAGTGTGCCGCACACGTCCTGAAAAGTGAAGCCAAAGTGCTTTGATCGCCCCCTGGTGGTTGGTCCCAGTATAGCTCATAAACCCCGCCCCCTCCATGTATTCTAATGGGACGCGAGACAAACTAAACAATCAAATTACACGTCAAATAATTTTTTTCCAATAATGATCTTTGTCATTTTAGGTCGTTTTTAATCACGCTGATGTAAGTTCAAGTGTTCGTTTTTTAAAATAAGTTTGGTTTTAGTTAGTTATTTGATGCTATAAAAACAGGGGTGTGATGTCATGATTGACAGCTGTGATTAACAGGGAAGTAGTCACTGAGGTACCAACGAACTTTTTTCGTGATTTTCGGGAGGAGATTGGAGCTTTAGCTTTAATTTCTACATTTCCATAACTGTTTATTTCACTCTGACATGAGTTGTAATGCAGTAAACTATACTAACAGATACTGTGGGAGTGTGGGCAGGGTTTTGATGTCGCGGCTCTACTTCCTGCTCTCTACTGCGCAGATGCAGAAGCGTCGTCCATCTTTTTTACAGTCTATGGTCACAACCATATGTAGATAGTATCAATCATTATAATGGGTTCTATTTGCTTTTGACATGACGTGTGACAAGCCAGGACCCTGAAACAAGTGTATTCCATGACAAGAATTGTATCAGTCACTGACATTATGGTTTAATTTTATTCACTGGATTATGTACTTTTTCCTTTTCGTTGTTTCACCCATTCACGCTCTTCAGATTGGCTGTGATTTTTTTTTTTTTTGTGTCTTATAGCCTTGTCGCATCTAGTATGGATAGACAAACTGCTTGTCACTGAATCTTATTGGATTGTGTTTAGTTAGTAAGGTGTTAGAAGTGATCTGCCTGTGTAGACCGTAGACAGCAGGACTACAGCTTGAGTCTCACATCAAAGAGATCCATGTATTATTCAGGAGAGATTTTCCACAGGATGAACTGCTGCTTTTGAACTGATGTATCCACACAGACACATATTGATTGTAGAAGCACTGAAGCCAAATCTTAAAATAAAGAAAAACTATTTTATCAAGAGTAGATTCTCTGCTCCTAAAGCTTACATAAATCGAAGAAAAAATTATTTGACATGAATAAGTTCATTTTCTTTGCAGTGGTGATAACACTGTGGTTTTTTTCAAAAAGTAATGAGCTGACCTAAACGGCATCACAAGCATATTCGTCTAAGCTTCCCAGAATGCTGTCCATGCTGGCCATTTTGAGACGCAGCCTGTGTTAATGCATGTTCACATTGTGGTCACCTGGACTCCTCCAGCGGATGCTGAACCGTGAGGAGGCGCGGGTGTCGTAACCGGGTCAGCTGTTGAACTCCTTTCTTCAGTGAATCAATAATCTGATCCTTCTCAAACTTCGGATAGCGATCAATGATCTTCTTATCGAGCACAAAAACCGCCACTTCCTGTGGGAAATAGAAAGCAAATTTATTCCAAAATATTTAAATGTATATTTCATTTGCAAAAGTATCTGTACATTCAGCAAATGATTCATTTAAAAAAAAAAAAAGTTAAATTCATATTTACTTTGCAAAACATATCTGCACATTCAACAAATAATTAAAATATTTAAATTTATTTATTTTGCAACAATATCTGTATCTGCACATTCAACAAATAATTAAAATATTTAAATGTATATTTATTTTGCAATAATATCTGTACATCTGTATTCCAACAAATAATTTATGAAAAAGTATTTACATTTATATTTATTTTGCATAAATATCTGTATATCTGCACATTCAACAAATAATTTATGAATAAATATTTACATGTATATTTATTTTGCATAAACATCTGTATATCTGCACATTCCACAACAACAAATATTCATATTTAATTAGCAATAATTACATTTATTTATGAATATATCCACCTATACTAAATGATGCTTCCAAGACTATTAAAAATCATTCACAATTTCAAACAAAACCACATATATATTAGCCATCTAAATTATTTTATCACAGTGACAAACAGAATTCACTACAACAATGATTAAAACCTTAAACAAAACCAAACAATTACATTTTAAAGGCATAAAAACACACGTATGTTATCAACAAACGTACAATTGTGCACTGTAAAAAAATGTTATGTGCTTAAAAAAATTATGGTAACAATATTACACATAATATTTTTGAGTAGTTTTTAAGGCTTGATTTCTTTAATGCAATCAACCTGAATAAATCATGTAAAATGTCCTAAATTATTTAGTCTATAAAACAATTAATTTTTATATTTATTTTAAGTTGACTCTAAAAAAAGGTTGTGGATTAGAGTGAATGGAAATGACCTGTTTATTTTTGACTGAGTCATGATGTACAATTAATAGACCGTATGCAGCACAAGTAGAAACAAACTTGTTACTGCACTGGCATTAGCAAAGTTATTGCTCATTGAACAAAGCAACATGCATCATATTATTAGTATACATGCAGTTATCCACAACCTAACCATAAGATCTACTCTTCTGCACAATGGTAACGATCAAAACTTCAACATAACAGAAACTCTTTCAAAAGTCAAACATAACTGAACATTAAACATTAATAGATGTTTCCCTTCACTCAAAAACACATAAAATAACACTTAATTTCAATATTAATGCTCCATTTCCAGCCATATGCAAAGCATGCTGGGAACTAACAATGGTGTCTCAACTGCATAATTGAACTAATTCTCTTAAAATAAATAGGTAGCTTTTTTTTCCTTAATTTTATCAGTTTAATCGGTTCCTCAATTCAAGCCTCAAAATTGCTTAAGTTTCCTTTAAAAAATTAGGAAAATGTCTCTCTTGGTTTTAATAGTGAAATGTTCTCAATATTTTCTATACAACACTGAACCACAATTTTCTTAAGAAAATATACATACTATTTTTAATTATCACCTTAATTTTTTTGTGTGAAAATTACAAGACCCATGACTAATTTTTTATAGTGTGGCAATGTGAGGAAGCAAGTGACAATTCTGTAAAGTCATAACAGTTGCATCACTAAAGATTTCCTCTTTCACTGTAAACAACTTACCAACATCTAACATGATCGTGTCATATTATGAGTGACAAGACATGACAAGACCAAGACTGACAGAATTACTATAATAAATAACTAGCGCACCTGTTTGGTGGATTTTTTGGTGCCGTTGTAGATCCTCCAGCTCATTCCTGGACCTCCGCTGGCGATATGTCGGCCCACCTCAAACTCCCGTGTGACAGGGTTGCCCATGATGGTGCTGGTCATGTCGGCCGTCACCTTAGTGACGGTGCTCTTTAGTTTATTGAGCATGGACTCCATGATTTTACTGGCTGCTCACCTGCAACAGGAAATAGCAACACAGTGCATGAGCTTTATGAGTTATTTCATCACTGTTTTCATGCTTCCTGTTGGTCAAACACACACCAGATGGGATAAGTTCAAGGTTATTATCGTTAACCAAATCTATTAAAACATTTTTGCTGATTGAAACAAAGACGAAATAAAGCAAAACATGGATATTAGATGAAAAACTTACTTTAGTTATTTACCAAGGTAAAATTTTTAATTTAGATTAAAAATAAAACTGAAATAAACGAAACCTAAATAGTACTATTTCACACAAAAAAAAAAGTAGAAATGACAAAAGAACATAACAAAATTACTAGAATTTCAACTAAAACACTGAAAGTATAAAAGAAAATGCTAATTCAAAAAAATCATTAAAAAAAACATATCTAGTAGTTTAACAGTTAGTGTTAAGGGTTTGTTCAAATTACGAAAATATCTGTACAAAGCAGGTGATGTTCACTTTGGACCCCATTGACTCATATGCACAAACGTTTTTTTCACAGAAATCTTCTTTTTTCGTTCTATAAAAAAATTCATAGAATTTTCATTTTTGGGTGAACTGACCCTTTTAAAATGTAATCTTAATCTGTGTCTCAAACTGTGTTTACAAGCTGCTGAACTGTCCAGAGGTTGTCTTTGATTGACAGCCGAGCAGAAGTCTTAACAGGCTTTATTCTGGGAAAATGTTCAATCTCAGAACTCAAAAGGTACGACTGACCTTAAACTGGGTACATTTTATTACACAGACTAGTAGGCTGCTATGTAAAAATAAATAAAATCTGAAAATCTGTCACTGCGAACTTTCAGCAGGGTATAAATGTTCCGGCCTCAAAATAAACTATGTATTCATGCTGACAGCATCTCAAAGTGTTTGCAGGAAAGTAAGAGAAATAAGAAATGCACCTTTCTGTCAGCTGCAGACATTAAATAGTCTCTTGCAATGGTTGTTTCTTTCCACACTGTGATGTGGCTCTGGATTTATAACAGAAAGTTAAAAAAACTCAAAATCAACTTATGTGTAATAAAGAATAATAAACCGGCATCTATTATTATTAGTAGTAGTTATAAGTTTGATAATTATACATCCCCACATAAAAAAAAAAACATTTACCATGATGCTAAACCGACTACAAAAAAACATATTTAGTAAAGTAAAACTAATAAAAATACTAAAAATTAAATTAAAAGCTCTAAACACATCAATGATTAAAAGTGAAATTACATTTAGGGTTACAATTTATTTTAAGCTGTCCTTGTGACAATGTAATTATACAAAGTACTGAGTAATATTACCAACATATTACTCAATGTTAAATACGTCACACCTTGCCTTATGACGCCACTGTGTGACTGCCTTTTAACAAACACAGAAATTAATAATATTCTCAATAATACATTGATATAGTGACAACATTAATGTAAAATTCTGTTAATAAAACTATAATCATTCTTAATAATTCACTCTCTTACGACACC
This sequence comes from Coreius guichenoti, assembly GCA_039654105.1. Classification (NCBI taxonomy): domain Eukaryota; kingdom Metazoa; phylum Chordata; class Actinopteri; order Cypriniformes; family Gobionidae; genus Coreius; species Coreius guichenoti. Next base: position 22,377,382 of record CM077182.1, on the reverse strand, counting down.
TTGATGTTAGTTGAAGTTAGTTGGTTGTAATTATGCATAATTTTCTGTTACTACTAACTATAGCACATTGCAAAATAGTATAAATTACTATTAGCAGGGTTATTATTATAAATAAAATGTTCATTTCTTGAAATAAAATAAGCAAACATGCCAAGACAACAGTTCTCATTTTCAAGTTGAAGTACTAAAATAAGTAAAAATGACAAAAATACAAAACAAAATTACTAAAATGAAAATAGAAAAAAAATTCTAATTCAACATATTAACAAAAAATATAATAGTACATCACTGACACTAAAATAACACGGTAACACTTGGTTTCATTAGTTAACTTTATGAATTAAGAATTAACAATACTTCTACAGCATTTATTAATCTTAGATAAATGTTAATTTCAACATTTACTAATACATTATTAAAATCAAAGGTTGTATTTGTTAACATTAGTCAATGAACTGTGACCTAACATAAACAATGAACAACTGTATTTTTATTAACTAACATTAACAAAGATTAATAAATACTGGAACAAATGTTTTGTTTATTAATACACAATGAAACCACATTGTAAAGTGTTACAATAACACTGACCATTAACAGAAACTACTACTAAAATAAAGTCATAAATTTGAGTGAAATTAAACCCTTAAACATCAAGGCCTCGTAACAGAGTGAATTACGAAGAATAATTATAGTTTTATTAACAGAATTTTACATTAATGTCATTATATCGATGTATTATTCAGAATTGTATTTCTGTGTTTGTTAAAAGGAAGTCACACAGTGGCGTCATAAGGAAAGGTGTGACGTATTTAACATATTTAATGAATGAACATTGAGCACCTGACAGGTTGACACTCACACAACGAAATAAGAAGTTAACAAGACTGGCGGAATAAACTGCCGTTTACTATCAAAATTCAGCTAACATTAGCGTTTTGACAAAACAAATCACAAGAACGTACAGAAATGTAACTTGGATTATATATTATATCAAAAATGCTGTCAAAGTAAGTTAGGCAGTTCAGTAGGTTTAGAGACACAGAGGGAGACGTTTAGCTATCAATGTGAATATTTGTGTTTCTTAAGAAAACAAAATCTCATAGCATTACTTGGTTATTAATTATATGTGAGAAACCAACTAAACAGAAATATATTATCATCTTCTCAATGTAAACAAATGATAAAACCCGACAGCAGTTGAGCTAACACGCTAATGCTAATGGAGTGAAGCGTCACTACACAGAACTGATCAATAACCGCCGAATACGGTCTCAGGATCAGTATCCAGTTCATAAACACGGAGACTTCAAGCTTACCTTTACACTAGAGGAGCTGACAGTGAGACTGGGTGATTAAAACCAGGATTTAGACAGTAACAAAACCGTCAGCAGTGGTGGTGGCTAACAGCCTCCATGACACTTCATCAAAACACCTGAGAGATTCCGCGGTGTGAAGCCGGACGAAACACGCAACGCTTCAGCTAGAAAATAATGTATGATAAAAGTCTGTTTTCAAAATACTATCCATATCGATTCACTTTTAACTCGAATCTTCTGCTGAGATTGGTTTGCCTTCTGCTTGGGACCTCAGACAGCCGATGATGATAATAACATCAAAATGTACCTATTATTAAAATTGTTTTATATTTTCACCTTACCTAGACCAATATTGTCGAAACTTTGTCACTTTGTTGCATCACAACGTATGCGCACTTATTAAATGTTCAAAGCATGTTACAATTGTTTATAATTAGCTCTCATATGACTGGAGGTTTGAACCTGTCCTGCTGCTTAAAAAATAAAATTCTTAAAAACACAAAATAAGAGTCAGAATGTGAGCTTTTGTAGACATTTTAATTTTAAATATCAGAAAATTAAAGTGCATCTAAAAAAAATAATGTAATCCAATTACAACAATTAGTCAACTTAATTAGTTCAAAGTACCAGTAATGCAATTTAATTCACTTTCTGTTCAATTACTTAAATACCATTGATATGCAAAACCAGTTAATCCAGTGCGTTCATGCATCAAAGTTAAAATAACTTCTGCAATTAAATCTTCCCTTTGTCTTACTGAATAATTATGCCTTATACATAGTTACACCCTATTATGCTACATTTTTCAATACAAATCCATTTAAAAATCAGAAGTAGACATTTAGAGTACAGTAATATATGAGGTCAATATTCGTTAAAATCCTTTGTGCTCACAGTCATTGAAATTAAAAAGTAAGTAAATAAGTGATCCAAGAAAGAGCATAATTTGAATCTTTACCTTTAAGGCATAGGTATCTATTTCTCAATTTCAAGTGCAGCTAACACTAATTCTAATAGCTTGTAAAAACCTGAGCAAATCGCACAATTCAAGTAATCCTATACTGAGATATGTTCAAGCTCATGAAAACAGTATTCACTCACCTGATTAAATCTATGTAGTGTTCAGTAGTGATTAGCGTTTTTTTTTTTATAGTATTAATACTTTTAATAACTGTCCTGCTTACAAAACTTCTATAAATCAGAGACTATTTGTAAATGAGCTAATCTATCTACAAACAGTCCGGTAACACATTATTTTAGTGTCCTTGTTACATGTGACTTGCAAACATAAATTATGCATAAATCTCATACAGTGTTGGGGAAAGTTACTTTTAAAAGTTATGCGTTACAGTATTATGTTACTCCCTGAAAAAGTAACTAATTCCATTACTTGGTTACTTTTTATAGAAAGTAATGTGTTACGTTACTTTTTGCATAACTTTTTCTCACCTGGGCTGGGCTTGCTTGGGCTGAAGGAAGTGCAAAGTCAGTCAATAAATGGGAAAACAAAGTAACTTGTGTTACTTGTTTGAAAAAGTAACAGATCATTTGTTGTAAATTTAAAAGTAATGCGTTAATTTACTAGTTACTTGAAAAAGTAATCTGATTACGTAACTTGCATTAGTTGTAATGTGTTACATCCAACACTGATCACATGCAACTAACCCTAACCCTATAATAAGTACATGTAGTTAATTATTATTACTCAGTACTTAAATGTATAATTACACTGTAACAAGGACACCTTAAAAATAAGTGTAGTTCTGTAAGTTTAGTAACTCTAATCTTTGGATTTCTATATTAGCTGGAATGCAGGCGCATTCACACAGTCCTATAACAGATGAAGCCACTCGGAAAATGGCTTCAACTAATAAAAATAAGTTTAAAAACCACTCTATCTGACAGAATTCAATAACCCAGATTGATAAAAACCTTCACAGACTAACAAACTATGTTTATCCAGTGTTCATTACTTTCTAGAATGTAGAGAAGAAGTGCTGGAGAAAAATCCCTGGGTGATGTTTCTGGAACTGTTTGGCCAGTCTTCTCTTCTGTTTGACGGACAGGCCGTCACTGTGAGCGATGTAGTGCATTAACTGCTTTAAACTGTCAAGAGTGGCCTTATCTTTGTTATCCTCATACTGCTGGAGTGACACCTGCTGGCAGAATGTGAAGACTGCAAAGGCAAAAGAAATAGCTTCAGGAGACGGTAAATCAAATCAATGCGTAAATCAGTTTTACAGGGAGACTGTGAGTGAACTTACGTGCTACATTATCTAGATCCCTCCCTTGATGCAAAGTTTGTAGTGTCTTCCTCACAGCCTCAGTCAGTGATAATGGCGTCTAGATATACAGGTATGAAAGAAAAATTATTTTAACATTCTGCAATTTGCACAGAATTTTCAGAGATAATGTATTTGTAAAAAGGGCATACCTTAAAGAGTTGTGTGTGATTATCCATGAGGAACAGCAGTAGTTGCTCACATTGGACTCGAGTCATTTCTTTACTCTGGATCACAGCCTTCACAAACGTCTTGCTAACCAAAGTACGGTTCTCAATCTGTTTCAACACAAATGAGCCTGTGCATTTATAGTACACATTCACACATTTTTTATGTTAAGAATGGACTAAATGTATACATTTTAGATGAAAATATTGTTCCAGTTAGTAGAAACGTTTACAGTAAGATTTTAAGTCAGTAAGACTTTTTTTAAAGAAATTTATGTTTTTCTTTAGCAAGGATGCATTAAATTGATCAAAAGTGACAGTAAAGGCATCACAGTTTTCACAAAAATATAAAGTTGTTTCCAACATTGATTAATAATAATAAATGTTTCTTGAGCAGCAAATCAGCATATTAGAATGATTTCTGAAGGATCATGTGACACTGAAGACTGGAGTAATGATGCTGAAAATTCAGCTTTGATCACAGGAATACAATACATTTTATAAATATATTAAAATAGAATAAAATATAAATAATAAAATAAAATAGCCTTGGTGAGGCTTTTTAACACTTTAAAATAAGTTCTCATTTGTTAGCATTAGTTAATGTATTAATTAACATGAACAATACAATGAGCAATACATGCGTTACTGTATTTATTATTTTGGCAACACTTTACAATAAGGTTCATTAGTTAACATTAGTTAACTACATTAGTTAACATGAACTAATAATGAACTGCCCTTATAAAGCATTTATTAATCTTTGTTAATGTTAATTTCAACATTTACTAATACTTTATTAAAATCTTGTTAACATTAGTTAATGCGCTGTGAACTAACATGAACAAACCATGAACAGCTGGATTTTTACGTTAACGATTTAACGTTAACAAAGATGAACAAATACAGTAACAAATGTATTGCTCATGGTTAGTTCATGTTAGTTAATACATTAACTAATGTTAACTAATGAAACCTTATTGTAAAGTGTTACCAATATTTTTAATGTTCGTTCATAAAAATCCAGCTGTTCATTGTTTGTTCATGTTAGTTCATTAACTAATGTTAACAAATGCAACTTTTGATTTTAATAATGTATTAGTAAATGTTGAAATTAACATGATCTAAGATTAATAAATGCTGTTAATTCTTTGTTCATGTTAACTAAATTTGTGAACTAATGTTAACTAATGAAACCTTATTTTAAAGTGTTACATATACATATATATATATATATACACATATACACTCACCTAAAGGATTATTAGGAACACCTGTTCAATTTCTCATGAATGCAATTATCTAATCAACCAATCACATGGCAGTTGCTTCAATGCATTTAGGGGTGTGGTCCTGGTCAAGACAATCTCCTGAACTCCAAACTGAATGTCAGAATGGGAAAGAAAGGTGATTTAAGCAATTTTGAGCGTGGCATGGTTGTTGGTGCCAGACGGGCCGGTCTGAGTATTTCACAATCTGCTCAGTTACTGGGATTTTCACGCACAACCATTTCTAGAGTTTACAAAGAATGGTGTGAAAAGGGAAAAACATCCAGTATGCGGCAGTCCTGTGGGCGAAAATGCCTTGTTGATGCTAGAGGTCAGAGGAGAATGGGCCGACTGATTCAAGCTGATAGAAGAGCAACTTTGACTGAAATAACCACTCGTTACAACCGAGGTATGCAGCAAAGCATTTGTGAAGCCACAACACGCACAACCTTGAGGCGGATGGGCTACAACAGCAGAAGACCCCACCGGGTACCACTCATCTCCACTACAAATAGGAAAAAGAGGCTACAATTTGCACGAGCTCACCAAAATTGGACAGTTGAAGACTGGAAAAATGTTGCCTGGTCTGATGAGTCTCGATTTCTGTTGAGACATTCAGATGGTAGAGTCAGAATTTGGCGTAACAGAATGAGAACATGGATCCATCATGCCTTGTTACCACTGTGCAGGCTGGTGGTGGTGGTGTAATGGTGTGGGGGATGTTTTGTTGGCACACTTTAGGCCCCTTAGTGCCAATTGGGCATCGTTTAAATGCCACGGCCTACCTGAGCATTGTTTCTGACCATGTCCATCCCTTTATGACCACCATGTACCCATCCTCTGATGGCTACTTCCAGCAGGATAATGCACCATGTCACAAAGCTCGAATCATTTCAAATTGGTTTCTTGAACATGACAATGAGTTCACTGTACTAAAATGGCCCCCACAGTCACCAGATCTCAACCCAATAGAGCATCTTTGGGATGTGGTGGAACGGGAGCTTCGTGCCCTGGATGTGCATCCCACAAATCTCCATCAACTGCAAGATGCTATCCTATCAATATGGGCCAACATTTCTAAAGAATGCTTTCAGCACCTTGTTGAATCAATGCCACGTAGAATTAAGGCAGTTCTGAAGGCGAAAGGGGGTCAAACACAGTATTAGTATGGTGTTCCTAATAATCCTTTAGGTGAGTGTATATACTACATTTATCTTTAAGTATTTTGAGAATGGTATCAATCAATCAATAAATAAATCTCCTGCGATTGTTCATGCAGATTGAACTCTTGATCACCTGCTTGTGCAGTCTGAAAGCTTCATTTTCTGCAGCGGCTGCCATAAAACCCAACAATCTACGTAACTCGTCTCTGCTCGTGGACTCCAAGAGCTGCAGACAGAGCTGAGCCGCTCTCAAGGCATCCTGACTTTTCCCACAATCTACACACAAAGGTCATTCTAAATAACACAGAAAGAATGAACAGCCTCTAACACAAATGACATTGAGCCCATTGTGTTTTACATTTACCCAAAAGATGTAGGATTCCAGTCTGGATGTCCGTGTAGCGGCCTGGCAGTAGTGGAGGTCTCTCTGGGCTGTTGTAATACTTGGCGATGGTGTCGAACAGCAGTCTCTTATGCTTCCCCTCCCCAGATGCTGCATTCTGCTGGATGAGCTGCTCACTGGCAACCACAATTAACTGATCTGGGAACAGCTCAAGACAATCCACCGCTGGCACCAGCCAAGAATCCAACCTTCAAAGAGATGAATGACACACACAGGTGAACCCACATAAAACCCATGAAACTGAATGTGACGGCACTGAGTATTGTGAGTGCACTGACTCATGCAGGTTGAGACTCTCTGATACTTCACGATCCACACAGGTGTTGGAGATGACCAGGTCCCCGTGGTTGCGCAGAGATGAGCGCAGGGGCTCTGGTTTGGCAGGCAAGGTCAGAATACAGTCCAGCATGGAGATCTCAACTACCTGTAGCAACTGAAGTAACGTCTGCTGCCTCCAAACGTCCCGCACCACTGAAACAAACACAAAAAGGGAAGAAATAGTAAGGGCTGTTCACATAGAGCATGGTCATGCATCCTTCTGCACTGTCGTCCAATCGTGTCAATGTTTTTCATTATCTCATGCCATGACAATTGTGTCTTTAAGATACGGCAAGTTAAAACTAGTTTAGAAATTGAGTTTTAGCACACAGACATGTTTAATGTGCTAAAACTCATCTTGCACATGGAACAAAAACATTTTTGGTAAGTCTTTTTTTTTTTTTCATGTTTAGAATTTAATGAATTATAAGCTTTTCATTAACACAAACACCCTAAAGATCCCTTACGAACCTCAGTTTGGCAAACACTTCTGTACAGTATATACTATTATTAAAAAATACTAAGTAAGACAATACAATGAGCATTGCAATAAATGTCTCTGATAAGAATATTCTACACCGTTCAATAGTTTTAAATGATGAAAAGTTTGAAAATGAGAGACCAAAAACAAAGCAGGCCATATTAGACCACTTCAGACCCCATTAAATCTCTGACTCCCAAAAAAACGGACTCCCTAGAAACTGCATCAGACAACGTCAGACCTGATTAAACCACATAAAACCAAATTAGACCTCAATAGACCTTTAAGAAACCATGTCAGACCCCATTAGAACTCACCAAGCCCAGATAAACCACATTACACCCCTTCAGAACCCATTACACCACATCAGACCTTCAAGAAACCACTTGAGACTCCATTTAAAACTTTCAGACCCATTTTGATCTCAACAGAGACCAAATCAGACTCTATTAGACCACAATACACTATGTCAGAACCCCAAGAAACCATTTCATTCTTTGCTTGAACCTCTTCAGGCCCATTCAGAACCCATCAGAGACCAAAACAGACTCTATTAGACCATAATGGACTAATTCTGAATCTGAACCCCAAGAAACTACATCAGACCCCTTTAGAATCCATTACACCACACCAGACACATTCAAGAAAAAACACTTTAGACTTAAGACTCATTTATATCCCAACAGAGACCAAATCAGACCCCAAAAGACCACATCAGACTCTATTCGACTGCCATAGTTTTGCCCTGTGATGTAAACTAAATGCTATTTGAAACAGCCAAACCCTTAAAATAGCTCCACCCCAACTTATTTACATATTTACTATATTAACAGGAAAGTGAGGAAGTGAGGAAATTTATTTTTAACAGTTCTAATAAGTGAACACAACACATTTTGTATGGTCAAAAGACTTTTATTGCAAATGCCATGAAAGGAAGAAATTATGTTCTTTAAAAATCAAAATTATAAGCAGTTTTACCTTTTTTCGAGAGGAAACTTTTGGAAATTGCAGCACGATGTAGATCAGAGGGCACAGATGGGTGTAGGTTTATATTCTTCAGTAGTCTCTCCACTCTTCTGTCAGATGATCCAAGAACCAAAGGGTTGGAGATCGTCTGCATTTCTCCAAACCTTCAAACAAACAACATAAAACCTTAAGTTCTGTAAATTAAACTTTTAGATGTGCCAATGATACAAATATAATTACCTCAAAGTGGTCTTCCTCTTTCCAGTTTGTTTGTCTGGAGTCTGGTTCTCACCGCCACTGTATCTCTTTTTGGCCGATCCATCCAAGAAGCGGTACAGGCTGCAGCTGGAATCCTCAAAGGTAATTTCTTTTTCTCGTCTGAAGAGCTTCATCCCGATGGGTTCGAACACTCTAGACTCCATTAAGGCTTGGCAGAGCCTGGCAGCTTTGAGACGGGACACTTCGCTGGAGCAGAAATAGATGTTCTGCATGAGGTGGCTCAGAACCACGTCCACCGCATCAGAGCCGGTGAAGCAGTCATGATGGACGCGCAGGTGCTGTCTGCGGGGTCGGAGCTCCACCTGCGTCCGCAGGGCCTCAATAATGTTCTGCCACAGCTGAGTGGCTCTGAAGGGCCCAGAGAAACCTAAAAGACAGTATAAAGGAACATCAGGCAGAGTATGAGACATCTGGGTATGAGACATCTGGGATCTTACAGCTGTGATCTTATTTGTGAAAAAACTTAACAGAACTTTCATAAATAGATATAGAGTGAATGGTGGGAAAAAGAACAAGACAATTTTAGTGATTTTTTAAATATTTTATATTATTTTAGAAAAATATAAAATGTTTGTTTAAAATATACTTTTAAGATATGATGTACACTACAAGTGCACATTCAAAACAATTAAGCACAATTGTTTTCACAAAGGATGGTATTATCATCTGATATAATCACTATACTTCAAACACTTTTATACTTTGTGTCTTTATAAACAGTATGATAATGTTGGTTCAATATAATTATGAATACCATAGAAACTATATTTGACTATAAGTTTACATTATTCTTGATTGAGCACAAAAGACATTTACATTAATAGAAATTAGCTAGTTTAAAACTAGTTATTTAATCCGAGATGCTGAAGAACTCAATCATAATTTAAACATAATAAACACAATGAAAACACGGTAAAAACTGTTTAACTAGCTGAATACCCTGATAAGGATCTTGATTCATTTGGTCAAGTTCGTTATCAAATGGTGGAAATATACAGGTAACATATAAAAACAAACTGTACTGAAATATAAATGCTTCATATAAACCGTTAGTTTTTATACCTGACAGTTGTTTATTCTCTCTGAAACAGGTTTGACTGTTCAGTCTTCTGAACCGCGGAGTCAAATCCACCGCCATCGCGGCATCGGAAATGGCGTCACACGGTCATTGTGTGACGTACATCGGTGCGACGAGGCTCTGATCTGAGATCAGCTGCAGTTATGTGAGACCGAATTCGCATTCTGCGCGTTTGCTTGAATGATCTGATCCTAGAACCATGTGCTGTACTATCCCTATACCGTGTGTACACTCACACGCAGTTACAACGCAGTTAATTTAGTGGAGCTGTGGAAAATAGTATGATCACGCCCATCCAATATATGACTATAAGATCGAACATTAGATTTATTGGTACTCTAGTTTTTGCTGCAGAAATAAAATACCTTTCTATCGTATGTATATATATATATATATATAATTTAGTGCATCCAAAATAAAAGTGTAATAAATAAAATATGTGTGTACTGTGTATAATTATGTATATATAAATACGCACACATGCATGTATATATTCAAGAAAAATGTGTTATATTTATATATAATTTAAATTTTATATATATATATATATATAGAGAGAGAGAGAGAGAGAGAGAGAGAGAGAGAGAGAGAGAGATTATACATGCAAATATTTCAGAATGAGTGTGTATTTATATATACATAATAATTATACACAGTACACACACACATATATTATGTAAACACAAACTTTTATTTTGGATGCGATTAATCGATATAATAAACAATTCACATACTAGAAATATGTTTTTAAATAAAAATACAATCATATTTAATCATATTCTATTGTCCTTTTTTCCATTATATATATATATATATATATATATATATATATATATATATATATATATATATATATATATGCGTGTGTGTGTGTGTGTATTAATTCACATACTAGTCTAGAAATCGGAATGACGAATATCTCTATTCTATTATATTGACATATGGGGAGTATGAGGAAATTCATTTTACAAAAAAAGTACTGTGTGTGTCGTATAGAGATGGAATCATTCCATATTACATTTAATTATTAATCATTTTAATGCCCTTGGTTTTTTAATGTCATTGGGTTTCGAGGATGAGTGAGATTTGAAAGTGTTGCGGTGACTCCGAATGACACGTATTAGTCGTCATACACGCTGTTTAAACTGGTTCGCGGCATTCACGTGTTTCTCCTTTATTCAAATTAAAGATCTATTTTAAGATATTAAAGTGACTCTTTTGCTTTGGGCGGTCTGGACTGGCACCTCGCGTGTCCTCTCCGGCATGACGTCACAGAGGGACACTCCACGCGACAAGTGTAGACAAGATGGCGCTTGCTGTTGTGCCTCAGAAGTAACCAGTGCTTGACGAAAAATCAGGTTAGTGAAATATCACCGATTTTAAACAGCTCCGATCTAACCGCGTTTACACCAGCGCGGAAATAAAACACAATCCTTGTATTTCAGTCGCCCAGCACCCCAGTCTCACTCCAGTGCTGTGTGATTTTAGCATTAGCACACTAGCATCCCGTGTGTTTGTTAACTTTCCTCTATAACAGGCTCATTAGAGACACCAAACTAGCAGAGCTGCTCGGAGCTCAGCTGTTAACCTGGTTAGCTCTTTGAAACTAGGTAGATGAAGGAGTTAGTTAGCACCTATCATCATTCACCATTCGCGCGCCTAAACACATTCAAAGTCAAACTGAGTTTAACTACTTAAATGAGATCAATTTGGTTGACCATCCTCGTTTACACATTCCCAGACTTGAAGTCGCGTAAACCCAGAGTTGATAAAGACAAGCACTGACTGTGCAGTAATAACTTTTACAAATCAATTTACAATAGCAATGTGCTATACACATATTTAACCTTCTAAATAAGACTAATGTCAACAAACTAGGTGTATTTCTAGTGTGACTAGTTTGTTTTTGTTAAACACACGTGGGGCCCATAGGAACTGGGTGTTATTTTGGTCGTGACAGATAATTAGGCGTCTGTGAAGTTAAATAAGGGACACGCATTTGCATAAGCCGGGTTGTTTACATGCTAAGCTACTTACTGATGTTTACAGGCTTGAAAGTGGTGCCTTAATTTAGTTTAAAAATACTGGTATTCTTTGAAGCATTAAGATACTGGTGTGTTTTTTTGGACATAGCACCATGGAAATACCAGGGTTTTTTTTAAACATGCACCATGTAAATACTGTGGTGCTTGTATTTAGAGTGGTGTGTAAATACCATGTTATTTGAATATTGTGATGCTTCAGTGTTGTGATGTATTTCAAAATACTACGGTAATTCCATTTGGTTATGTACATGGCAGTATCCTGAATGATATTCCTGGTGTACAATGCTAGTTGCTAATACCATGGTACATGAATATGGTAATATTTCAATACCATGTGTGATATCGTATATATCAGTGTTTATACAATGTTACTAAAATGGTATTCTTTGAGTTACTACTGTGTGAATATTAAGATTTATTTCAAAGTAAAATCTTTTTTGGAGGACCTTAAAATGGTAATCATGGTATATTTCACTCTACCATGGTATTACTGTACTGGAGAAATACAGATTGTTATTTCTATGTGGTCATTCTTATTTGTGTGTGTGTGTGTGTGTGTGTGTGTGTGTGAGAGAGAGAGAGAGAGAGAGAGAGAGAGAGAGAGAGAGAGAGAGAGAGAGAGAGTGTGTGTGTGTGTGTGTGTGTATATGTCATGACGGGAATAGATTTTTCCTCCTGTTGTGTCGGATCAACTGTGATCTTGAGCAATAGTTTTATGATGTTCTGTTAAATTGCTGTCTTTATATGATATCATGTACACTGTCTATCTCAGGGTTAATTTGATACAGGATCACTAATTCAAAAAACACTGAAGAAGACAATGGCACACATACACTCCCATTTAAAAGTTTGGGGTAGATATTTTTTTTTTTTTTTTTTTTAAGATAAGAGAAGTTTCTTATACTTACCAAGACTGCATACATTTGATAAAATACATTAAAATTGTAAAATATTATTATAATTTAAAATAACTGTTTTATATTTTAATATACTTTAAAATGTAATTTATTCCTGTGATGCAAAGCTGAATTTTCAGCATCACTACTCCAGTCTTCAGTGTCACATGATCCTTCAGAAATCATTCTAATATGCTGATTTGCATGTAGAAACCATGGTTCGTTCTTCCATGATTCTTTGAATATAAAGTTCAAAAGAACAATTTATTAGACATTTTTATAACAATGTAAAAGTTGTTACTGTCACTTTAAAAAGAAAAAAAACTTACTGACCATGAACTTTTAAATGGTTGTGTATGTATTATGTATGTGTATGTTTATGACTAGAAATAATGTCACAAATGAATGTCTTCAAAACATGCGTCCATTCTAGTCTGACCTTTTTTTTCTCTGCAGATTAACCATCATGCCTTGGGAGGAGCTGGTTTCACTGCTGGCTGCCGTCACCATGGTGATGTGAAGAGGGGCAGTGACTGACTGTGATGGACAGGTGTAAGCACGTGGGTCGCTTAAGACTCGCGCAGGACCACTCGATCCTAAACCCGCAGAAATGGCACTGTGTGGACTGCAACACCACAGAGTCGGTGTGGGCATGTCTCAGCTGTTCGCACGTAGCGTGTGGACGCTACATAGAAGAACATGCGCTTCAGCACTTTAAGGTATGTTTAAATGATAATGTGTTACAAGTAATTGATATATTGTTTAAAGCCATATAAACAAATAATACAGACACATCAAATAGTTTTAGTTAAAGGGTTAGTTCACCCAAAAATGAAAATTCTGTCATTAATTACTCAACCTCTTGTCGTTCAAAACCCGTAAGACTTTCGTTCATCTTCTAAACAGAAATGAAGATCTTTTTGATGAAATCTGAGAGCTTTCTGTCCCTCCATTGACAGCTAAGCAACTACCACTTTGTAGCTTCATAAAGAGATATAAAAAACAAATCCATATGATTTGAGCGGTTTAGTCCAAAATTTTCCGAAGAGACACAAATGCTTTAGGCCCTGTCCCAAATGGCACCCTAAACACTCACGGCCTTCCTACGAGTCCGCACTTTCTTGACATAATGCCGCTTTCACTGTCGGGAAGAAAAGTGCACATTGAGGGCGCATATCGACCGCAAAGGGGGGCACTCGTGAGCGCCCTTTGGAAACCTAAAATGACAAATGGGACACCTTGCGGTCTCGTGGACTTAACGGACAGCCATTGTAAGTCCACGAGACCAAAAGTGCATATGAAGTGTGCCATTTGGGACAGGGCCTTATATGATGAACAGATTGAATTTAGGCTTTTATTCACATATAAACATTCATCAACGCACACATCAGTTGTGGTAAACGGAAGCTCAAGCATGTTCGCTTGACATGCAAGAACCAATGAGGTTCGTTCTCGTGTTACGCAACACATTTGAGCTTCAGCATGAGGTTTGTTCTCGCACGTCAAGCAGGTTCGGTTGAGCTTCTGTTTATGTATGCTGATCAATGATTATATGTGACTAAAAGCCTAAATTCAATCTGTTCATCATATAAAGCGATGGAGTTTCTTCAGAAAATTTGGACTAAACCGCTCAATTCATATGGATTAGTTTTACGGTCTCTTTATGAACTTTTTGAAGCGTCAAAGTGTCAGTAGCGTAGCTGCCAATGGAGGGACAGAAAGCTCTCAGATTTTATCAAAAATATCTTCATTTGTGTTCCAAAGATGAACAAAAGTCTTACGGGTTTGGAACGACAAGAGGGTGAGGAATTAATGACAGAGTTTTCATTTTTGGGTGAACTGTCCCTTTAATTTAGTTTTCTGAGGAAAAATGTATTGATTTTCTTTTTTACATTAAAAAGCTTGCTCCTGTCTCAGCTTAATATGAAGAATCAACTAGTCACAAGTAATGTGTTGGTTGATCTTGAAATTACACACTACCTTTAGCTATAGCAGCTAAAGCAGCAACATGTGAATATCCATAAAAAATAGTCAAACTTATTATCAGACTGTCTTATTTTATAAGAATGTAGATATTGTATTAATATTGAAGTTTGATTTGTTTGTAGGAGCAGCATCACCCTTTGGCCCTGGAGGTGAATGAATTGTATGTATACTGCTACTTGTGTGATGACTACGTGCTGAATGATAATGCGACGGGTGACTTAAAGCTGCTGCGTAGCACGCTAAGCGCTATTAAGAGCCAGTGCTATGAAGTCACCACACGCAGTGGGCGCACCTTGCGCTCATCCTCCGCCGGAGACCAGCTGTCAACTAGCACGCAGGAGCTGCAGTTGCGCGACGAAGACCGTATGTTCACGGCGCTGTGGCACCGCCGTCGTGCTCTGATTGGCCGTGTGTTCCGCTTGTGGTATGCACAAACGGAACGGGGGAGAACGCGATTGGAGGAGGAGCGACAGCAGGAGGAAGAGGAGGAGAGGAAACGGGAGGCGCGGGAAAGGCGGCGGCAACTCAAACGGCAGCTCAAAGAAGAGCTGGAAAGTGCACCTCCGAGGAAGAGCCATCGCATTCGTCGCCAGAGCCTAAAGACAGATTCTGCCGATCCCATGGCAGTGCCAACCAATAGCACCAAATCTGTGAGGCGTAGGTCTGCTCCTGCTCGCGTCTCCACCCGTACTCCACGAACTCCTAGAGAGAGAACGCCTCAACAGAGGCGCCGTCCACAAGCCAAGGCCAAACGGCCCCGGGCCCCGCCTCCTAAAACAGGCGATTCGCCTATCAAACGGCGACCCACCGTAACTCCAGGAGTGACGGGTTTGCGCAATCTTGGCAATACTTGCTACATGAACTCGATATTGCAAGTTCTGAGTCACTTGCATGTATTCCGGGAGTGCTTTTTGAGACTGGATCTGAACCAAGCGCTGGAACTGCTAGCCTCTGCCGTCAGCCGCAAGTTAGGACTCTCTGCTCAGCGCGTGACCCAGCCCAAATGCTCCAACCAGGGGTCGGGGCTTAGCGGAGGGGCCTCCCGTTCACGCAACATGGAGCTTATACAACCCAAGGAGCCCAGCTCCAAACACATCTCACTTTGTCATGAGTTACACACACTGTTCCAGGTTATGTGGTCAGGCAAGTGGGCTCTGGTGTCCCCATTTGCAATGCTGCACTCTGTGTGGCAGCTGATCCCGGCGTTCCGAGGTTATGCACAGCAGGATGCACAGGAATTTCTTTGCGAACTCTTAGATAAAGTCCAGCATGAGCTGGAACGGACGAGAACGCTAACACCTGCCACTGTTCCAGCCAATCAGAGACGGCTTATCAAACAGGTGCTCAGTGTGGTCAACACCATCTTTCATGGCCAGCTCCTCAGTCAGGTAATGAGTTTCCAGATAATCACATCAGCTGATTAACATTAAACATTAGGACAGCAACAAACTCTATGCAAGTACAAAGACTTGGTCAAAGCACTGCAAGGGTGCTTAAGTTTGGCCACTGGATCGTAAGGGTGCAGTACTTACTTTACAGCATGACTTGTTTTGCGTTGCTTTGGCGCTAACCAAACTTACTCAAGGGGGTGATAGTTACATTCAATTTTTAGAGTTACCTTCACCTTTTGCACCTGGTCGTTCTAGGAACTAACCACCAGGGTGGTTTCCCGAGAACTAAATGTTCCCCTAGGACCATTTTCCTGGTTGCATTCCCACCGCCAGCAGGAACTCTGAAGTGACGTAAGCGGCACTTCTTGTTGTGACTTTTTGTGACAGCGCTTCCATTCTCATCGTCATTACTTTACGATCTGTTTAACAGTCCTGTCTAATCCGTTATTAGATAGAACTGTTATACAAAGAAAGTAGACCGTAAATGAAAAAGTATTAGCGTTTGCTGTTTGATTAATGCCCAGTATCGCTATCTGAGCAGAAATACATAATCCTGTTTCACTTGGTCCCCTCAAAGTCGCATTGGGTTTTCTCCTTAGCGTAAAGGTTGAGAGGTCCATCTATCACTGTTTCCATGTTCGAAAAGTTAGTTCAAGGTGTAAATATGTAGGCTATAACCTGTGTGTGTACGCTGCTTTAGGAACTATGAAAAGGTTCCTCCGGTGAGAAAGCCCCTAATAGTTCACCTGAAAGGCCTTGTTCCAAATGGTGTGCTCATAAAGTCCACAAGGTGTTCAAACGCCTGGAGGGCCAACATCCTGCAGCTCTAAACTCTCTCAGGTGTTTTATTGGGGTTGGAGCTAAACTCTGCAGGACAGTGACCCTCCAGGAGAGGGATTGTACATCCTTACCGCATGATGTCCCATTTGACATTTCGAGGTTTCAGAAGGGTGCTCACAAGTGCCCTCCCATTGAAGCTGCAAAGTGCACATCAATGGCGACTACACAACAGTCTATGCATAATTATGAAGGACGACAAGGGCTTTGGGGCGGAATTTGGGACAGGACCAAAAAGAACAGAGTTTACACTGCACGTGTTGCATTCTCAGTGTTGTCCCTTGTGGCAAAACTGAGAATGACACGTGCTTGTATTCTGACAAATTTCAGATGCTTCTAAGCACAAGCTTGATTTGTGTTCACGTACTTGACTGTTTATTCTGTAAGCATTTTTACACATTTAACATACAATTTGGATAAAAATCCTTTTTTTTTTTTTTTTTGCAGGTGAGGTGTTTAGCGTGCGATCATCGCTCAAACACAATAGAGCCCTTCTGGGATCTTTCTTTGGAATTCCCAGAACGTTACCACAGCAACAGTAAGGATGCTGCACAGGTTCCATGTAGGTTGACAGAGATGCTGGCCAAGTTTACAGAGACCGAGGCTTTGGAGGGAGCCATATATGCTTGCGACCATTGCAACAGTGAGTTGGAAACATGCCAACATGTGACTGTAGGGAAGTGTTACAGGATAATAAATAGCCTGGAACTTGAAATGGATATCATGGCACTCAAGGATGAAGTGTGTTATTTCTGCACCAGTAGTTTTAACCCCAAACACTCTTACTACCCAGTGCTCGTCTTCAATTGGCCGCCATAACCCCGCCCCCAAACTTACATAATTAAAGGGATAGTTCACCCCAAAAATAAAAATTGTCATAATTTACTCACCCTCTAGTTGCTCCATACCTGTATGAGTTTCTTTCTTCTGATGAACACAAAAGAAGATATTTTAAGAAATGTTGGTAACCAGACAGTTGACGGTAGCCATTGACTTCCATAGTAGGAAAAAAAAATACTATGTAAGTCAATGGCTACCGTCAACTGTCTGGTTACCAACATTCTTTTGTGTTCAGCTGAAGAAAGAAATTCATACAGGTTTGGAGCAACTTGAGGGTGAGTAAATTATGACAATTTTCATTTTTGGGTGAACTATCCCTTTAACTGAACGTAAAGCTGTTGTCGAACCACTCAAACAAAGAGAGCAATATATTGAAAGCATCACAGTGTCTACATTCTTCAGGATATCAACCTTCTAATGGCTAACTTGGTTGTCTAAACATCAAAGAAAGAACATAAAAGAAAGTATTTAAACATCAGAAAATCAGAACACACTTCACTTTTAAGTTTTACCTCAAAGTTTTTTAATGCTTCTCCCGAGGAGGCAATCCCACTCATCAAAAAGTTCTTGTTTTGCTGTCTCTTTAAGGCAAACGACGGCGATTCTGTTCAAAGCAAGTGGTCTTGACTGAAGCTCAAAAACAGTTGATGGTTCACAAACTGCCTCATGTTCTCAGACTGCACCTCAAACGCTTCAGGTATCCACACGCGTTTATTTACACACGACCTCCTGGATTTTCCCAACTTTGAGGTTCCTGTCGTCAGTCAGATGTTAATGTGTATGTGTATGTTTAGGTGGTCTGGGAGAAACCACAGGGAGAAGATTGGCGTGCACGTTCAGTTTGAGCAGGAGCTGAACATGGAACCCTACTGCTGCAAAGACTCCAGTAACTTACCCCACCCGCAACACTTCCTCTACCAACTCTCTGCTGTCGTCATGCACCATGGGAAGGGATTTGGCTCTGGCCACTACACTGCCTTTTGTTATAATACAGAAGGAGGTAAAACATTCTTCTTTTCATGTGCCACGTCAGAAAAGTCTAGTCTGTCAATCTGGTTTGCATGTAGTAGATATATTATTCATAAAAAGGTACCAGGAATGGCATGACGTAACTAGTGTAAACGTCACCTAACACAGAAGTTCATCCGCATAGAAAAGTAGTCCCTTCATAAAAGGACAATTTATAAAATTTCACAGCTCAAAAAACATATTATAATTGCTTTATCAAAAAATACAAGAGGTACATTTATGCTTTAAACACTCCAGAATGTCTTGCCCCATAGACTTCCATTGTAAGTGCATTAGTGTAAGTACAGATGCTATGCATAGTTCTTAAATTATATTGAAACATTTTAAAATCAACTTAGTTTGCTGAGTTGTTATTATAAATACATTCAGGTTTGTGTTTTTGTTGTTAATGCATCTTATCCTTTCTTCTCAGGGTTTTGGGTGCACTGTAACGACTCTAAACTGAGTGTGTGCGCCGTGGAGGAAGTGTGTAAGGCCCAGGCTTACATTCTCTTCTACACACAGAGAAACTCTCAGGACAATAGCAAAGCCAGTGACCTCTGACCCCCGCTGAGTAGCCAGTCAACCGCAGAGACTGTTTTGTTTTGTACATTCTGTTGATATATTGTTTTGGGACGGTTAGCTTGTCTCCTTTTTCTAGTGTACAGCAAATGTGGAGAATGTTTTTGTCACGCACACTTATGCCTTATGACTATATGACTGACAGATTTTGGTAGGAGGCATTCTTGCAGTGATTGTAGCGTTCGTTTGTGTGCATGTACGAAGAGAGCGAAACTGGTCCCAAGTCGGAAGCATTAATGCTCTCATTAGTGTCTCTGTGTATCCCTGATTGATGTCCACAAACCAAAGTTGTTTTGAATGTGTTCCGAGTCTGAAATGTTCATAGCGTCAGTATGAAAGAAGGTGTAAGAAACAAATGATGTTTTCGCTCTTCATATCTTTCTTCATATTAAAGTGTTTTAATATCTTCAGACATATTTTAAAGTGCCCTGCCAAGTCAACTCAGTTTAACTCTTTCCCTGCCAGCATTTGATCATTTTCACAAATAATTTCATGGCCCCTGAATATTTTCTGAACATGCAACATATCAAAAGATAGAACAGACTCTCTGCTTTTTAACATACAAAAAAAAGGCTTAATTCTAGCTTCATAACACTCTAATGTGGTAAGTTTCATTCAAAAAGCAACATTTTGAGCAAAAAGCTGAGAAAATCGCGTTTTTGTCAAAGACTACATCTGGATCGGATTCAGAACGATGATCAAAACATAGATGGAGTAGATCGAGTCCTTCAACACCCCTAATGTTTGCACAGTCCTAAACCTCGTCCTGGGTCGACAATTCATTCAGTAACATTAGGCATTTTAATATATATGCTGTTTAATGTTGATGATCGCGTTGTTTTGCACATGCATCTGCTGTCGCTTGTTTCTGCGTCTTCTTCTCCTATGTTTTGATCAGGAGAGTCTACTCTTTCAGAAGATGTGTCATAGCGCCCCCTACCCTATAAATGCCGGGACACACCAAGTCGACCGTCGGGCCGTGTCGGCCGGCTTAGTTTTTTCGGTGTGTTCCGCAGCTTTGGCTCTAGTCGGACGCCTTGCGATTCAGCATGTAGAGCAGGCGTCGGGCCGTCGGTGAGAGAGAACTCTGATTGGCTGTTCAGCTGAACGCACGAGAATAAAAGTGAAAGTGATGAAAACGAGCAAAGAAGTCTAAACGGTACAGACAGAAGGCGGTTATAATTTTACACGAATATTTTCATAACATGAGCCGACTGGAATGATGATCAGCGTGATTGACATTCAAAATGGCAAGCAAGCGCTGCTTTGTTTATGGTTTGTATATCTGCAGTCCTGTTTCGGTCCCTTTTTGAATGACGAATATATAGACTATTGATACCTGCTGATATAGACAGATTGATTTACACGCACACAGAGTCAGCTTTTCGTTAACAGAAAACACGGAAAGCCGAACATTTCCATCAATGGCGGGGAAAGAGTTTAAGATGTTGAGACTTTTAAACAAGACTCGATTCAGGAATTTTTCTGTCTCCTTCTCAGAATGTAGTTTTATACCTGGTATTTGGGTAGATATTTTTTTTCCCATTTTACAGGAAAATGTAAAAGATTTTTCACCAGCAAAAGGCAATGTATGCTGTATACATTGTGTGTGGCGTTAGACCCGTTCTCTGTAGTTTGTACACTTTGGATGTATGTGTTTGTGCGACTCACACACACACACTTGCTCAAATATCTTACAGTTTCCACATCTTGTTTGTTCTTAAATTTTTTTGTCCATTTTCCTCCTCTGCATTCGAGCAAGT
The DNA here is from genome assembly GCA_039654105.1 of Coreius guichenoti. Taxonomy (NCBI): domain Eukaryota; kingdom Metazoa; phylum Chordata; class Actinopteri; order Cypriniformes; family Gobionidae; genus Coreius; species Coreius guichenoti. The sequence goes on along the minus strand of CM077182.1, from coordinate 22,356,310 downwards.
ATAGATGTAAAACTATGCAAATTGTTACCTCAATTCATAGAGAAATTTACCTCAATAAAAGGAGAATATTTTTGCATTTTTCTAAACAACTTGCCAACTGTTTTCTTTACTATTTTAAAGATTGTATTGAAATATTGTCTATGAATACGCATGTCTCTTCATATTTACAATTAAAAACTTCAGGTTTAATTCATAAAACCTAAAACTATTGAGAAAACTGCAGTATTGTACTAAAATCCATAAAATGCATAATTTGTTCACAGCACATTCTTGCGTAAATTGATGCATATGAATATTGTGTAAAAAAGCTGCATCATGACAAATGCATAAATTATTAATAAAACTTATTGCGTAATTGTCGCATTTAATGCGCAAATAGTTAATTAACCCCTAAAACTATTGTGCAAATTGTTGCATTGGACTAAATGCACAAAATGTCTAATTTGTTCATAAAAACGTTTATATGTAATTACAGCAATTAATCAAAGCATAAAACTTGAACTAAACTCTTGCATAAATTGTTCGTAAACCTAAAACTAGCTGCATCATGCCATATGCATGTGTAAATGTATACACTACGTAAATTAATCAGATTTAATTATGTAATTGTCCCATTTAATGCGTACATTGTAAGACACTCTTGCATAAATTGCCACATACAATGCAGAAATTATTCATAACATTTGCATAATTTTTGTTTAAAACCTGATATTTTGAGCAGTTTCCTCATTGTCACAGCTACTATTTGAAAATATTTTCAGTTTCAAAGTTCGTACTCTTAATAAAACGCATACCACTTAATACAGTTTATTTTCAGTTTATTTTGTCTTTTTAAAAAAAAAAAAAAATCAGGGAGTTCAAAATGTAATAGTTACTAGATGAGACAGCCATTTGATATTATACAAATACCAAAAAAAACTGTAAAAGCTGTGCGCATTACGACTGACTTCCTGATGAATTTGTTTTTCTTTTGCAAAAGCCCTTCAGGTGACGTGTAAAGCCAAGCAGCCATACTCTTTACATTCTCTCATTCACTACAGAGAGTACAAATGAGTATAAAGTCTTTTTATCTTGCTCACTTCGAAAACACATTAATTTGGGCTCTGGCTTGTACACATGCATAGTAGTTTGCTTAACTTAATGCCGAGTATATGCTGTATGGTCAAAATAGCATTTCAGGTTTTAAACTAGTTTCTTCTTTTAAGAATAGTTTGTTTATTTTTTTGCATGGGACTGGAGTGTGAGTGTTTATACATATGTACGTCTCAGTAGTCGTCTCCGCGGCTCACGACTTCTTTGCACGTAGGTCTGAGCAGGATGGTGTGTTCAAACTGAGCTGTGTATGAGCCCTTGGCGTCACACAGAGGGGGGTAGGGGTCGATGATGCCCAGGTCACACAGGTTCTTCAGGGCCATCAGGTACTTGCTTTCACCCAAACGGTCGAGCCAGCGGCGACAGAATGCCAGGGTGCCGAAGTTCTCGTTCACCACGTTTAGCAAGTGCTTTGCCCTGGGCAGCCTGAAGTTCATTAAAGGCAGGTTACAAAATGTTTCTTTCAATTTATTAATCTAGTTTAAAGAATAGAGCAGTTTGATCATTCTTCAAAGCATCTACTTTTGTGTTCCACTGAAAGTCATAAAGGTTTGGAACGACAGAAGGGTGAGTAAACAATTTTTGGATCAACTATTCCTTTATGAGCTTCAAGCTTCTATAAAATGTGCATGTCTGTTAATATTTGATTTTATAATTTTTATTTTCTGTGCAAACCGTTTATAAACCAATCTTACATAATTGTCGCATTCTATGCGTACATAGTTCATAAAACCGTTTCTGTGTAATTACAGCATTCAATGAGTAAAGCTTTCAAATCCTAAAAACATTCTTGTGTAAATTGCTGTGTATAATGCAAAAATTGTTTGTAAACCTAAAACTATTATTGTATAAATAGCTGCATCAGGCCATATGCATAAATGTAAACGCATACAATGCGTAAAATTATTAAAGGCAGGGTAGGCGATTTGTTCCAGAAAATTTTTTTGTTATACTGGTTGAAAGTCTCTTCACATCCTGATAGCAATCCCTAAGTTAAGTTTCTCATTTTTCATGAGCTGAACTCAAAGAGCTAAGACTTATTCTATGTACACAAAAGGCCTATTTCTCTCAAATATTGTTCACAAATCTGTCTAAATCTGTGTTAGTGAGCACTTCTCCTTTGCCGAGATAATCAGGTTGTTGATTGTGGCCTGTGGAATGTTGGTCTACTCCTCTTCAATGGCTGGGCGAAGTTACTGGATATTGGCAGGAACTGGAACACGCTGTCGTATACGAACCTGTGTTCGTTGTCCATAACATACGCCTGCCCATACCATAACCCCATCGCCACCATGGGCCACTTGATCCACAACGTTGACATCAGCAAACCGTTCACTCACACGACGCCATACACGCTGTCTGCTATCTGCCCTGTACAGTGAAAACCGGGATTCATCCGTGAAGAGAACACCTCTCCAAAGTGCCAGACGCCATCGAATGTGAGCATTTGCCCACTCAAGTCGGTTATGACGACGAACTGCAGTCAGGTCGAGACCCCAGTGAGGCGACGAGCATGCAGATGAGCTTCCCTGGGACGGTTTCTGACAGTTTGTGCAGAAAATCTTTGGTTATGCAAACCGATAGTTGCAGCATGATAATGCACGGCCCCATGTTGCAAGGATCTGTACACAATTCCTGGAAGCTGAAAACATCCCAGTTCTTGCATGGCCAGCATACTCACCGGACATGTCACCCATTGAGCATGTTTGGGATGCTCTGGATCAGCGTATACGACAGTGTGTTCCAGTTCCTGCCAATATCCAGTAACTTCGCACAGCCATTGAAGAGGAGTGGACCAACATCCCACAGACCACAATCAACAACCTGATCAACTCTATGTGAAGGAGATGTGTTGCACTGCGTGAGGCAAATGGTGGTCGCACCAGATATTGACTTTTTTTTTTTTTGGACAAAAAAAAAAAAAACAATGAGCTTTTGCTGTGTTCACACCATAACTACTGTAATTTGGAAGAGATGGAAACCTGTGACGTTATACTCGGAGCAGTTCGTGACTCAAATTTATGTTTCAATGGCAACACTATCAACGCCGAAATGAATCTGCAGCAGTCAGGTGGTAAGTGGTAAGTTTGAGCTCTGTAATTTGTTTATGTTCATTATCATCGTAATGTTATGTCCTTTGAGTCATGAGGTAATTTAACGACTTAAGGACTTTATTTTACTCAAAATGTAAAAACCCCATTATGAAAATCAATAGGAAAATCTCGAGGGAACCACTGGCGAATTAGTTGGGTTTGATGTCATCCCCATGGAAGCTTGTTTAAAAAAAATAAAAAAGATAATTGTGACTTTATTTCACAATTCTGATTTTTTTTCTCAGAATTTGACTTTTTCCTCGCAATTGCGAGTTTACATCTCGCAATTCTGACTTTATAACCCGCGAGATACAAAGATTTTGCGAGTTTATATCTCACAATTGCGAGAAAAAAGTCAGAATTGCAAGTTATAATGTCCGAATTGCGAGATATAAAAGTCGCATTTGTGAGGGGGAAAAAAGTCGCAATTACCTTTTTTTATTTTTTATTCAGTGGCGGAACCAAGTTTCCATACATCCCTGTACCAATTTAATCTCATTTAAAACCATATATTTTAGCAGTTTCCTCACTATGATGTCACAACTAATTCCTTTAAGACCAGAAAGGTTTTCTGAAACAGATCTTCCAGAACTGCAACAAAGTGCTCTACATGCACTAGAGTATAGAGTATATGAGTTATGAATGGCTGATTAACATCTTACCTGATTGGCACATGTCCAACATCAAAGTTCTTCATGTAATGGGAGCAGTCCATGTCATCGTGCACCACTCCTTTACCAGTGCTGCCAAATGTCTCGATAGCATACACCTCGCCCTCCTAGACGTGAATGGAAATTAATAGAGAGCCAGTCAAAAAAACGTCATACTTTTTCAATAAACATGATGGTGAATGTAACAAATTGCCTTTTCAGTCTTTCAATACTTAAAGTTCCCGAGTTTTGATTATAAGAAAGGACAATTACACAACTACAATTAGCTTTAGCATATATGCTAGAATACAATAGTAACCACTGGGCTTTTGAAATTGAATATGAATACTGTACAAGTGTATATTGCACAATCTGTATACTACTGTACACATCATACTGTATACAAAGTGGTATACATACTGCCTACTATGTTTAAAAAATTAAAAGCAATGTGAACCCCTAAGCAACAATGAAAGTTTCAACTGGTAGTATACTACATTGTTGTGACTTGACCATGTCATAAATAAAAATGGTTGCCTTTTTCTGCTTTTATTCAGGTTGTGTTAAAACAATGATCAAAAAGAAAATACAAAATATTATTTACGTGATTTATGTAATTTATAACAGAATGTGACAAGACAAGAACATGTCAATGTTCAAAAGATGGTTATGGCCAATTGTTCACTGCATTATGGGATACAGTATTATATACTTCAGCAATAGTAAGAGTAGTAATCTAGTATGCTATTCTAAACATAGCTAACAGTAAAGTAACATTAACAGTAAAAGTAGTATGCTATTCCAGACATAGCCAAAGTGATACGGATACCTTCAAATGCAACACACACACACACACACACACACACACACACACACACACACACACACACCTCCATTCTGGTGGCTTCTCCTCCCTTCACTATAGGCACAGTTTTACCAGCATGTATCCGATACTGACCAATAGAGTGTCCGTTCAGATTCCGGATAGGTTTGACTGAGGAAGTACACACACAATGAGGTGCGCTTAGGAGATTAAGATTATTATTAATAATAATAATAATTTTTTTCCTATTTCAGTCAATACCTTGGTATGTTTTCCCATCTATTTCTACCTCGTACGACTCCATCACTTCCTGTATTGATTCTCCAACATCGCAAAGACGTACATCTATACCTGCACACTGTGGAGAGAGACAATGTTACTTCTGCACACACACGATAACTTTATCATGTCAGTCTCACACACGCTCACCTTGATGCCCGTGTCGGTAGCATCTTTCACAGCCTCAAGCAAGCGGTCATACTTTGGATTGAAGGTGACAGTGAAGGCACAATCAATGATCCTGCCTAAAACACACACAGTGCAGTAAATGCTTTGTGCTCACACCATGATTCAAAGCACGTAAAGCTAAATTTGTCAGTGTTTGTGGCCTTTGTTATGTCATTTATGCCAACATTACTCCCACCGCTTTATGAATCCTTTCTTATGTTAAAAAAGAACAACAAGAATCTTATGACAGTGATATATCTAATTCAGAGTAGAAGTTTTCATTTCAGTCCATCGCTCATCTGAAGTCCGCTCTCCAGTGAAAACATTAAAGCAAATGCATAATAATTTCCCCCCACTTTCCTAATTTCTCAGATCATGAGATTCAGCCAAATATGTCCAAGGTTTGCTAGTGTACAGCTGCATTTTTGTTCAATAAAAATTAAAACATGATATTGTATTATTTTATATTAAGGTTTAACTAACTGTATAAAGAATAACCATCATCATTCTTCAGTCATAATAATTTAATTCTTATTTTATATTTAAGAATATGGCTTTATGGTTTAATTATTATGACTTTTAATAATAATAATAATAAAAAACAACAACAACAGCTATTATTATTAAAACCCAATCATCATAATTTAATCCTTATTTTATATTAAGTACTTCTCATGGCTTTTAATTATTATGATGTTTCATAATAATAGTTATTATTGTTATTAATGATATTGTAATAATTTAATATTATTATTATTATTATTATTATAATTAATAGAATAATTATTTTATGTTAAGTAATTTACATGGCTTTTAATTAAGATTGTTTATTATTATTATTATTATTATTAATAATAATAATAATAATGATAATGACAAACTATTATTATTAATAAAAGCCAATCATCATAATAATGTAATTATTTTATATTAACTACTTTACATTGCTTTTAATTATTATGATTGTTTAATAATAAATAATAATAATTAATAATAATAATAATAATAATAATAATAAAAAACAACTATTATCATTGTTATTAAAAGCCAATCGTAATAATTTTATTCTTATTTTAATTATGATTGTTTAATAATAACAATAATAATAACTTATTATTAAAAGTCAATCATCATAATTTAACTCTTATTTTATATTAAGTACTTTACATTGCTTTTAATTATTATGATTGTTTATTAATAATAATAATAATAATAATAATAATAATAATAATAATAATAATAATAAAGGCTACTTCAGCCAGGCTACTTTTTTAAACAGTGTGTCGTCCATGGCTGTACCATTGATGTGTGTGCCGAAATCAATCTTGCACACGTCGTCGTACTGGAGGACTGTCGGGTCTCCAGCGTTTGGTGTGTAGTGAGCAGCACAGTTATTCAGCGAGCACCCGGTAGGAAACGCCAGCCCTGCGTTCAACCCGTTCTCTTTGATCAACCTCCTACTGCAGTCCTCCAACCGCTCACTGAGCCAGAGAAAACATGAAAAAGAGATGGGTTATGAGCTGTTACTAATACCAAAAATCAACTTGCTGAACTGGACACCTGGGTATTGATGTCCGTTTCTTTAATGAAGAACATCAACTGATATTTTCAAAACAGGTTGGAGTTGATTTTTTCTATTTTAATACCTTTAAAAAAAATCCACATTGCAGGTTTACAGATATTAATGTCATAATCTCCTCACCAGATGTCAATCATAGTCATTCCAGGTTTGATCCAGCTTTTCACATATTGCCGCACTTGCCGATGGGCTTCGGCCGCCTGTCGGAAATCATTCCACATCTCCTCATTGGCTTTATCCATCATTTTCTTCTCCTCATTGCTCATTCTCCAAGCGGCGCTAGACCTGAGAGGTCCAAAAAACACTTGAGATGATGTAGCAAGAACATTTATTTACCCGGAGAATATCCACCATCATATAAACGCTATTAAAGATGGACCTATAAATGTTTCTCCAGGCCATTACGGACTTTCTGTAAGGATCGGGAAAAGTCTCACAAATGGGGTGAAATGCCGGATTTTAGCTGATGTGCTATTAAATATGGTACCAGTCTATTAAATAAAATAAATAAAAAAATATTTAAATAAAAAAAGCATAAAAGTACATCAAAATTAATACAAATAAATTAAAAACAATAAATAAAGCATTTATATACAAATAAAAATCCTTTCTGTTGTTCCCTGTAATGAGACATTAGTTTAACATTTGTCTAATCAGGTTTAAAAAAAAGTTTATATCAGTCATTTGCAACTTAGCTGATTGGTTGTACCTTCTCTGACTGTAAAGGTTAAAGTTTGGCAAAGTCAAGTCAAGTCATAAACGCCTTCGGAGATGCCGCAGGAATTCAGTAAGAGGAAGTTAAGTTTACGAGCTGGCCCTCGCACACACAGCGTTCACAACTATTTTTGGAGAGAGTACTTTAGGTGCGAGGGAACATGAGTGACCTCTATGTCAGTAGTCTCAGCGATATAATATTACACAGAGCACAGGGTAATACGAGGTAGAGCGGCCCGTGGAAAGTACAAGGTGACCTGAGGGTGTTAAGGAGTGTATTCACATATTGAGAAAAGACAAAACATTCTTACCCATCCTGTGAAAGAGGGTATTCACACTCCTGACCCACAGGAAACACACCACTGGTGTACAGATCACAAATGGGGATGGATGGAGGGTCCGTTTGTGTTTTGGCTACAGGAGAGAAGGTAGAGATCAAGGTGAGAACAACATCTTCAGTAAATGCATTTAAAGGGATAGGTCACGCTCATTTCATTCTAAACGTCTATGAATGAATCTCTATGAATGGAACTCAAAAGAAGATATTTCACAGAATGTTCACGCTGCTCGTTTCCACACAATGAAAGTGAAGCTATCTAATTGGATAGCATTTGGGCACCATTTCAAATGTGCCTACAGTTCACACAGAACGCTGCGTTAAAAAAAAAAAAAAAAGAACGCTACCTGATGATATTCACAGACAGTCTGAAGATTTTGGTCAGTCAGAGTTGATAGAAAATCATGTAGTGTATGATGCCCACAGACCCAGTTTTTGATGTGATGTGTTCCAGATTTTTCTGGATCACACAAAATGCATGCTATTTTTTATTTAGTACTGTCCTGAATAAGATATTTTACATAAAAGAGGTTTACTTATAGTCCACAAGACAAAAAAATAGCTGAATTTATTAAAACGACCCCGTTCAAAAGTTTACATACCCTTGATTCTTAATACTGTGTCATTACCTGGATGATCCACAATTCTCAAGGTTCTCGAGTCCCTTGTTTGTCCTGAGCAGTTAAAAAATCCTCCAGGTCCCGAAAATTCTTCAGTTTTGCAGCATCTTTTGCATATTTGAACCCTTTCCAGCAGTGACTGAATGATTTTGAGGTCCATATTAAACCAGGACAATTGAGGGACTCAAACACAACTATTAAAAATGGTTCAAACATTCACTGATGCTCCAGAAGGAAACAATGTATTTTGAATTTGAAGATCAAGATAAATTGTACTTAATTTAGTCTTCCGGGAAACATGTAAGTATCTTCTGTTGCTTCCGAATGGCAGTACTAAATGAAAAAAATTTGATATTAAGACAAAATAAGAAAAATTTGGACATCTTCATCCTGTTCAAAGTTGGCCCACCCTTTGCAGATATAACAGCTTCAACTCTTCTGGGAAGGCTTTCCACAAGGTTTAGGAGTGTGTTTATGGGAATTTTCTAGAATTCTTCTTTTTTGTGATGTCAGGCACTGATATTGGACGAAAAAGCCCAGCTCACAGTCTCCGCTCTAATTCATCCCAAAGGTGTTCTATCGGGTTGAGGTCAAGACTCTGTACAGGCCAGTCAAGTTCCTCCACACCAAACTCGCTCATCCATGTCTTTATGGACCTTGCTTTGTGCACTGGTGCACAGTCATGTTGGAACAGGAAGGGGCCATCCCCAAACTGTTCCCACAAAGTTGGGAGCATGAAATTGTCCAAAATGTCTTGGTGTGCTGAAGCATTAAGAGTTCCTTTCACTGGAACTAAGGTGCCAAGCCCAACCCCTGAAAAACAACCCCACATCATAATCCCCCCTCCACCAAACTTTACACTTGGCACAATGCAGTCAGGCAAGTACCGTTCTCCTGGCAACTGCCAAACCCAGACTCATCCATCAGATTGCCAGACAGAGAATCGTGATTCATCACTCCAGAGAACACGTCTCCACTGCTCTAGAGTCCAGTGGCGGCGTGCTTTACACCACTGCATCCCACGCTTTGCATTGCACTTGGTGATGTAAGGCTTGGATGCAGCTGCTCGGCCATGGAAACCCATTCCATGAATCTCTCTACGCACTGTTCTTGAGCTAATCTGAAGGCCACACGAAGTTTGGAGGTCTGTAGCCATTGACTCTGCAGAAAGTTGGCGACTTCTGCGCACTGTGCGCCTCAGCATGTGCTGACCACGCTCTGTGATTTTACATAGCCTACCACTTTGTGGCTGAGTTGCTGTTGTTCCCAATTGCTTCCACTTTGACCGTAGAATATTTAGTAGTGAGGAAATTTCACGCCATCATTTTCAAATACCTCCGTTTTCACAGTCCACACTACAACGCAAAAACGTCATTGTCAAATTTATCCACTTGGGAAAGCGTTTTCAAAAAGCTCAGTTTTCACAGGACAAAAACACCATCTCAGTGTGGACAGAAGAGAAAAAGATGTGTTTTCAAACGAAAACGTATTAGTGTGGACAAGGCCTCACATTCTGCTTTGTATTTGTGCAGTATGTACTCGCACCAGGTTTAACACGATAATGCAGATGGCTTATTATTCTTATGGAATACTTTAATAACTCTTTTTGTAATTTTTTGACCTTGATCACTATATCCTGTCAGCATGGAAAAGAGCAGCATAAACATTTTGCTTACGCTTTTGCATTTACTTCTTTTAAATACCAAGGAATTTGCATTTTTTTCAGAGAAAATACTTTAACATCATAAGACACACGTCAGCTATAAAATTACAGTGAATTTTTGTGGAAAAGTTAGCTGATAACATCTGTTTTTTTAAGCTGACTTGAACATTTTATGTTACATCTCTGTTAAATATCTGCTAAATAACGACAAAGCATTTGGTGACACTTGGGACCCTCAGCTGAAACAAAGGCTGCACTGCAGGATTTTCCCAGAGGCACAGTGATCTGGCGTTACGCCAGTCCGCTGCATTGGCAGCCAAACACGCTCCCTGCCCCCATCAACACCAGCACACATACGCTGATTCGTACCGCGGCCCCGTAGCGACACACATTCAAAGGTGCTGCAATGACACAGTCACAGATTCTCACAGATAACAAATTACTGCTCATTTCTCTTCAGTGATCATTATCTAACATCGTCCAAAAAAAAACCCCCACTTACGTCCTTTCCTCTTTTTTGTCTTCTTTTTCTTCTTTTTCCCAGAGACGTTATCAGCTTCCTCACCGTCTGTGATGGTAACAGGGTTGACATAATAATAAGCGACGTGCAATTAAAATGACATTATTCACTGTACATATTCATACTGTATACTGCTCAGTATATATATATATATATATATATATATATATATATATATATATATATATATATATATATATATATATATATATATACACACACACACACACACACACACACACACACACACACACACACCTAAAGGATTATTAGGAACACCATACTAATACTGTGTTTGACCCCCTTTCGCCTTCAGAACTGCCTTAATTCTACGTGGCATTGATTCAACAAGGTGCTGAAAGCATTCTTTAGAAATGTTGGCCCATATTGATAGGATAGCATCTTGCAGTTGATGGGGATTTGTGGGATGCACATCCAGGGCACGAAGCTCCCGTTCCACCACATCCCAAAGATGCTCTATTGGGTTGAGATCTGGTGACTGTGGGGGCCATTTTAGTACAGTGAACTCATTGTCATGTTCAAGAAACCAATTTGAAATGATTCGAGCTTTGTGACATGGTGCATTATCCTGCTGGAAGTAGCCATCAGAGGATGGGTACATGGTGGTCATAAAGGGATGGACATGGTCAGAAACAATGCTCAGGTAGGCCGTGGCATTTAAACGATGCCCAATTGGCACTAAGGGGCCTAAAGTGTGCCAACAAAACATCCCCCACACCATTACACCACCACCACCAGCCTGCACAGTGGTAACAAGGCATGATGGATCCATGTTCTCATTCTGTTTACGCCAAATTCTGACTCTACCATCTGAATGTCTCAACAGAAATCGAGACTCATCAGACCAGGCAACATTTTTCCAGTCTTCAACTGTCCAATTTTGGTGAGCTTGTGCAAATTGTAGCCTCTTTTTCCTATTTGTAGTGGAGATGAGTGGTACCCGGTGGGGTCTTCTGCTGTTGTAGCCCATCCGCCTCAAGGTTGTGCGTGTGTTGGCTTCACAAATGCTTTGCTGCATACCTCGGTTGTAACGAGTGGTTATTTCAGTCAAAGTTGCTCTTCTATCAGCTTGAATCAGTCGGCCCATTCTCCTCTGACCTCTAGCATCAACAAGGCATTTTCGCCCACAGGACTGCCGCATACTGGATGTTTTTCCCTTTTCACACCATTCTTTGTAAACTCTAGAAATGGTTGTGCGTGAAAATCCCAGTAACTGAGCAGATTGTGAAATACTCAGACCGGCCCGTCTGGCACCAACAACCATGCCACGCTCAAAATTGCTTAAATCACCTTTCTTTCCCATTCTGACATTCAGTTTGGAGTTCAGGAGATTGTCTTGACCAGGACCACACCCCTAAATGCATTGAAGCAACTGCCATGTGATTGGTTGATTAGATAATTGCATTAATGAGAAATTGAACAGGTGTTCCTAATAATCCTTTAGGTGAGTGTATGTATATATATATATATATATATATATATATACACACACACACACATATATATATATATATATATATATACACACACACATCCATACACATACAAGTTTGATTAAACAATTAAAATATGAGGAAAATATAAAATTTTAAATGTTTTAAATATTAAGGACAAACGAAACCGTAAACTTCGTTTACATTTACACACAGGTATTTACCTGGCAAAATTATTCAACATTAAGCAAATTACAGCTACAGGTTTTATTTTACTATACAAAAACAAATGCACAGAAAAACAAAAAGCTCACAGAAAAAAAGCATGCATTGACTACAGCAAAATCAGTTATTAATATTTGTGCATGTGCTCAATTTCTTTTGGCAGCCTGGCCAAAAAAATGATGCCTGCACAATTTGGCATGTTTCATTGCATTATCACAAATAAAACAATTGACTCAAAGCACAACTACGCAATATGATTACACAATTGTAAAAGTTGTGAATTGTTTTTATATGTAATTGTTTTATATTTATATTATATATATAATGAACTATTTTTAATCCAATTTTGTGTAATAACATCTCAACTGGTTGATATTACTTCCAGTTCTTTCATCACACTAGAAATGGAAGTGGCTCATTGCATTGTGGGAATGAACACTGCACCTTGTGCAGCGCACTGTGTTTGTCTCCTGCACAATTTGACAAATGTAACTGGTTATCCAGATATCGTATGCATATTTGGGGAGTGTATCAGTATGCAATTGCATACATAATCGGTGTGAATAGGATCGCTGAAGCATTATAGGAAAACAGTGGTGTTAGATAATTTATGTGGTAAAAAATGAGTATAAGAACTAGAAGCATTCATTTAAAAGTGGAATACCTTCTTCTCCATCCTCTTCTCTATCTTTCTCATCCAGGTTCTGCTGTTCTGTTAGTTTCCTCATCTCCACCTCGCCATCCTCACCTTGCTCGCAGTGTCCTGCTGCAAAGTCACACACACAGGTGAACAAGCACATAAGCAAAGGAAGTGCTAAGTGTGCCAGATGCATCAGAAGCGGCAACCTGTGCGTATGTGTGTGGGGCACGGAAGTGAGTAACTGCTGTCAGTTTGGAAACTGTCCACAACTTCATCTCATATACTGAATCTATATGAAAGCAAACTTGGCTCAGAACAAGCCTGAGAAACAATCTGCAGCATCATATAACCTTGGTAGGGCAACACATTATAGGTGATGTTGCAAGTACACAGAAAAGTACATGTTATAAAATATAAGTGTATGCTCAGCACAATTTTACATGATCTATAACTATTATATACACATAAATAGATATATTAAGATTTGAGCTCAAGATGCCCTACAACACAATTCAAATGTCCTGTTATTTTTGGGATGTATTATGATACAAGTAACGGGACATTTGAATTGTTTTTTAGGGCATCTTGAGCTCAAATATTTGTGGACTGACAGCATTTTTCAGCATAATATTAACTGATTATAATATAATATATTTTGAGATGCAGCCTATATGTAACATATATTCTTCTATTTCTATAAGAAAAAACAAAACAATAAAAATACATACAAATATATAATAAATTAAAATAATTTAAATAGTATAAGATATAAATATAAAAATATTTCACATTTATTTTATATAAATATAAAAGTATTTTATATTAATATTTTATTTATCTCAAAACCACATGCATGTAAACTAAAGAAAAGATAAATGAAAATACAAATTGCACAAAATAATACATTAATGTTTAATAATAAATAAATACAATTTTAAAAGTATAACATAAATATTAGGGCTGTCAAACGATTAATCGTGATTAATCGCATCCAAAATAAAAGTTTGTGTTTACATAATATATGTGTGTGTACTGTGTATAATTAATTATGTATTATTAATTATGTATATTTGAATACACACACATAAGAAATATTTGCATGTATATACTATATAAATATTTATATAATTTGTCATTTATATCATTTATATATAAATATAAAAAAAAAATTCTTAAATATATACATGCATGTGTGTGTATTTATATATACACAATTATTATATATACAAAAAAAAAATACACAGTACACACACATATATTATATAAACACAAACTTTTATTTTGGATGCGATTAATCGTGATTAACCATTTGACAGCACTAAATATAAAAACAAAAATACTTTATATTTATTTTACATAAATGTTTAGGGGTTTTTTTTCTTTTGGGATCTCAAAACAGCCTATATGTAATCTATGTTTTTTATAGATACAAAAGAATATTATAGTTTACATACATTTAAAAATACATTAAACGTGTTATGGTTTTTTTTTTTTTTTTTTTTTTTTTTTTTTCTCCATCTTTTCTTTAGGATACCAAAACATACCAATATACTAAAATTCGTAAGGTTGGAAAAACTTTATACACATCTTCTAACGCGTGACCCAAAACGTAGGTAGTGGGTACACATTGGGACAGATCCAGCCCTGTGTTGAGTTCATCAGAGTTCACAGCTGATCATTTAGAGCAGCAGTCAGTGTAATAGAGGGGTCTCTGCACTTATTACTATATGAATGAGACACTCACCCGAAACGGCCGACTTGCTTTTCTTCTTTTTCTTCTTCTTCTTCTTGGCGGGATCGGCTTCGTCCCGTTCCGCCGCGTGCCCGTTAAGAATCAGCGTGTCCATGCCTGGCTGTACCGGTTTCACCGGCTGCAGCTGCTCGGTCCCGTTCGCCTCCATGATTGCGCACGCGAATGGAGAGGGACCGGTGCATTGTGGGAGGAGCGGAGAAAAGCTGCCGAATCAGCTGAGTGCATGACGCTGAATGTCAAATGGCGAAGAACTAGCTCATTAATATTAATTAGGTCGTGCTGCTGACGCTGCTGTCGAGAGCCTCCAGAAAAGTAATCAAATTCATATTCATAAACGTGTGCGTTCGTTAATTGGCCAGCTGACTAGTGCGTTCTGCCTCTTAGCCAATCAGATAGACCCAATGGGCAAACGTCACTTATAATGATAAATATTCACAAATCAATCCATTGACATTGTGGAGTTTGTAACGTAGCGAGCGGAATATTAATGAAGGAAACCCATTCAGGAAAAATGTTTGATAAAGTGCAGGTTTATTTATTTATTTTTTTAAATATCTTAAGTATTTATTCATATTCTAAAGTAGCTATAATGTGTAACCTACGTAAGAGTTTTGAGCAATCATAATGTGTATAGACTCGTACCTAAACTCATTTTAATTAGTGATAGGATTTATTCATGTGCAATTTAGTACACAATGTTCTTTACTGCACCTTTTGTGTACATCTCAAGAAGGTGATGTCTGGGTCATATTTCACACTGAAACAATAATATATATATATATATATATATATATATATATACATATATATATATATACATATATAAATATATAATTATAAATATAAATATATATAAATATGTATAAATAATATATATATATAAATAAATAAAAATATAAATTTAAATAAAAATAAATATATATAAATAAATATATAAATATCATTATTGCCACAATAATTGTGCACATTTCATCCAAATCTCATAATCTATTATATTGTCCAGTAGATGGCAGAAACTTTCCTCTAGTCTAACAGATGTTTCTCTTATGTAGTGGTACAGCAATACTTTAATTGTGCACAGAAGTTTATTCTTAGTGTGAAACTGCATTAAGTCACCAAAGGCAAACACATTTATGTACATGTACTTTATTTCACAAATGAAATGCAAGATTGCCGTGTTTGGAGTGAGGGAAAACTTGAACCTTTAGAAAAGGCAAAACTGGTGTTGAATGAGGACAAACACATAGACAGTCTCAGCCATGGCCAAGACGATTGTTTGAATCTTGACATCATGCATATATGCATGGGGGAAAATTCATTATTAACGTTAGACATAAAAACATCATACAATTCACACACAAACGTTGTTATATCTAAGGTTTTGCTTTCTGGTCTTATTAACATAGTCATTGACATTCTAAGTCTCATTATAACATTTAACTGTAGTTTTAAAGTGCAACAGTCCTTACAAGGGAAAATTGTTTAAGGCAAGTTAAACTGTAGCTTGGTACCTTTTCAACAGTGTTAAGAGTTAAAAGAGGGCTCAAAGTTAAAACTGGGTTTTGTGTTTAAGGACGGAGCAGTCTTGATCATTATTTGAGAAAATCTTTAAATCAGTATTTGGTACTTTAATACGGAGAAAACAAAGAGAAAATCCAATCAGGCAGTTCAAAAGCTTGAAACTGGTAACAAGTATATTTTAAAACTTTTCAAAGCAATAATCTTGCGATGGTCACAGTGGTGAAACGCCAGCTGTCTCTAAGCAGAAACTGTCAAAGTTTGATGAATAAATAAAATCAGCGCAGCTATTTATTTCCCTAAAGAACCGCTTCACAAAAACAAACATACAAAAAGGAGGCTTCACTTCAGGAGAGATACTGTATTTTCGAAGACAACATACCAGCTGCAATCCAGTAGGATGTCAGCATTAATTTTGCTTTTTGTAATTAATGGTGTGAATCTCATGCATGGGTCATATTTCACCCCAAAATCAAAATATGCATAGAGAAAAGAAAACTTATTTTTGGTGCAATTGAGATTTTGTGCATTATTTACTTGATATTATTTACCCAAATTCTCATTAACGAAATGTGGGGGGGAAAAAATTGCAATCTTATTACCGCAATTCAAAATAAATAAATAAAATTGGGGGGGGGGGGGGGGGGGGTTAGATTTTATTACCGTGATATGAAAAAAAAAAAAAAACATTCTCAACGCAATTTAAAATAAATAAATAAAATCGTCAGTAGCCTAATGTGAAAAAAATCGTAGTCATTACCGCAATTCAAAGTAAGTAAAACCGTTATTAGTGTAATAGGGAACTTTTTATTTCAATATGGAGTGGGAAAAATTATTCTCATTACTGTTTAAAAAAAAAAAAAAAAAAACCCTCATTACCGCAATACAAAAGAATTCATATATATATATATATATATATATATATATATATATATATATATATATATATATATATATATATATATATATATATATATATATATATATATATATAGCGCTCTGGAAAAAAATTAAGAGACCACTTAACATTGATCTCTCAATGTTAAGTGGTCTCTTAATTTTTTCCAGAGATTGATATATATATATATATATATATATGTATATATATATATATATATATATATATATATATATATATATATATATATATATATATATATATATATATATATAGAGAGAGAGAGAGAGAGAGAGGAGAGAGAGAATATATTGGAATTTTTTTCTGCATTCATGGTCATGAGAAGATATTTTTCTGCATTACACTAAAGACAACTATTTATTTTGCATTGCGGTAATTTTATTGGGGGAAATGTCTTAAAATTGTCATGAAAAATGTCACAATGCACAATATCTAAAATAAACTTTCATTTTCTTAATGCAATTTCTTTTTCCTTTTAATTTTGGGGTCAAATATGACTCAGACAAGTTCTTGATGGGCGGGCTTTGTGAGATTTACCCAATATAATTGACTTTTTAGGCATTTTAAGAACTTGTTTTGGTTATTTTGTGTGGGACCTCTGTTAAAGTGAATAAAACTGGGACATGGCCAAGGATGTGAGATTGTGTTAGTGTGTGTTTAGGTTTTTGTCTGTTATTTTGAGTACTAGCGTGTGCCAGTCTGTACCTGAGGCCTGTCATGAGGAGTGTGGACACGGGATGTCACATGAAACATAAATCCCCCAACACACACGCACACACAAATATACACACTTTAAAACCGAGACGCACACACACCAGTTACATCCAATGATGTCTGTGACCTGAAATCAAGCTCAATAAATACAACCAAAAAGATGAGAATAAATATCCTCCTTTTTCAGTCCTCCTCAGTATCTCTCGTCTGCAGTGATGTCACTTCCTCTTCCTCCTCCGAGTCCCCATAGGTGCATTCCTGCATGTGTGCGAACGTATGCGAGCGAGCTGCTACCTGGGCGGCCAGGGCGGAGCTGAAACTGATCGCTTCGGAGCCATGCAGTTCTGTCAATCTGTCAATCACAGAGAGGGTGGGCACTCTGGGTGTGAGTGGGTGTGTCCCATCATGCTCGTCATCTATGAGTCCATCTGATTGGAAGAGCAGCGTTTCCTCTGCAGTCTCCTCACCGGCGTCTTTAGCTGCCCCAGTTACATCAGAATCTCCACAGCAAAATTCACTCACAGAATCTTGTTCTCCTTCCGCCCCAGTCAGAATTTCAGTCTGTAGCTCGCTTTCATTCTCCTCTCCTTGTTGGGAGACATGGTTGCCTGTGGTAGTCATGGACTCCACTAAAATATGTGGCTCTAAAGAGTTTGTGTCTGTTTCTGATGTGTCCTTAGCAAACGGAGCCAGAGCAGCTAGAAGGACAAAATACATTGAAAAAGGATTTAGTGTTGGGAAAGACAAACAAAAATGGTACAAGTAATTTAAAACTTAGCCGTAGTTTAGAGAAGCTAAGCTAACTACACTTAATATCTTGATTTTATTACCTTTCATGTAGTGTGAGCTGTTTGTGAATGTAAAAGGTCAGCAAAGTTTCAAAGATTAAAGTGCACGAAAAATGGAATTAATGTCTCCTAAAAGAAAGAACCAATTCTGAACTGAAAAGAGTCATCAGTAATTCCAGTCTTACACGAATTCCAGCCTGCACGAACCTGCATAGTTTTTTTCAAATTTGCATAATGCCAGCCTATGTTTTTTTTAATTGGCTGCCCGCGAACAAAGTCCACTTTGACCCGCCCTCAAACACTGTAGTTATAGCTGAAGCCTGGAAGAGTTTGGTTTTTGTGTTGTCAACATGTCGAGGAGAAGCTGCTTCTTTCTAGTGTTTCAATAGACTCGGGCTCGAATTGATATGGTAAAACCGACCCCATTGTTACTATTCATATCAAGCGCTGAGGAAGCAGAAAATTCAGATATGGTAATGGACTTTCGTTTCGGACACGCGCTGTAAACGGTAGACCAATCACAAGAGTAAGCTCTCGGAGAGGAGGGGTTTGGGGAGACAGAATCCTTTATCGAACTCTTTCAGATTCTGTGAGAAAAGAGGTGATGCTGCAATGTATATATTGAGAAAATTAACGTTTTTTTAAACATAGACGCATGTAAACCTATTGTAGGAGACTCCAAAACAAAATTAGGAACCTTTAAAATAGCATAATAGGGGCACTTGAAAATATGTAAATGAAAGCTAATTTCAAAAATAAAATAAAAATAAACTTACTGCATGATTGAGCCTTTAGAATGCAGTTAGAATGGCCCTAAAATTCAAGATATTGAGGCAAAAATGCCCTTGCACGAGTTGTCGTCTCATATTTATATCATATGATATAGTTAAGCAATAAAACACAAGTGCCGTTTTTATCCCGAATAGCATGTGCAAATGTGATACTGATTTTACACAACAGTTCAATAAATAAGATGTTAATATTGTGTTATATTTTAGACACAATATTGTCTGTTTGTCAAAGAAAATATTACATATAAAGCCACAGCAGAGCGAATGTGCGTCTCCGAGCAACACAGCGGTGTTTCTGAATGAATCCGCGTGAACCAATGAGCGAATCAATCAGGTGAACCAATGATTCAATGGTCCATTGATAAAGAGAGCCATTTACTTCATTCCTGAATGAATCAGCCCCAATCCAATGAATGAATGACTCAATGACTTGCTCATTTAGAATTTTACCGCCACCTACTGGCAGTTTTAGTTTCTTTTTTAGAAAATCATTTCATTAAAAAAATTATTTCATATTCCATATTAATAAAAAAACAATTAATAAAAAAAACAATTAAACCAATAATCTGTCATTTACTCACCCTTATGGCCATTGTAGCCTAAAAGTGTATGTGTAATAAATTCTATGTTGAATCAAATATATTTATTTTTTAAAGCTACTTTTTGCAATGTCTTTTTGATGCTTTTCTCATTTAACACAATAATGACTTTATCTTTTGGGGGTAATTTCTCAGCCACATTCGATGTGCGACTAATTTGCGATTAATTAATCTGCACATTGTGTAATTAGATTTTTTTTTTAAAAACGACAGCCCTATCGTATGAAAGTATCGCTTTCATTTTATAGCCATTCAAAAGTAACTATGCATAACAAATGATTTATTTTTCAAGCAAAATATTCACATCTCAAATATTTAAATTACATCATAGTCGACATTTTGCAAGTGGCCAATTTTCCTTAACTGGTCTTAAAGGATTGAAAGGAAATTTAACATCACATTACACAGTTGTGAGTGAAGCGCTTTGAACCCATTCACTGAAATGAACCGTTACATGAACTCGCTAAAACAGTTAAATTCACTTAAAATCAATCGGCCTTCATAACGGTACTTATGAGAGAGAAGAATACTATAATATAGTCAGATATTAAATTCTGTTGTAGTATGACAGAAGCAAGCATGTGTTTGTGCATGTAGTACCCTGATCACTGAACAGCAGAAGCTTGCGTTTGTCTCTCTCTCCATCTGACGTTCGGATCCCCAGTACAGATTTCAGCTCGAGTAAAACACGCCTCGATTCCTCACGCTCATGACGTTGGCGCTCCTGTTCCCACGGCGACAGCATGTCTGCGGCCCCTCTCCACTCCGTCTCAGAGTCCGAGTCTGAGACATATGCTTCCAGTTCCTGGCCAAAAAAAAAAACAACTTTTTAAATCCCAACTAAGCTAACCACAACATACATAGATTATGCATATTGCTGCATATGCGCTAATAACAACACTGAAATCTTAGCAGTTTGTTTTGCTTTGTTTCACAATTTACATCTGTGAAATTCTGTTGATGAAAATGTTGATGATAACAATAACAAGCACTATACTTACAAACAATAAGCAATTCAAATAGATTTGGACAAAAATATGAGTGGTGCTTGTTTGTCATGCCTGAAGTTTATGGCTTTTATGGGTCAATGACAAAATAAGATATGTCCACAGCAATGAAAAGGAAGTCTTTAAAAAAAATCTAGTTTAAAATGCATGTGCCAAAGTCTGACAACAAATGTAGTCTTTGTATTCATGTTGGTTGGTAATAACTTCTTAATTATTATTATTTTTATTTTTTTTAAAGGTTGTAAATATAAATATATTTTAAGGTAAAGTGTTTTTAGTACATTAATTCATAAATCAATCAATTATCATGAATTGTTTTAGAATGTTGAGATTATGTTTTGGGGAGCTGCACCACTTGCTGCACTATTATAATTTAATCATAAAAAGGTCAAATTATTTAATATTTTAAGACACCTTGAGGGTCATGAGGGTCTTCAGAGGGCCTCTCTATGACATAATCTCTTGTTTTATGAATGTTTCTGCATGTTGGTCGTACAACATTACTTTGACTTGGCATGCAAATGTTTTTCAAATATTAATAAGCAGTATTATTAAAATCAGCAAATTATTTATATAAAAATATTATTTTCTATAAAAGATACCAAAATACTTAAGATTTTCTTTAGAAGAATTTTTTTGAAGAAGAGTTTTTTTCATCATTATTATATCAGGGGAAAAAAATCTAAATGAATTTTAAACAGAAATTAAAAAAAAAAAAAAAAAAAAAATTCATAGAAGTGTATTCAAGTCATTGTATGAATTAATTGCATTTTTATTCTATAGATAAAATGAGCGTCATGTCATTGACTCACATCAACTCAAAGTATGAGAAGTAATAATAGTAACACAGACACATAGACACACACATAGACACACACACACAGATACACAGACACAGACACACAGACACAGACACACAGACACACACACACAAAGACACACACAAAGACACACACAGACAGACAGACAGACACACACACACAGACACACACACACAGACACACAGACACACACACAGACACACACAGACACACACAGACACACACAGACACACACAGACACACACAGACACACACAGACACACACAGACACACACACAGGCAGACACACAGGCAGACACACAGGCACACACACAGACACACACACACAGACACACACACACAGACACACACACACAGACACACACACACAGACACACACAGACACACACAGACACACACAGACACACACAGACACACACAGACACACACAGACACACACAGACACACACAGACACACACAGACACACACAGACACAGGCAGACACAGGCAGACACAGGCAGACACAGGCAGACACAGGCAGACACAGACAGACACAGACAGACACAGACAGACACAGGCAGACACACACAGGCAGACACACACACAGGCAGACACACACACAGGCAGACACACACACAGGCAGACACACACACAGGCAGACACACACACAGACACACACACACACTACCTGTTCCTCAGGCACAGGGTCTCTGTCCTGTATGTGTGTAACGGGGGCAGGAGGGGGATCTGGGGCAGCTGTTTCCTCCGGCTGATTTGAACTCTCTGAGGAATACACACAAATACACAGTATCCTGCTAATGTGTCTCCTTTCAGCACAAAAAAATGACATGGGACAAATTCAGTTTCTAGATTCATGACGCACTTAAATCTATGGGAATCGAATGTCGCTTGATGCGGTGATATTATTATTGTGATGTTATGTCCAAATACAGACAAATGGCACATATTATAAATCTATATTACTATTTTAAAAAAGGAATTAAAAAGACACTAAAAAACAGTAGGGGGGGGGAACAGTAAACTGTTTAAATTAGGGGGGGAAAAAATCCCTGAAAACAGATTTCTTTGCCATAATCTAGTCCTGTTTTGGCATATATGGATAAAAAAAAGGGCATTAACAGGTCATATTTTATTTGCAAAAATGCATCACTGGATCTTGTGCAGAGTAATAAAGGTATTCTGTTAAAAATAACTGCTGCTGTTTGGCACACGTTTGTTTGTAGACGTGCAAAAATACATGAAAGAACTGCACAGCTTAACTTTGACCTTCCTACAGTAAAAGCACCAGCCCCGAGAAGTGTCATCATATGAAGCTGGGCGCCATGCGACCAATGATTTCATCTACTTGTGCATTGTGGCCTAATTCTGTAAAGGACATCACTCACCCCATCCCTCTCTCTCTCTCTCTCTCTCTCTGTGTCTTTTTTTTTTACCCTCCTACTTCCCTAAAGATCCCTAAAATAACTGAAGGGAGGGAAATCAGTCGAATAAGGAACTCTAAAAATACTCCTAAGACACACGCTGTTACACACAAAGGGTGACGCACCTATTATATGGTGAGGACGTCAGTTAGAGAGCTCGTATACACATATATGGTCATGCTACAGGCATATCACAAGGCTCTCTAGAATAATTGATTGTGATTAGTCAGTTCTTTGTTTTTACCGGTCAATTGTTTCTGCAGTGAAATATTTTTCTATAATAACCACATGACTGATAATGCTCAGCTGACTGTACAATATAATACCCATTCTAGGGCTGGGCGATATGGGCAAAAAAATGATCATGATAAAATCATATCAGTCGATATCGATAATCATCACGATAAACGTCAAAACTTTATTTCTTTCAAGTTTAAAGGCAGATTTTTGCTCCTACGTGAGAGTTGTAGAAACCAAACAGTTAATTGTGATTTTTGATATGAATATCCCACATTTCTGCCATAATACCATGGTGCAGTTCAAGGGCAGACTGGCACCGTGGTGCATAAACATTATATCGAACATTTATCAAACTTTTGTTATAACTGAATCCAGGAAAATTATATTGCGATAATTATCGTTATAGCGCCCAGCCTTAATCCATTCTATTGTCATTTTTGACCCATTTATGATACCAGGATTATGATACCAACATTAACTAATATTTATGTTAACATGACCTAATAATAATATTATCACATATTTATATCATATGATGTACTGTAGTTATTTCACAATATAACACAAGCAAGAGTGACGTTTTTCCCAAATATCAGCACGATTGCAAATGTGATATTTATTTTATACAACTATTAAATGAACAATAAGTTAACATTGTGAGTTACATTTTACATCTATCAGAACCAGCATTAACTTATTGAGCAATTTGAGCTACAGTAGCTCGTCCGTTTCATCGGACCACACGGGCCAGCCTTCGTTCCCCACATGCATCAATGAGCCTTGGCCGCCCATGACCCTGTTGCCGGTTCTCCACTGTTCCTTCCTTGGACCACTTTTGATAGATACTGACCACTGCAAACCGGGAACACCACACAAGAGCTGCAGTTTTGGAGATGCTCTGACCCAGTCTGACCTAGCCATCACAATTTGGCCCTTGTCAAACTCACTCAAATCCTTACGCTTGCCCATTTTTCCTGCTTCTAACATATCAACTTTGAGGACAAAATGTTCACTTGCTGCCTAATATATCCCACCCACTAACAGGTGCCGTGATGAAGAGATAAGCAGTGTTATTCACCTCATCTGTCATAATGTTATGCCTGATCAGTGTATGTATGTATGTATGTATGTATATATGATGGTGAGTGATAAATATTTTACTTTTGGGTGAACTACTCCTGTAAAAGGGACCTTTTGCCCGACTGTACCAAAATCATGAATTTTTAGTAATGTAAAATGTCTCAAATTTAACCCAAGAATCACAAATTGGTGTTGTTTGTTTGGACTATACTAAAAAACTAAACTGAATCTAAATAATCACAAAAATCTTCAGAAAAACTAATTAAAGCAAAATGAAACTAACAAAATAGTGGTTCATTCAAATTCCAAAAGGAGCAGCACAGCAGCAGAGTGCTGTGATTGGTTGAGAGGATGACCTCTGACCTGGAGGGCTGGATACCCGGCGTAGCATGCGGTCGACCTGCGCGAGCGTGTCGTCCCAGCAGCAGGTGCTGGCCTGCATGTGTGGCTGCACCAGATGCAGACGCTCCCTCAGCACCTGATATCCCGCGCACGTCATCTCCTCCGTCTCTTTAGCAACCATTAACTTTTCCAAATCATCCTCCAGAATTATGACCCTAGGAAAAATTAAACCGTTGTGATAAAAGTGTGTTAACCAGTGTGTTATACTAGGGTGGTTTGTGCACCCTAGGTAAAGTTTTTATTGTTATTTTCCCCCAGTTTTAGATTTTTTTGTATTCAGTATAAAAATTGAGTAAATCAATTGCCATTGTGTCAGATCTTCTTATATTTTAGTGAATTTTAAAATATTAAAAAAAGTACATTTTTAGAACTAAATTATTTCAACAATTTTTTGTGACTTAAAATAGTTCTAATAAATAAGATTAAAAAAATCATATAAACAATGAAACTAACTAAGAAGTACATACTCGTTTAAGAGTGTTTTCAGGTGAAGTTGTAAACTGCGGACAGACGTGTGCAGAGAATTGAGCTCTCTACACTTCTGTCGAGCCCGTCCGTTTCTTCCTGAGGCCAGCGACTGGTGCTGCGTCTCAAAGTAGCGATGGAAATCAAAGCTGCGCTGAAGATCACCAAGGCAGCCGGCCAGGGTGCGATGGAGAGAGTCAGTAATCAAAGGGACGCTGCTGTACGTGAGGGGGCGGGGCCTGGAGTCTAGCTCCTCCCTCCCCGGAGACAGCAGCAGAGCTAATCGCCGGAAAAACTCAGAGCTCTGCCCGACCCACAACTGGAACAACGTCTGCAAACCAAGCAATGATTACTGAAGAGAATCATGTGTTGTGTTATTTATGACAACAATAGAGCTGGGCAATATATTTAATATAGTCGCAATGATTTTGCCAATGCAATGAAAAGAAGCATTAATTGTACGAATATTGTACGGATAATGTTCTTAATGTGCCTTTTATTTGACCATTAGGTTTCCTAAACATGTCGTGGAATAGATTTGTGCCTCCTCCTTGTGTCCAGACTCACAGAAATCACAGCAAAAAAGGTTTGATTAATCTCTTTGACTCAGATCTTTTAAACTGTCCATTTCAATCATTTTATCCAAATAATAATTCAACCACATCATGAACCAAAAATATTCACGGAAGTCCCAGCATACCATTTAATGTGATTTTAAATGTTTCATGAAAAATATATGTAGGTATTTATTGATATTTATTACTTTAAATTAAAAATATAAAAACAAAACTATTACTACTTACTATAATATTTAATATATTATTGAATATAATATAATTATTACCGCTGTCAAATCGATTAGTCGTGATTAATCGCATCTAACACAGTTATTGAGTAAGTATAAATATACAGTGTGAGTTTCTGTACCTTGAGTGCAGGCAGGCTGTAATCATTGGTCAGTTCTTGTGCTTGCTCATCAGAAAGATGCTCCACCCCCAGACCAAGACCTAGCTCTCTGATCGGCACGGTGGACACATAGTTGGTGACATTGTCGATCTCTGAGTTCAGCGGAAATGTAAAACATAGTCAAGGACTCAACCACTAAGAATCCAAGTGAATTAAATGTTTAGAAATCGTAATGTAAAAGCAACTGATCGCTGCGATGCTGTTGGATCAGGATATGATTTGAGCATGATGCATGTGGCGAGGCGAGAGGTTCGGAATGCGCAGCGAAGACTCTGATAGGCCGCCTTCCGTAGACCAATTAGCTGCTGACTCCGAAGCTGCCCCGCCCTGTTAAAGGGACAGGCGCCACTCACCCTGTCGAGTAAACTTGACAAGTGAAATGTGATCCAACTGTGCAGACGTCCGAGAACCATCAGGGCAGACACACATCACATACAACACATATAATACTACTAGACTGACACTATGTAACAATGTAGCATGTAACACAAAAATAACGACAAACTAATACACCTACACTACCATTCAAAAGTTTGAGATTGGTAAGATTTTTTGAAAGAAGTCTCTTCTGCTCACCGAGGCTGCATCTATTTAATCAATATAGTAAGACAGTAAAATTGTGAAATATTATTACATTATTAATCTAAAATAACTAAAACGGTGTAGCAACTCATAATGTAATAACGGCACATAATGTAATAAGTATTACATTATTATTGTAATAAAATGGCAATAATGTAATAATTTTCTCAAAATGTAATAAAATCTTGAGCTCATAATGTAATAAAAAAAATAATAAATTTTCATTATTGTAATAGCTTTTAAAACATAAAAAAAATATTAGTATTACATTCTTAAAACTCTAAATCCAGTCTTAAACTATACATGCGAAATGCAACAGAGTTAAATATTCATGCAATTATTATTATTATTATTATTAAACAAAGCATTGGTATTCCTTTACAGTACATTTTAAAAATCTGAGTTCTAAAAAGTTCTGATTTTATTTATTTATCTGGATTTAGATTTTTAAAATGTACTGTAAAGGAGTACCAATTCTTTATGTTTAATAAGCATATAATAATAATAATAATAATAATAATAATAATAATAGCATGAATATTTAAATGTTGCATTTCACAGGTAGTTTAAGACTGGCTTTAGATTCTTAAAAATTTACTGTAAATTTTTTTATGTTTTTAAATAATGAAAATGTGATGTGTTTTTGGTGAGTTTATAATGTAATAATTTTCTCATAACGTAAAAATTGTTATTACATTATGAGCTCAAGATTTTTTTTACATTGAGAAAATTACATTACGAACATTTTATAATAATAATAATAATGATAATAATAATAAAAAAAATACATTATGAGTTGCTACAAACGGCCTCTTGACTCCTGCGTACCCCTGATTTAATTTATACGTATTAATTTTTTTGTATCTTACTGACCCCAAACTTTTGAACAGTAGTGTATATTACTAAGAATTATTACACATAACACAGACAGTATCTAGTGAAAGACAAATTACATTCAACATGCATAGCAAACTAAATAAACACATACATTATTAAATCTATATTTAAACACAGACATAACAGGTATTCATTTAAATAGAGGAAATGAGCACATGCCAGTAACTCACATGCAGGATATAGTGTGTAGAAAATATTAATTTGTATGTAACACATTGTTACAAATTTGACATCCACTAATTATGTTAAATGTTAGGTCACCCAAAAATGAGGGTGAGTAATTAATGACAGAAATTTCATTTTTGAATCTATATCTACCTGTCCCTTTAAACAACGCCGAAGTGCGTAAAATTTCCAGCAATTATTGGAAATATATAGTTTTACTCAGGGCCTAAAATTAACACTCGGCAAGCGCCAAATGCAAGTAAAAATCGCTGTTGGTGAGTATATGAAACGGTGTCAATCACCAGTCGGCCGGTAACATTTTTATGAATGCTAACAATGCAATGTTGTGAGAAAATGAACGTGAACAAAAGTGAAAGATGCTTGTGACAGTTGATGGGCCAGTTCTGCATCATCACAAAAGTTTAAGCCTTGCCAATTTAAATGAAGACATGAAAGGAACTCATTACTCACGCGTTGTGCGGGAAGTTTAAACATCCAAAGCTCACGCCCATAAAGCAGATTGCTCAGACAACGCGAGAATACTAAATTGAGCTTCCGTTCACGTCTTCCTGCGCTTGAACAGACAAATTCACACTAAATTATGTTAAAAAAAAATGCCTGCCTCGGTGAGTATCCTAGTAAACATAGTCAGTTATGTCTTAAGTGAACGTAAACAGTTGAGAAAGAAAACGCAGGTGTACAGTATGCATCAGTATATTGGATCCGTGCATTAGGTCTTAAAGTGACAGCAGCCTAATAATCCTGCTGCTGTCTGCGTTTTTAATGTTAATTAAACAACAAAGGACAAAGACTGACTGAATAACTTTTGCAACTTTAATAAGGATTAATCTATGTTTAATTTATACAGTAAATACTATGCGGTCATTTTACATTTGATTACTTTATTACATTTCTGTACCTGAAAACTACTGTTAGACCTACCTGAAAAGCACTGTATTGTATTTATTTGTGCTATTGCTTGTAATTTGATTGTAATTTGATTCTTTGTTCTTATTTTATTTGTCTTACTGTTTACTTGTCTTTAATAATGTTTTATATTTATATTAGTAAGGCTAGTCGTTTTAGCTGTGGTATCAAAATTTTTATAGAGAAATGTGCATTTTCACTGGTATCTAAAATGTTGGTGTCAACCAACTGTTTTGCAAAAACAGTGTAATGGCCAGTAAAAAAGTATTTATGGCCGAAAAATTTTCTTAAGTCACCGGCCATTGGCAGGATTAGCAAAAAGTTAGTTTTAGGCCCAGGTTTTACTTATTTAAAAAAAAATGCTAAAATTAAAAATGCAGGTACAAACTTAAAGGTTCCTCAAACTCGATCCTGGAGGGCCGCTGTCCTGCAGAGTTTAGCTCCAACCCTGATCAAACTCACCTACCTGTGATTTTCTAGTGATCCTGAATACCCTGAATAGCTTGCTCAGGTGTGTTTGAACAGGGTTGGAGCTAAACTCTGCAGGATAGTGGCCCTCCAGGACCGAGTTTCAGGAACCCTGGTCTAATTCTACAGATCGAAAATAAGAATTGTGATTCAAGCTCATATTTTCACTAAAAAACAAGGAACATTCAAAAAAATGAGTCGTGCAAAACGTAATGGCTTCTCCCAATCAAGTAATAGCACTGCAAATGAAGCAACTAAGCCATCAAAATAAATAAATAAATAAATACATAATAAATACATGCAAAAATGAAGTGTGTAATATTCTGGATGTTAAAATGCTTTTTCCTATTTCAGGTTAATGTCCATACTGTAGAGTCAACTATAAATATACCATTCTTAAATATGTTTTGCTCTGTTTGTTTGACCGATCATGGACAGGAGTGTTAAGGAAAACTGTTTTAGGAAAAAGATTTACTCATGAGCGGCACAGAAATTGTACACTTCAGCTTTAAACTGGATCACATGCAAAACTAATGCACAACACATAAAGAATCAATTTCAGATTTTCAAACACAAAATAAAATCTAAAGACACTGCTGACATTAACAAACACGTGAGGAAGGGTCCATGTGAGTGTGTTGTGACACTTACAGAGTAAATCCTCGTGAGATGACCTCGGTCTCCTGCATGAGGCGCAGAGATTTGCGAGAGAGACTGGTCAGCGCTCGGCTGTTGTTCACCAAACCCTCCAGCTGGACGGCCAGAGAATGGACGCGGCGCTGTAGAACCGCCTTATGCCACAGTGACAGACCACGACACGCACACATAACACACACCAGGACGGCACACAGCCACAGAGCCTGCTCGTGGTCAGGGTAAGAAAAGCGCAGGCCAAGCAGGACAGCTAGCAGCCCGACCAAAACGGACACATCCCTGTAACAAAGAAACACATCGGTAACATATCAGCCTGATAACGATAAGGAGTTATTGTTGGTATTGATGTGGCTGTGTACCATAGAGAGGGTGGCGAGAGGTAGCATGGCGCTGGCACAGCAGTGCTGGCACTAGGGCAGACAGTATCAGTGGAGCCCAGAGAGAGCACACTCGGATCCAGAAGCTCGATCAGCTCGACGTCCTCCTGCAACAGCACGTCCTGAGATAACAGACAGCGCAGAGAATACTGGCGGAAGGCAGCGTCCTGCGGGAAAACAAACACAGTTGAACAAAATATCTCTGCGGCTGCAAATCAATCTAATTATCGGATCATCCGACTGGCTTGCAGGAATACTGGGATTCTGTACTGTAACACACAAGACAACATCTTAGTCTCTGAATCTCGGTTTTCTCAAACTGATTTTAAAATTTTGTGATTAGTATCAGTTAGATCTTATAGAGTTCATTTAAAACTTCATTTGAAAAAAGGTAATTAAAAATAAAATTATTTTAAATTCACTTTATGGTTATACAGAAATCAGCTGTAATTGAGAAATTTATTTTAAACGTCTCTTTATTAGTCATTTATAAATGTTTACATTTTAATTTAAAATCAGCAAATGACAAATTACAGACAACAACAAATGGTTTTATTTATAATTGTTTTATTTATAAATATATTTTTAAAAATAAAAAAAGCCTTTGCCAACTGTTTTATTTCTTTACCAATATATTTTAAATTTAGATTTTTAAAAATATTTATACGTTTAATAATGTAGTTTAAAAAAAAAAAATGTAGTTAAAAATTATTAAATTAATATATATATATATATATATATACACTCACCTAAAGGATTATTAGGAACACCATACTAATACTGTGTTTGACCCCCTTTCGCCTTCAGAACTGCCTTAATTCTACGTGGCATTGATATTCAACAAGGTGCTTGCAGTTGATGGAGATTTGTGGGATGCACATCCAGGGCACGAAGCTCCCGTTCCACCACATCCCAAAGATGCTCTATTGGGTTGAGATCTGGTGACTGTGGGGGCCATTTTAGTACAGTGAACTCATTGTCATGTTCAAGAAACCAATTTGAAATGATTCGAGCTTTGTGACATGGTGCATTATCCTGCTGGAAGTAGCCATCAGAGGATGGGTACATGGTGGTCATAAAGGGATGGACATGGTCAGAAACAATGCTCAGGTAGGCCGTGGCATCTAAACGATGCCCAATTGGCACTAAGGAGCCTAAAGTGTGCCAAGAAAACATCCCCCACACCATTACACCACCACCACCAGCCTGCACAGTGGTAACAAGGCATGATGGATCCATGTTCTCATTCTGTTTACGCCAAATTCTGACTCTACCATCTGAATGTCTCAACAGAAATCGAGACTCATCAGACCAGGCAACATTTTTCCAGTCTTCAACTGTCCAATTTTGGTGAGCTCGTGCAAATTGTAGCCTCTTTTTCCTATTTGTAGTGGAGATGAGTGGTACCCGGTAGGGTCTTCTGCTGTTGTAGCCCATCCGCCTCAAGGTTGTGCGTGTTGTGGCTTCACAAATGCTTTGCTGCATACCTCGGTTGTAACGAGTGGTTATTTCAGTCAAAGTTGCTCTTCTATCAGCTTGAATCAGTCGGCCCATTCTCCTCTGACCTCTAGCATCAACAAGGCATTTTCGCCCACAGGACTGCCGCATACTGGATGTTTTTCCCTTTTCACACCATTCTTTGTAAACTCTAGAAATGGTTGTACGTGAAAATCCCAGTAACTGAGCAGATTGTGAAATACTCAGACCGGCCCGTCTGGCACCAACAACCATGCCACGCTCAAAATTGCTTAAATCACCTTTCTTTCTCATTCTGACATTCAGTTTGGAGCTCAGGAGATTGTCTTGACCAGGACCACACCCCTAAATGCATTGAAGCAACTGCCATGTGATTGGTTGATTAGATAATTGCATTAATGAGAAATTGAACAAGTGTTCCTAATAATCCTTTAGGTGAGTGTATAATATATATATATATATATATATATATACACATACATATACATACACATATATAAAAATAGATGACTACATATTACATTTACATTTATTTTTAAACATCTGCCAATTGCTTTTATTTTATTATTTTCATTTTCCATCAACTAAAAAAAAAAACACTAAATTTAAACCGTAAATAGTTCATTTTCTTTTATTTATAAAATACATATAGTGATCGAGGCAGACATGATTTTTTACAATAAAACAAAAACATTAATGTCAATACAAAGACAGCATCATTCACAACCAATCATGTAGGCCACTGGTCATGGAAATAAAACTAAATAGTTCATTTTTAAATATATATTTTGCAAAAATAAAGGATTACCACCCACCACCAAAGCATTTTGTTTGACTTAAGGTAAGATGATTTTACTTATGAAAACAGACTATTTATAATAACAGTCACTGTACAGTATGTATTTTAGGTATGGGAGTGGCCTATCTTGAGTTATGGTATTTGGACTAGATTTTGGGATAGTTTAATTGGTCAGTGAGCTGGATTTGAGCTCATTTTGATTGGTCAACAACAGGCTGATTTTGTTACACAGATCTGACAACCTCTGACTCAAGACCCAGTGATACAATAAAGTATATTTTACTACATAAACAACTATTTTCCCTCAAATATTTGTGATATTTATGTATATTTTACACATGACTGAAATCCAGGTTAAGTTGGTAACGTTGCACACTGTCAAAACGCTGCAAAAGGCATGAGATACCGGAGACAAGCGTAGTCCTGTTACTCTGCAACACTGCTAAAGGAAAGACAAGGTGTAAGTTGAGCTTCATTCTCACCAGCTCCTGCTCCTGCCAACGGGTGGCACTGTCTCGATGCAGAGGACTCAGACAGCGCAGAGCATCAACCAGCCTCCAAACACCACCCATCTGCAAAAAACACACAGATAAATGCATACAGCACACTACATTTCTGAAGAAAACCAATGTAACCAACGGGTCAATTTGCTAAAGCGTTAACATGTAAATATGGGTGGCTATATGTTAATGAGCTAATGGTTGTGATGTCATAGAAATTACCATTTTTAAATTCTTTGGATGGATGGGAGAGAAAGCTTTGTGTGTGCAAGTATGCATCTATAGAACATCAAACTCTTATTTAAAAAAATAAAAGAATATTAGGTTAGCTTGCACAAATTTTTTTTTTGTCTAATGAAATGCTCCCTTTTCACCATTCATCACTGTGACAATAATATAATAAAACACACACACACACACACACACACATTATATATACACAACGATCAGGCATAACATTATGATCACCTTCCTAATATTGTGTTGGTCCCGCTTTTGCTGCCAAAACAGCCCTGACCCATCGAGGCATGGACTCCACTAGACCCCTGAAGGTGTGCTGTGGTATCTGGCACCAAGATGTTAGCCGCAGATCCTTAAAGTCCTGTAAGTTGTGAGGTAGGGCCTCCATGGATCGGACTTGTTTGTTCAGCACATTCCACAGATGCTCGATTGGATTGAGATCTGGGGAATTTGGAGGCCTAGTCAACACTTCAAACTCGTTGTTGTGCTCCTCAAACCATTCCTGAACCATTTTTGCTTTGTGGCAGGGCGCATTATCCTGCTGAAAGAGGCCACAGCCACCAGGGAATACCGTTTCCATGAAACGGTACATGGTCTGCAACAATGCTTAGGTAGGTGGTACGTGTCAAAGTAACATCCACATGGATAGCAGGACCCAAGGTTTCCCAGCAGAACATTGCACAAAGCATCACACTGCCTTCGCCAGCTTGCCTTCTTCCCATAGTGCATCCTGGTGCCATGTGTTCCCCAGGTAAGCGACGCATTCAGCCATACACGTGATGTAAAAGAAAACGTGATTCATCAGACCAGGCCACCTTTTTCCATTGCTCCGTGGTGCAGTTCTGACGCTCACATGCCCACTGTTGGCATTTTCGGCAGTGGACAGGGGTCAGCATGGGCACCCTGACTGGTCTGCGGCTATGCAGCCCCATACGCAACAAACTTCGATGCACTGTGTATTCTGACACCTTTCTATCAGAACCAGCATTAACTTCTTGAGCAATCTGAGCTAAAGTAGCTCGTCTGTTTGATCGGACCACACGTGCCAGCCTTCGCTCCCCACATGCATCAATGAGCCTTGGCCGCCCATGACCCTGTCGCCGGTTCACCACTGTTCCTTCCTTGGACCACTTTTGATAGATACTGACCACTGCAGACCGGGAACACCCTACAAGAGCTGCAGTTTTGGAGATGCTCTGACCCAGTCGTCTAGCCATCACAATTTAGCCCTTGTCAAACTCGCCTTACGCTTGCCCATTTTTCCTTCTTCACATCAACTTTGAGGACAAAATGTTCACTTGCTGCCTAATATATCCCACCCACTAACAGGTGCCGTGATGAAGAGATAATCAGTGTTATTCACTTCACCGGTCATAATGTTATGCCTTATCAGTGTATATACTGTATTTTTAAATCATATAAATGCAGCCTTAGTGAGCATAAGTGACTCATATTTAGATTTATTAAAAATCAGATGCTGGTATGTTTATCATGTCCTCCTCCTAACATACCACAGACTGACTATTGATTCCTGTCTGGGTCATGATCAAACAAACCACACGTCTGGGGTTTTTATTATTATAGCCTACATACTAAACATCCCCTTGTATATTTGAAACAAAGACGGATTTTTTAAATGAACTTCAGACTTGATATCATAAAATCTCAGAACAAGCATGTCGTTTTGGGAAATACTGGTCATTCACGCTCACACTGAGAGGTTTTCACTGTTTTGTCTTCTTTTCTTTCTTCATGTCTTTAGTATTCCACTGCTGTAAGACTCACATTCTAGATGCTTTGAGTGTGTGTCAGACAACAGAAGAATAGAACTAGACTCTCTCTGTGTGTGTGTGTGTGTGTGTGTGTGTGTGTGTGTGTGTGTGTGTGTGTGTGTGTGTGTGTGTGTGTGTGTGTGTGTGTGTGTGTGTGTGTGTGAGACGTGTAGCAGACTGGGAACACAAAAAGGGACAGCCTGAACTGTGTAAACTTAAGACAATATGATGCTCTCTGTGAACTTTCCAAACAAATTCTAAAATAAAGTGTGTATGCGCGCACACACACGCACAATATTTTATTCTGCCAAAGGAATGAGCTTTATTCACACACATTGACATTGAGTGGAACTTTATCACATTCCCAAACAAGACTGGACAATTCTTCAGTCATTCATCACTTCCCATTCCTGAGGTTACCGTGCGACCGGCCTTCAACGTTTCACACAGATACCGTTTCAAATAATGACAGTTATTCATGCTTAGTGAAATTCTTTATCTAACTGAGACAAGGGAGTGTGTATGTTTCACTTTGTGAGAATTTTCTAACAACAACAAAAAAAAAATATTTTGAGGTATTAAAATTATTTTTGATATACAATATTTCAATATTACTTCTCCTGACTAAATATTTGATGTCTTTGACTGCAAATTATTTTCAGTTTTTTCTCTAGGATGCTGGTTAAAAGTGAACATGAAAGAGAGACAGGTATAACTATAACGATAATGGCACAGAGGAACAATATCACTGAAATCACTTACACAGCTATTTTCAGCGGATGAATGATAAAAACATTGACAGTCAATCAGAATCCACCATTCTTTAATGAGCTTGAGTATTTAAAGCGGCAGACGACAAAACTGCAGCGTGCTTATAATAAACAGAATATCATCTGCTGGTGTGGATGCTTATCATTATAGTTATTGATCTTGGTGTGAACGGGCCTTTAGATTTTTGTTTTACAAAAAACATTATTCCGGACAGCTAAAAGAATTTGGTGAAACATATAAAGGTGAAAAATAATTAGTAAAATTTAAGTATTAATGCAATGACATTATATAAAGATCTTCTTTTGATACACAGTGAATTATTATAATTTATTTATTTATTAAATGCTACTACAATTGCTAAAATAACAATATGACTTGTATTAAATTTAATAATATGATCTAGTCTTTTATCATTTTGTCTATTAATGTTATTGATTTATAACAAAGAAATTTTGGACCATATAAATGACAATTACCAAAAAAAAAAAAAAAATACATTGTATGATATATATATATATATATATATATATGCATATATATATATATATATATATATATATATATATATATATATATATATGCATATTTCATTAAATATATATTATGCATAGTTTTCTTAAATTGCCTGTAAAATTTCAGAGTGAGAAATCTAAAAATTTTAATTATGTCATAATTTACTCAATTTTGAACCTGTATGACTTCAGTTCTTCTGTAAAACACAAAAGGAAAAGTTTTACAGAATTTTCAAGCTGAATGTGAACTAAGTCACTGAAAAAAAACAAAATAGAAGCATCACAAAACCATTATAAATGTAGTTTTCTAACTAATCGAAGTCTTCAGAAGCTATACAATAACTTTGCGAAAGAAGCAAAATGAAATCGCTATTAAATTATATTGTTTGCACTTTTTGTCCCCATCCACTTTCATTTGATGGAAAAGAGCAGGGTGAACATTCTGCTAAACAACTTCTTTAGTGTTCCACAGAACATAAAGTCAATACGAGTTGGAACAACATGCCAGTGTATAAATAACAAAATAATTGTTATTATTTATTGGATACAGAATATTCATTACTGGATCAGTCTGCTTCCAATTTGATCTTTTATTGTGTGTTTCAAAAGCTGTGTGGGTTACGAAACAGTATTCAGATTAGCCTCTAATCCGTTTCTGTTTGTTCAAGCAACACAGCTCAAGTTTAGAAAAAAAAAAAAAAAAGATTAATTTTTGCAAAATTTCATTTACCACTACACAGACGAGGGTCCTTAGAGATTGTAGTTTGCTAGCGTACGGTTTGCATATTGGAAAGGTAAGTGCTGACACTCACTCTGTGGGATGGGAGGATATCCTGAGGAAACTGTGCCTCCTCTCCACCAGCGCTTGGCTCCTCCTCCTGAGAAACGGGAGAACATGCCTCAAAATCTGTGTGTCCTAGATCCTGCAAGTACTGGAACAGCGGAGAGTTCTGGAGGGGTGAGAGAGAGACACAACTCTAAATGACAAATGAGGATGTGTAGGATGACGAAAAGGAAGACTGTTCTTTACTTTGGTTTCTGAAAAACTTAACATTTTTTAACAAAAGTTCAAACAAGTAAAAAGTAACATTTTCATTACATCCCTGAATATGTGAATATACACATCCCAAATAATTTTTCAAGTTTTTAAAACATTTAATGGTGAAAAGCTGTTTTTGAAGCATGAATATGAGGCTTTACTGGGGTTATTCTATTTGACTGCCTGAACTAACCTTGGTATGTCATAAAAATGTACAATAATATGACTTTTAAAAAATATTTATTGACCTAGACAGTTGAAATGGTCTACAGGGGTCTTCTCAGTGATATAATGTTCTGTTATGGCTTTCTTGTCACATGTTGACAGAACGGCTTTCTAAATGGTGGCTGTAAGTTAAAGGCACAATATGTAATTTTCGCAGCTAGAGGTCGCTTATTCAAAACAAAGGCGTATCTTGATGACGCCTTGATTTGGCGGAATCATGGGAGTTGTAGTCTTGACTCTTCACCTCTACAGCCGGTGGAAAAGAATCTGATGGGATTCGGGCAGAAATCATATTCATGGATGAGTTAATATATTAAAGATTTATTAACGTTACTGTAGTATAAAGCAGGGTGGGGCTAAAAGCCTTTGGAGCGGAACGAGGACATTGGAGTGATTGCTAATGAGAGACAAGCGCGACACACGGCTCGAGAGCAGTGGAGCTTTTATTATGCCGCAGATGACCGTTTCCGCTTCTTCCTGTCATGTGTATGTGGGGTAACGCAGCGCTGTTTTATCATATTAGATACATTTGAGTGAGTTGAAAGTTATATTATAATGCTACTCTGTGCGTTCGCTCGGCAGTGTCTACTATAAGACACTTAGCACACTGCAGTAAGCTAGATCGATATTAGACATGGTAAAACATGGTACTCGCGGTAAATCAAGAAAACCAGATTTAAAAAAAGACTAACCGTGTTGAGCTATATAACAATGATTACTTTTTTCTGTCGTTTAATGTATCCAAACAGTTGCTCACCTGTCAGGAAATCGAGGGTAACGCGGGTATGCTGTCATTGATAGGCAACGCACGGGCACAGTCCGTGTCCTGGTTAAAATAGCTTATTTCTCTGGATTTAAACATTCTTGGAAACATGTGGGATAATGTAAGTACACAAGTCAACAAAATATATAACATTGTTCTAGTGGTTTTTGGATATTTTAATCCAAAAATCTTACATATTGTGCCTTTAACAGACTGACTTTCCCAACAAAATCTTTTTCTAGTATTAACAATCTTTAATAAAAAAAATTAAAATGCTAAAACTTGTTCAACTCTACGTATTCTTATGAAATAATAATCATAAATTATGCCAAAATAAAGAATAATTTGAATTTCAGCACTTTTTCTTCTGTGCAATCTCATGACAGTTACACCACATACATACATACACGTATACGTTATCAGAAAAATTAATTGTTTCCTGCATGTTGGTTATTGCACACAAACTTTGATTTGACAACAGTTTTCCAAATATTAATAATATTTTAACCTAAAACTGTTCCATTGCTTTTAAAAAGAAGAATTTCCGCCTTTTTCCATTATGAGCACAGGACAGTTATACCACCCTGACATTTTGACAAAAGATATCATCAAATATGAAATCAAAATGGACAATTCTTATTTTTTATGGAATATTGCATAATTTATTATAAATAATTTATCTATGCACATTTTTTTTAATTCATGTGCCTTCATAATCTTTAATCAAAATAACTTCCCCTCCCTCTTGCAGAGAAATCTCTTCTCTGATGATGCGTTTACTGGCGAGAGGGCGGGGCAACCTGTCACTCACATGACATCACAGCAATAACAAACAGCCACAACCATCCAATCATTTCCAGATGGACAAAATCAAGTCCCGTCCTACATTTTTTTTCTAGTTCGAGAAGCAGTTTCATTCGGATATACGTCACAAAAGGGAAGAAAAGACTATCGCAACTTCCGTTTCATGCTGACTACAATAGATTTACTGCTCTGTAATAAAAAAATTTTTTTTGTCACGTCATTGACCCACATACAAATGAACATTTCAGCATTGGTATTCAGTTCACATATGTCATCCAGAGCAGCAGCATTATTTCATGAGGGAAAAAAAAAAACAAAAAAAACAAAAAAAACACACAGAAGAAACAATTTGATGAACAAATAAGTGAAAATAATACAGAGAGGAAGGGAGGAGAGAGAAAGAAAGAGGAGTCATGATTCAGATATCTCTCTCAGGAAGTTAAGGGTTGTGCTCTCTCAGATGAGAAACACCAGAAACAACATCCTTTCCTGCCTTTTTCCTCGCTTACCTCTCGCACATCCCTCGCTCTAGTCTTAGATCTTCTCAAACGCAACATCGCTCAACGAAGGTTGTAGATCCGAGACTCTCACAGGTCCCAATTCCCAAACAGAGATCCGGAATCACTGGCTCATTTCCACTGCTTACCATTACCACTGGATTTGAGTTGCTAAAGAGGTTTAAAATTCTCATATTCTTATTATGGTCAAATCCTGCCACCCGTCACGAACTTTGGATCTTTTTGCTCTAAAGCTCATTTGCAGTGAGAGGAATCGGTTGGCTGGTGTTTATTGATGTGAGAGAGCAGCTAAACTGGCCTGAGGCAAAAGACCTGATTTTAGGTCACCAAATGAGAGCAAACGAAATCAGACTGTTTTTGTTTTGAAGTCTAGATAGTATGTGACGATATACAACAGATACAACGATTTAAAAGCATAACCCAAATCTGACCACCACAACATATGCCAAAAACTGCCTAAAATACACAAAATAGAAGGATTTCCACTACTTCTGACCAATAAACTTCCACAGCTTTTCCCAGTCGTTCACGTTTATTTTTTTTAATACACGCAGAAATTTCTTCATGATGAAATAAAGCTCAGCAAAAAAAAAAAAAAAAAAAAATACATTCACTATTAAAATTCTCATTAAGATTTTGTTTCCAATACATTTTCTGCCTTAGAAAGTCCCTCTTTTTTCCCCTAGAGAACGGTGCAGAAAGTAATTGATGCTCAAAATGAAATGTTCTTCTTTAACAAACAAATAAACTACATTTAAAAAAAAAAAAGATATTTTGTGGTGTTTAAGTTTCAAAAATATTTGCTCTGTCAAGGAGTCACAGTTTATTTTATTAAAAATATTTTTTTTGCTTTGTTTAAAAAAACATGTTGATATTGTTTGCATCAAAATTAAACTTCCTTCTTTGACATATTAAAAGCGAAATAAAAAATACTTTAATGTAAAAATGGTATAATTTTCAGCAGGTTTGAAAGGATGACAGCAAAATTTGACTTTCTTGAAAAAAGTCCAAGAAGTTATGGGGAAAAAAATAATGTTATTCATAATTTGATATTAAATAAATAAGACTATATAAAAAAATAAGTGTCTAACAATGAATATAAATCTCTCTCATGCTATTTAGTATATTATTAAATGTTTTTATTTTTATGTCACATCATAGGACACATTTATGATACACAAAAAAAAAACAGTGAAAGAATTGACAAAGTTAGTGACCTCTTATATTTTCTCAAACACATTATATATACACATATTTATTTTTCTTTAAAAAGGCATTTTAATGTCAACTACCCATATATATATATATATATATATATGTGTGTGTGTGTGTGTGTGTGATGAATAAATATATAATTTCAATTAATAATTAATAAATATAGTGTACAACAGGTGATCATTTTATTTGACCCATATGAAAACCCATATTGGTCATCTAAAAATGTGTTCTTCATTGAAATCTGTCAAGTATTTTTTTTAATGGGTAAAACAGAACTGTAAGTAGCTGATCCAGGAAAAAACAAATAGTTACAGTCTTACTCCATAATTTTTCCTTATGACTGATTTGCTCTACTGTCATTTATTATAACCATTGGCACAGATTAAATGAACAGAGGTCTAATCCTAGATCAATGCATATGACAGCATGGTTTCCCTGGTGATGTTGATCTGACATCCCGACTCTTGACTCCTATAGGCGGATCAGGGCAACACATGCTTTGATGCACAATGCTTTTAATTCAATTTAAAGAGAATAAAATAAAAACTGTCTACATTTACACTCTGGCTGTGTCTCAAAACCTAGTAAGGTACCTACCTAAACCGTGTTTTTGGGACATCTAATCTCAAAACACCTACCTAGACAGCAAACACCACAGTACCAAAACCTAATGAGCTACCAGCATAAACAGCATTTTGGGGGCATTTTAGTCACAAAAACTAGTGGGCTGCCTTCCTAGACAGCATTTCTGGACAATATCTAAAATCTTATAGAACTGCCAATCTAGATAACATTTTTGGGCGTCATAAGGTATCAAAATCTAGTGACCTGCCTACCTAGACAACATTGCAACCTAGTGCTTGACGCGCCTATGATGCTGCCCAGAAATGCTATCTAAAGTAGTCAGCTCACTATGTTTTACAGTCTCTGACCCTGTTCATATAAGATTTACGTCTCCTAACATGTTGTATTATGTGAAAAAAGGAGGCAGACATACTTTGCAATGCGGTTTACATTTAATTAAACCTAAAGTGCTTAATAAGCAGCTCCAAGTCATTGTAGAGGTACATAGGGAGGAGTGTTATACGTGCTAAGTGCAGGCTGCTAACTGCACATCTATCACAGATATTCGTGTGTGTGTCTGGACCAAAGACTTACCTCGAACACAACTTCTTCATCAAAATCCTCAGTCATAGCTCTCCGCCATATATGTTCATCAGTTGCGCATGCTGGGATGGTAGTCGATATGAATTACAGGAGAGAACTGTGTAGCTTCTGCTGAATGCGCAGAGACACGCCATGACTTGAACTACATTTCCCATGATTCATAGCTCTTCTTCTTCTATTTGACGGCAGTTCGCAAAATATGTAGGTCTGCATACCGACAACTACTGGGCTGTTGGTCATGATTTACTTCATTGTTAAAAGGATAGTTCACCCAAACATGAAAATGTTGTCATCATTTACTCACCCTCAAGTTGTTCCAAAACTGTATGAGTTTCTTTGTTCTGCTGAACACAAAAGAAATTATGAAGAATATGGGTAACCAAAGAGTTGACGGTAACCATTGACTTCCATAGTATGGGAAAAAAAATACTAGGAAGTCAATGGCTACCGTCAACTGTCTGGTTACCAACATTCTTCAAAATATCTTCCGTAGTATGGTGGCCGAGAGAGCTCAACGCGCTGCAACTGAAGAAAACACATGCAAATAGAAAAAACACCAGCAAATAAAGAAAACATCTTCATCAGTTTGACAACACATGTGCTGCAAAAGTTCACAACACAACCAAATACAGAAATGCGCTGCAAAAGTCCACAACACATGCAAATACAGAAACGCGCTGCAAAAGTCCACAACACAACCAAATACAGAAATACGCTGCAAATACTCATAACGCAACAGTACACACGATCAGGATGTTAAAATAAACAAAAAAACTCACATTTCAGGTCATCGACCACACCACTGAATAATAAGCGGTCCTGGCCATTTTATTAACCATTTTACAATTCTCAGGGGGGCTTGCATGAAAATGTATTATTATTATTGATAAATTATTATTAATAAACCATAATTTATTTAATAATTTACTTGATTTTATTATCACGGGATAGTTGTCCATCATTTTGCGAGCAATTGTTGATAAAGACAATGTCACATCACAATATTGGAAATGTTTGCGTTTTAAACCATGAAGGCAAGTCAATGGATATCACACAAGCAATGTGCAAACTTTGCGCTAGTTATGCTGGTGAAGAAGTCTGAAATCCCAGTCAATTTTTCACTGCAGAAAGTGAAACTAAAAACTGAGAAATGAGAGCTGAGCTGAATATGTTCTGATAACGGTAACTTTAATTTATTTTCTTAATATTTCTTGATACGTGGCTAGTGAGAAAAACAAAATAGAAGAGATGTAGGCTATTTCGTGTTAGGTTTTTTTTTTCAAATGAGGAGTTAGCTCGCGTCGGTTATGCCATGATGCGCTATGAAATAATTGGCGGGGCAAATGAATTGTAATAGTATTAATTTAATTATAAAAGTAGCCTAGTAATCATCATCATCATTCAGATCATGCAGATGGGGGCTTGAGATCGCCAGGCCTGGTTTTGCAGCGCATTTTTGTATTTGTTGTGTTGTGAACGTTTGCAGCGCGTTTCCTTATTTGGTTGTGTTGTGAACGTTTGCAGGGCGTTTTTGTATTTGTTGTGTTGTGAACTTTTGCAGCGCGTTTCTGTATTTGGTTGTGTTGTGAGTATTTGCAGCGCGTTTCTGTATTTGTTTGTGTTGTGAGTATTTGCAGCGTTTTTGTATTTAGTTGTGTTGTGAACGTTTGCAGGGCGTTTCTGTAATTGGTTGTGTTGTGAGTATTTGCAGCGCGTTTCTGTATTTGGTTAGTGTTGTGAACGTTTGCAGCGGGTTTCTGTATTTGGTTAGTGTTGTGAACGTTTGCAGGGCGTTTCTGTATTTGGTTGTGTTGTGAACGTTTGTAGCGCTTCTGTATTTGCATGTGTTGTGAACGTTTGCAGGGCGTTTCTGTATTTGGTCGCGTTGTGAGTATTTGCAGCACTTCTGTATTTAGTTGTGTTGTGAACGTTTGCAGGGCGTTTCTGTATTTGGTCGCGTTGTGAGTATTTGCAGCACTTCTGTATTTAGTTGTGTTGTGAACGTTTGCAGGGCGTTTCTGTAATTGGTTGTGTTGTGAGTATTTGCAGCACTTCTGTATTTAGTTGTGTTGTGAACGTTTGCAGGGCGTTTCTGTAATTGGTTGTGTTGTGAGTATTTGCAGCGCGTTTCTGTATTTGGTTAGTGTTGTGAACGTTTGCAGCGGGTTTCTGTATTTGGTTAGTGTTGTGAACGTTTGCAGGGCGTTTCTGTATTTGGTTGTGTTGTGAACGTTTGTAGCGCTTCTGTATTTGCATGTGTTGTGAACGTTTGCAGGGCGTTTCTGTATTTGGTCGCGTTGTGAACCTTTGCAGCGCGTTTCTGTATTTGGTTGTGTTTTGAGTATTTGCAGCGCGTTTCTGTATTTGCTTGTGTTGTGAACTTTTGCAGCACGTGTTGTAAAACTGATGAAGATGTTTTCTTAATTTGCTGGTGTTTTTTCTATTTGCATGTGTTTTCTTCAGTTGCAACGCGTTGAGCTCTCTTTGACACCGTACTTTTGTGTTCAAC
Organism: Coreius guichenoti; assembly: GCA_039654105.1. NCBI lineage: Eukaryota > Metazoa > Chordata > Actinopteri > Cypriniformes > Gobionidae > Coreius > Coreius guichenoti. The sequence goes on along the minus strand of CM077182.1, from coordinate 22,311,585 downwards.
AGAAGAAAGAAACTCGTACAGGTTTGGAGCAACTTGAGGGTGAGTAAATGATGACTGAATCTTTATTCTTTATTTATCCCTTTAGGAACATGATTTTACAACATTAATTGTTACTTCCAGACCAGTATGAGGAAAATATTATTAGACAAAATGTAGTGGTTCAAACACATTTCCCGAAAGCCCTTATATTTTAATTTATATAAATCTTTTTTTTTTTTTTTTTTTAGATTTTCTAAAAACAATTTGCAATGCAATGCAACGATGCAATGTCTGTGTGATGACCATTTATTTATTTAGTTTTCTTTGTTTATTTAAATTGTATCTATACTATTTATGTGGGTTTTGTGTTTAATTTGTAAATTGTGTGTGTTGTTATACTGTACATTAGCATTACATGTTATTAAATATATAAAAAAAGTTATTTAGAAATAACCTAATTTCATGTTCCCCAATGAGGAATAATAATTCATTTCTGTATGTTTTAACTTTAACATGTCATATGTCCTACTACATCTACTTTTTATTCTTGCCACAAACAGCATTAAAACCATCTGCTTTCTATTCATAACTCTCAAGAAGTGGATGTTCGATTCGCAAAAGAATTGTTCTTTGGAATCGGATCCTTTGAATGAATCTGTGAAACTGATTCGCACTGTGCCTTGAAATCGGTTAATTTTAAAAATGAATATGAAGTATTAATGAGCTGCTGTAAATAAAGATTGTCACGTTGCTAAAACAGTTACCATATTCGGTTGTGAAATGCGCATTTCCTTGTTTGTAAGTAACACTTTAGGCTGAAATTATAATGTGGCCAACATGGGAGTCCAAACAATGTGTTTTCGTATATCTTGAAGACACAATTATTTGGGTGGCATAATCAGACAACATCCACTATTGGTGAAATGAATAAGTGAATTGGTTTATTGAAAACATTCATTCGGTTCAATGAACCGACTCGCTAAATGAATCGGACGGGACAACAGTGAGATCGCCTCTAGCGACGGATCGTGGAAGTTTTTATTGAACTCTTTGACTGGACTTCGCCGTTCCAGCTTTACAAAAGCGGTGGCAAAAACCATGGAAAGCATGGAACTCATTCCGACCCATTAGAAATACAAAGAGTCTGGAGGATCTTTTGAAGGTATCGAGCTGTCTTTCCCTCTAGGACTTGCAATGGCTCCTGCTAGAAGAAAAGAGCTGAATCTGAAGGAACTGTGCTGAATGCAGCTCATTCATGGAGTAAAGAGAGTCGTTTGGGGATCATGAGTACAGGTTAGTTTCCTGGATGAATAAACATCAGCTACTTCTGTTCAACAAGCATTCTAGGCAGGGAAGTCTGAAAGGTTGGGCATTTATGGTAACATGTTGCAATTTGTAACGGTTTCATTAGAATATTTCCAAGTGTTGCAACCGGTGGAACTTTAATGAAGTCGCAGCTTCAGTGTTCCTATTCTCTGTTAGAGGCTAATCTTGTGCTAACGGGGCGAATTGCCCAAAAGAAGCACAAGAAGAAATTCCTGGATGACGAGGGTAAGGAACGATGTTGTGGTTGTGATTTATTTTGGCATGTTTTTTCACCGCACGTTATTCGCAAAAGCTGAAACCTGAAGGGATATTCAGCATTATCCAGGTTTTTTTTCCCCTCAGGCAGGCATATATATGGAAGCCGCACGGGATACTTTGATTTGACTTCAATCTTTTGTTTCAACTTTGCTTTATTTCCTTTCCCCGTTCCTTCGGTTATCACACACAGATAACCATTTTGGGGCGAGTTTACTTTTTTCTTTGTTCTCTTCAATCGATATGGACACTGTTATGGAGGCTATAACCAGAGAGAATAAAGAAAAGTCCCGTGATTTTTCTTTCCACTGCTGTAAGGAACTCTACCGCAGAACATCCGCCTGATGACTCCGTCTCGCGTGCTGATGATGTGAAGCTGGGACTCCAGCGCGAGCTCTGTATGTTCTCTGATCCGGAGCTCGAGCACGGGCCCGCAAGACGCTCCGAACTGAAGCACGAGCTCCGGATCAGAGAAAAGAATGAGCGGAGGAGGAGGAGGGCGCCTCCGGGATTAGTCTTGGATTGCTTCCCTTGGAATGGGAAGACCACATTTCCTCAAGAGAGCATCAACAAACTGCCTTTTTTCTCTCTCCTCCGAAAGCGCTGTCTAAGTGAATTCAGCGAAGTCAACACAATTATTTTATTTTTCTAATTGTGACATAAAAGGAGAGGTCTGAAATAAAAAAAAAAACTTTTCTATGGTTACCATAGTTTCCTCGTTGATACTGAAAACTAAAAATTTTACTTTTTTTGAGACAGAAAATACACCCTACACCTGCCATTAGTTTTTGAGCATAGCACCATTTCCACTTTTTGTATTATATTATATAAACCAAAGAGAAACATATAAATATGAATATTTAAAATGAAATTTTATGTTTTCATAAATTTAAGGTTCACTTCCTTTTGTAAAGTTTTTACAACAATGTCCATATCTGATACTGTAAGATATTTTAAGAGAACATTTATAAAGAGGGCAATATCAAAGCCATCCTTCACCTCATATAATTTCACCTGCAATTAAGTTCAACAACTTTACATTGGCTCGGGAGAAAAAAATACAGTTTTTTTTTTTATTACTTTGGTTGCCCTAATAATGCTGAAACTGTGATTTGTTGAATGCATATCAACATCAAAACATAGGTGAATACCTCTAAAAGTGTTAAACCAAATCAAAAAATAACTTCTTGGTACATAAACTCTTATATTTCCATGTCTGAAGACTGTTCTGTCTGTTTTGATTTTCAAGAATCAGTCAATTTTTTTGTAAGGTCTGTAAAATGATAATGTACTATGATGGTCTAAACATAACGCTCAAGTATTTTGAAGCCACTATTTTAAGAACGCTGTACAAGAATATGCTATTCAGCATTATTGAGACTGATGAATCTTGACCTGATAATGACACATATTGGACCTTCACTTACAGGATTTCACACAATCCTAAAAGCAAAGAATCCTATAAATCAAAACTAGTTTTGATGTGCACATATATGCTGATATTTGTTTCAAAGCTACGTTTCAATCTTGACCTCAGTCGTGACCCATCGTGTTCAGCTGTGTGTATGTGGTATGCAAGTCTATTCATAGAATTCATGTAGTCCCCCCTCTTCCTTCTCTGTGTGAGTTTATGTAGGAATGAAGAAACCACCGGTCGCCCCCAAACCCAAGCTGGTTCAGTCGCAGAAACCATCACCTCCCCCCATCGCCCCAAAACCAGAGATCCTGCTGCCGTCACCCTCACCCACTGCGCACAAGAGAGGAAAACCTGCTGTCGCCCCCAAACCATGCCTTCCCAAAGGCCCTCAGAAACCTCTCCAGCCAAGACAAGATTCATGCAAGACCCAGCATCCCCCTGTCTCCAAAAATGGGGGTCCTGCTCTACTACCCTCACACCTGTCACATTACATTATACCACCATGTACTCAAGGTCATCACCTAGGTAACAGCAAATCAGAGGATTCTAAAGAAATATGTGGAACAGCAGAGGTAGGTGTTTTCAAAGAGGGCGACAGCCCAAAAGAACAGTTGTTTTACAATGACACATGGGAAAATGCTTCCCAATCTGAACGGGAACAAATGCATGCTGCCACAGACTCATTCCACACTTCCACAGAGGCACAGGAAGAAACAAACTCTTCCACAGTAGTAAAGGACCAGACAGGTACACACATGCAAATTTCTATCCAGATCCCAAGACACAGTCCTACAGAACCCCTACAGGAACGATCTGCAGAGGAGAAACAAACCGGGAACTCCATTTTTGGCTCTTGCATCAGTGACAATGTTGGTTACCCTGCACCTCCCAGCAAGCCACTCCCTGTACCCCATCCACGACGCCCTCGGAGGGCACTTCTTAGGCAGAATGTTGTGGAAATTGCACCTTCAGACACTCAAGCAGATATACCTACAGAGACTTCTGAACACATTCAGACAGACAAATTACTAGAAAATCCCGAAAACACTTCAACCAGTCGCGCCTACACTGACACACCTCTAAATTTATGTTCCCCTAATGAGAACATGGATAATACAGACACTGGCTCCTCAACCAACACTGATTCTTTGCACAAAGTAGACTCTTTTCACAGTGCACATACTGAAGACATGCTTCCTGATCTAGAATCCACCCATTATTCGGTTCCAACAAATGGTGTAACTCTAGCTTCCATGAACACAGCTGCGGAGGAGGGGTCACAACCTCCAGCTCCGCCACCTCGACAGAAATCCCTCCCACAAATGGTTGATTCCTTGTGCAAGGCCTCAACGTCAGTGGACAACTTGCTTTTGCATTGCCACTCAGATCTTCAAGATTCCTTGGTTGGGAGTCAAGATGAGGAGGTACAAAGCGATGATGATGAAGATGATGGAGCATATGGAGATTTTGCTCGATACCCAATAACTCGGAGTCTTCCTAAACAGATTAAGCTCAGCTGTGGCTCACAAGTTGCAGCTTTAAGCAAACCATCTTTGGATGGCGAGAAAAGGTCACCGAAAGTCATGCCTAAAAAGCCCCAACGAAACAGTCTTCCCGCATCTGTTGTGTTGCGGAAGCAAAACACGTCTCCGCTAACGCACACCCCCCCTCCGCTTCCTAACTCCAGTCCTCCCGTATTCGGAGAACTCCCGGCACCTCCTCATGAGAAACCTTCATGGCGAGTCGCCCTGCCTAGCATCCCTCTCTTCGGTAAAAACCAGCCGACTCGCAGTAACAGCCAACCACATGCTGGAGGTGTGGGAACTTTTTTCGTCAAACAGAGGGCAAAGTCATTTTCCTCTGCAGATCTTCAGCGAGTGGACACTGGATCCGAATCCTCCGAGCCGTTGGTGCGGACCGATCAAACACGGCGTAGCTTGCGGAAACTTCTAGAGTTGCGCGTGTGTGCGCGGTTGCTTCCGAAGTTGCTTCGCAGTGGACAGTCCCTGGATTGCACTCGCACTGATGCGGAATACGAGGATCATAAAGCCACACCCACAATTCAGGTCACCCCTGGGGATGAGGATGAAGCTCAAGGTGACAGTGAGACTGACTGTGGGGTGGAATACGAGAACGTCCCATTATACGAGGAGATTCCAGAGTACATGAACCTGCCCTGGGTCTATTCCAACCAGGATGCAGACACAGGAGTGTATGAAGTGCAGGAACCATGTGAGGTGAACAGGTCAGTTTGTGCATGCATATATATGTATACACAAGCCATCATTTATTTAAAGGACATAATTAATCAACATATTTTGATGTTTAAGACCAAGGGGTCAGTGTTTGGAAGGTTTGCATGGTTTATTTGCTATAGCTACACCATTACATTGGGTGGTTAAGGGGCTGTTTACATGTTGCGTCTTTTGCACGCTCAAGTTTGTTATTTTAAATGTAGACACACGACAAGCACGCTCACAAGAGAGCGTCGTCGTCGCAAACCTCGTATTTTCTAGAAGTGCCTACGAAGGAAATGAGAAAGCGGTGCAGCGTTTTTAGACTCGACATGTGAACGACCCCCTAAGACTATGCAGACAGCTCTCTACAATGCAAGTAAATCACTCGCATACGCGACTAAATCTTCACTCTGGGCAACTAAATAATGTCTATCATTAGCCATTGGCTAATAAATTCTTAGATTTTACTCGCCAGTGTGTGTGTTAGAGGCTTAGTATAAGTTTAGCATAGATATATCTTCACTCGCTGAACACTCTGACTGAGCGCTTGAGAGTTTCGCTCTCTGGCAAGTGATCTGTACTATTTTAATTCAGCTCAATGGATGCGCAGTGTACCTGTATTTGACGTACCGTAAACTCTAGTGTGAAGGCGCACGACTCGCCGACGCAACATGTAAACGATAGTTGTATTTTCCTGTCAAATAGTTCATTTGGAATTATTCAGCTTTTAAGAACAAGCAGAAGATATGCCGACTTCTCCAGTAGTGGGCGGAACTAATGCGCAAACGGCAATCTCATTGGCTGGAGCTCATCTATTACCGTCCCTGTTTTGATTTCAGCAAATCAGTTTGAGCGAACGCTGACAACGTGATTAATATTTATGAACCCAGCAGCTCAATCCTTAGTGTTGTATATTGTTATTAGTAAATCAAAATCAAATCATCTTTATTTATATAGCACTTTTTACAATGCCAATTGTTTCAATGCAGCTTCACAGTGGTAACAGGAAAATAATGCAACAGAATTTGATTCGGCTGTAGAGCCGCTCTGGTGAAAACGGTGATGTCATCTAGCTCATTTCAGTTATCATATAGTGTCAATGCGGGCAGATCAGTAATATAGTTGAAATTTAAGATAGTAGTAGAATTAGTAGTAATATTATCTTTTAATAATAATTACTATCTATTACTATTATCCATTGTTTTTTTACAGAAACACTGAATGACCAGCAATATCTTAAGCACCACCATCAGTCCTAAGTCCTAAATCCTCAGTTAAAATGACAAATATCCATTCATACATGGTTCTATCATTGCTTGATTATCATAATATCATAATATAATGCTTGATTGACTGATGTTAAGAGTGTACGTTCAGATATTTAAAAAGCTGTGCCATTTTACAAAGATAAGTTGATTTGGTGGAATCATATATATAAATAGTATATCAGTCTGGCGAATTTACTATTCAATGGCAATTCTATTACCAAGGTGTGCGTAGAGGGTTGGTAGATCAACCAGCTATATTTTAGGATTTCAGCCACTAGAATATCCGAAGTAGAATAGAATGTCCGAAAACATTCTTTCAGTTATACAGTGCAATGGCTTAAAGGTTCAAGGAGGGGTTCATGGTAGCTTTTGCTCTGGCCATGTTTATAAATTACAGTATATATTCACATCTCTGGGACCTTTCCTGATCAAATGCCTACAACATATTAAAGGCCTGTTCACACCAAGATAACTATAACGCTAGCTATATTAGCATCCCCACCAACGGATGAGAACATTTATTGTGAGCACATGCTGCAGTTATGTCGCTTGATGCTTTAAATGCTTAAGCTCTTTAAAGCCGGTGGATTCTGATTGGTTGTGAATGTTTTTATCGTTTATCAGGTGAAAAAATACATTCCTCTGTCGTCATTGTTATAGCTGTTATGTTGTAGACTCTATTCTCATAGAATTAGTATGTTTATTAAAACATTATAGTTATCATCTGTGGTGTGAATGGGCCTTAAGACTCATATACACAGAGTAATTTTGGATTTTGTCCAAAATGACAAAATCTGGATCACATAACATGCTGCACTTTTTGGTAAGCTGGAGCTTTGCCAGTTTCAGCTGTTGTGATTTGTTAGCATCAACATTTAAAACCTACTGAGCAACAAATATATATATTTTAACGTGCACTGTGTTGGTTTGGTCTGTGTGGTCATGCAGTGTGTGTGTGTGAGAGGGTTACAGTCCACTCTTTGAGTCCAGGTTGGGCTGTTTTCCTGTGGGTTATTTTCAGTGGCCAGAGCAGGAAATGTCTGTAGAGGAGAGAGCTGAGCCACTGGAAAATAACCTTTCCCTCTCTCTCTGTTTCTCCCACACTCTTTTCTCTCATTCTCAGAATTTTCAGTTGAGATCTTCTGGCTCACAGTCATGCTTTGTCATTACAACATTTCCAACACAGTAGCAAAAATCATGTCATGCCAGTAAAACGATTACAAATATACCAACTGCTGACTGTATCACTGACGTCATTATAAAACATCAGAGCCCACGGCTAACTTTTTGCAGCAGTAAATGATTTCGTAATAAAGTTTTGTTTTATTTTTGATGAGGAATTCTTGCGCAAGCACAGTTTATTTTTTGTCTACAAAACTAATTTCAAGCATTTATGTATAAGCCTCTAGATCAAAAAGAATTTTAAAGAAGATAAACCAATTTAGAAACATAAATTGCAAACATTTGACATGTAGTGTGTTTATTGTGATGACTGTAGTCTTTGTAAACACATTCTTGACCTCCATCACACATTGGTTTGTCAGTGATGAGGTCTCAGTGCCGGTGAAAACTTACAGCATTTGCTGAATTTGCAGTTGGTTTCCAGATGCACAGGACGTTGAATCAAGTTTGTGGTCATATGTTTGGAGTTGTCAGCAAGTTGTTACCAACAAATATTTTACTGTCGTGTGGGCTAAAGCCCTTGATCACAGTAGTAATACATTATCATCTTTGATCTCTCAGTACAAAAACTTTGTTGTGCACACAATACACTGCTTTAATACTGTATCCCACCATATAACAACGCAAATCTTTTTCTCAACTTCTTGTTTGATTGGACTTTAACATAAATCCCAAGTGTTTTTGTTTACAAATATGCTAGCTACCGTTCAAAAGTTTTAGATCGGTGAGATTTTTTAAAATGTTTTTAAAATAAGTCTCTTCTGCTCACCAAGGCTGCATTTATTTGATCCAAAATACAGCAAAAACAGTAATATTGTGAAATATTTTTACAATTTTAAATAACTGTTTTCTACTTTGATATATTTTCAAATATAATTTATTCCTGTGATGCAAAGCTGAATTTTCAGCACCATTACTCCAGTCTTCAGTGTCACATGATCCTTCAGAAATCATTCTTCTGATCATTCTGATATGATAATTTGTTGCTCAAGAAATGTTGAAAACAGTTGTTAACACAATTTTTTTTCAGGATTCTTTGAAGAATATAAAGAACAGCATTTATCTGAAATAGAAAGCTTTTTGTAAAATTATTACACTACCGCTGAATTAGAAACAGGTTTTTTTTTTGTTTTTTTTTACACAGCTTTTTGGTAAAAATTAAAGAAATTAATACTATTATTAAGCAAAGGTTGTATTAAATTGATCAAAAGTGACAGTTAAGACATTTATAATGTTACATAAGTTTTCTATTTCAGATAAATGGTGTCCTTTTAAACTTTCTATTCATCAAAGAATCCTGAAAAAAGTAAACAACCGTTTTCAACATTTCTTGAGCAGCAAATCATCATATTAGAATGATTTCTGAAGGATCATGTGACACTGAAGACTGGAGTAATGTCGCTGAAAATGCAGCTTTGCATCACAGGAATAAATTACATTTTATAATGTTTTCAAATAGAAAAGTGTTATTTTAAACTAAAAATATTTCACAATATTACTGTTTTTGCTGTATTTTGGATCAAATAAATGCAGACTTGGCGAGCAGAAGAAACTTCTTTTAAAAACATTTTAAAATCTTGACCTATATTAGACATGTGCCATATAAGAAAAATGTGAAAATCCACATTCACTCTCTGACAGATTTGATAGATAGATTGTATTTGTATTTTTTGTATTTAAGAAATTACACATGCACATGTAGCATACTACTTACTTGTTTTTGCATACTGTTTCAGTTTTTAAAAAAAATATTAGCTAGCATACAGTGTATACTGCACAGTATACACTAGGCACCATGCTAGTATTACATTCTAAAAAAAAAAACAGCCACTTTGTATTTAACTGTGGGATTTGAACACAGTGGACTTGATTGGTTAATGGGAGTCAGGCAGAAGCACTTGGAGTGAAACCTGTGTGTGTGTCTACTAGCTTGCTATAGTTTTGGAACAAATGGAGCTAAATTAAAACCTACAAAACCTTCTTTTAGAGACATTTAGGGACATCCTCAGTTGAAAAATTTATTCATATCAAAAGCTATTTATTTTTAGGTGTATAGTTTGGGTTAGTTGGCAATAATTATAATTAGCTTTATATGAAAAACAGTAATCTGTAATCAATCCTCATTTAGATGATGAAGAATGCATTTGAGTTGTGTGAGCCATCACTATGGTAAAAGTCAATAATTAATTCAGTGATATTCAGATTCTGCACATTCCAGCTTCTAAATTTGAGTGCCCTTAATAGATAGTTAAACTCAAACTCAAGTAATTGCCCAGGCACGACAGAAACTCCAAACTCCTGCCTGTGTATCTCTGTGAGTGTGTGTGTGTGTGTATGTGTGAGTGAGAGAGAGAGGTTGTGCATTTGAGGGTTTGTCTATGGATATGTGTGTGTGTGTGTCTCTTTGCAGAGTGAGTTTATATAAGCTGTAAACAAGAGCAGCTCTGTCCTGCCGCAGGAAAAAGAATGAGAGCGAGGGGAACCAGAAAGAGGGCAGAAAGTGTGTGTGAATGCATGAGCATGTGTGAGAGTTTGCTATCTGGTGCTTCACCCAAAAATGATTTTTTTTTTCTTTTTTTTTTTCACTGTCACTTCAAAAGGCTTTATTTTTTAGGTAGAACACAAAAGGAGAAAAATTATAAAAATAATAAAAGCACCATAAATGTAGTCCTTACTATGCGCAAGGCTTTTGAAGGCATGTGTGAGGAACAGACCAAAATTTAAATTCTTATTCAATGAAAATTCAGCTTCAAATAGCAAATCTAATTTGCACCCTGTGCATATTTAAATTTGGATAATGAGGTTGTGTCATTGGAGGCACATGCAAAAATCACATAATATTAAAATAGTATTAAATATTTAAATATATTTATTATACAATCCCGATTCCAAAAAAGTTGGGACACTGTACAAATTGTGAATAAAAACTGAATGCAATGATGTGGAAGTTTCAAATTTCAATATTTTATTCAGAATACAACATAGATGACATATCAAATGTTTAAACTGAGAAAATGTATCATTTTAAGGGAAAAATAAGTTGATTTTAAATTTCATGGCATCAACACATCTCAAAAAAGTTGGGACAAGGCCATGTTTACCACTGTGTGGCATCCCCTCTTCTTTTTATAACAGTCTCCAAACGTCTGGGGACTGAGGAGACAAGTTGCTCAAGTTTAGGAATAGGAATGTTGTCCCATTCTTGTCTAATACAGGCTTCTAGTTGCTCAACTGTCTTAGGTCTTCTTTGTCGCATCTTCCTCTTTATGATGCGCCAAATGTTTTCTATGGGTGAAAGATCTGGACTGCAGGCTGGCCATTTCAGTACCCGGATCCTTCTTCTACGCAGCCATGATGTTGTAATTGATGCAGTATGTGGTCTGGCATTGTCATATTGGAAAATGCAAGGTCTTCCCTGAAAGAGACGACGTCTGGATGGGAGCATATGTTGTTCTAGAACTTGGATATACCTTTCAGCATTGATGGTGCCTTTCCAGATGTGTAAGCTGCCCATGCCACACGCACTCATGCAACCCCATACCATCAGAGATGCAGGCTTCTGAACTGAGCGCTGATAACAACTTGGGTTGTCCTTGTCCTCTTTAGTCCGGATGACATGGCGTCCCAGTTTTCCAAAAAGAACTTCAAATTTTGATTCGTCTGACCACAGAACAGTTTTCCACTTTGCCACAGTCCATTTTAAATGAGCCTTGGCCCAGAGAAAACGCCTGCGCTTCTGGATCATGTTTAGATATGGCTTCTTTTTTAACCTATAGAGTTTTAGCCGGCAACGGTGAATAACACGGTGGATTGTGTTCACTGACAATGTTTTCTGGAAGTATTCCTGAGCCTATGTTGTGATTTCCATTACAGTAGCATTCCTGTATGTGATGCAGTGATCTTCTAAGGGCCCGAAGATCACGGGCATCCAGTATGGTTTTCCAGGCCTTGACCCTTACGCACAGAGATTGTTCCAGATTCTCTGAATCTTTGGATGATATTATGCACTGTAGATGATGATAACTTCAAACTCTTTGCAATTTTTCTCTGAGAAACTCCTTTCTGATATTGCTCCACTATTTTTCGCCGCAGCATTGGGGGAATTGGTGATCCTCTGCCCATCTTGACTTCTGAGAGACACTGCCACTCTGAGAGGCTCTTTTTATACCCAATCATGTTGCCAATTGACCTAATAAGTTGCAAATTGGTCCTCCAGCTGTCCCTTATATGTACATTTAACTTTTCCGGCCTCTTATTGCTACCTGTCCCTACTTTTTTGGAATGTGTAGCTCTCATGAAATCCAAAATGAGCCAATATTTGGCATGACATTTCAAAATGTCTCACTTTCAACATTTGATATGTTATCTATATTCTATTGTGAATAAAATATAAGTTTATAAGATTTGTAAATTATTGCATTCCTTTTTTATTCACAATTTGTACAGTGTCCCAACTTTTTTGGAATCGGGTTTGTATATAGATATTTTATTTTTCATTTTATTTCATTTGATTTATTTTCATTTAGTATTATTATTAGGCTGAAATTGAATATTAAACTAATTTGAATTTAAATGTGTATATGTGTGTGTATTTTTGTGGATGAATACATCAAATTTCAAATCAAATTTTATTTATGAAGCACATTTGAAATCAACCTTGGTTGGCCAAAGTGCTGTACATGAAAGCAAAACAGAAAGCACAAAAATAAAAAATAAACACAGGAAACAATAGAATTACAATAGAGATATTTAGGGGCTTGATTACAACGAGCTTTGTAGACAAAAATTAACATTTTAAAATCGATGCGATATCGAACTGGCAGCCAGTGTAGAGAGCGCAGAACTGGGGTGATGATCACGTTTACGCGCGTTTTGGACCATTTGAAGACGAGAAATTGCAGAGAGAGGAAGCCCGACATATAGTGAGTTACAAAGAGTCGTGTGGAAATAAAAGCATGAATGACTGCTTCAAAGCTGTCTCTACTTAAAAATTATTTGACTTTGGCTAGCCGGCGTAGATGATAAAAACTAGTGCTAACTATACTATTAGTTTGTTTGTTTAATTTAAGACTACTATCAAGATAAAATCCTAAATTTCTAACGTTGGTGGTAAGGTGTGTGTTTGATTGTATGTACTTTGGACTGAATGTGTGCACTTCCTGTTTGACAGCAGATGTTGTGTAAGTGGTGATCTATCAGAGGATGGATTGAGCTCTAATGAGGACGATGGTAACAGCTCCGACTCCAGTAAGGAAGACATGAGCCAATCAAAAGATAAAGAGGTACGCACAAAACAACATTACAGCAATCACATGGATAACTTTTTACAATGTCTTCAAGAACTTTTTGAAGTTTTAGTGGAATGGACTTTCAATAGAGGGACAGGTTTTACTAAAAAATATCTTTCAAAGATGAATGAAAGTTTTTGGAACGGCATGAGAAATTAATGACAGAACCTTCATTTTTGAGTGAACTAACCCTTTAAATACACTGAGAACGTTGTCAATTTGAAGAGAAAAAATGAGCTCCAATCACGTGTGGATAAATCAGATTTGGGAAGGTGTGTCCAGCAGACTTTCTGTCTGGAGATAATCCATAGAGACCCCCAGACACACCCCGATTTGACAAACAGGGGGTGCTTTCAGTCAAACTTTGTCCTTGTGTTTAGACCGACCCAGATCCAAATAAAGACTGCAGCCTCTCACCAGCCCAAAACAACTCACACAAACACACTCACATTTGTTTTGCTATGAAGCTGTATGTTGTTGGTAATCATGGTTGGATGTAGCAACTATGTAAGTTAATGACACTTCAAATTCTACCATAGATTTTAAAATGGTCTAATATTATAACAGCATTTTAATTTGTGTGTCTTCAGGAGGTAGAGAGGGCAAAGAGGAACAAGGTGGTCCACATCGCAATGGAGATAATGAGCTCAGAGAAAGTGTAAGTAATGACATTAGAAAGCATTTTATGACACGCCTTCCATGAAGAATTATTTGAATGCATATTCATATTTAATAGTCTATATGTGCATATTTAGGGGGGAATATTTAGTTGAATTTATATTTTGATTCATTGTGTTTGTCTTTGCAGATTTGTGGATGTTCTGAAGTTACTTCACATCGTAAGTCATCACTGTTTTCACTGGCTTCTCAGAGCAAGTTATTTTATGCAGGAAGTTTGTCCAGCCATTTGTTTGTGTATTTTATTAATTTCACATGAATGTGTTCTCGAATAGTGTTTGATTCTCACAGTTACAGTAGGATCATAGAGGGAATTACACACAGACACATTTGTCTGTTTATTTTAGGATTTTAATGAGTAGCTGTGTGCAAGTGTATTTAAGGAAGTGCAAGACTACATACATTCAAAACTGACCATCAACGTTGAAATGTTATGGGTTCAATACAAGTTAACAGCATAATGTTGATTGCCACAAAAAATAATTTCCACTGATCCCTCAAGCAAAAAAAATCACATGAACTGTAATGCATCTACGATAGAAGGTTTTTTGGGGCAAGGCGTTTTGAAGGCTGTTCAAAACTATTGCTGTTTAACAGGTTAAAAGCAGAAATGTGAAGCTCATATTTTCCATAGCTAATTTTTTCATATTTTTTTGTAAACAACTGTACAAAAAAGTTATTTGAGATGTCTAAATTGGCCATTTAGCAGTGGGACAACTTTTTTTCTAGGCAGATGAACTTCTAAATTGTGAGTTACAAGTGTGTTTGCACATGTAAATAGTACTTTGTGGATAGTAACGTCACGTCCCTTTCTGGTATTCTTGCATGAATCATGTGTTTATTGCTGTTTATTAATGTTTATCTCGACGTAATGGCATTTGTAAATGCATTGGTCAATACATTGGTCACTTCACTTCAAGTCCGGCAGTAATTGTTAGAAATGTAATATTGAAAACAGTGACATTTAATGGTGCTTTAAATGGAATAAGGGGGCAAAACATCAGTGTGCTAAAAGTAGACTGTTAGCAAGTGTGCAAAAGCACAGAATGCTGCAACACGCTAAACCCTCTCTAAACTATGTAAGTTTGTTTAAAATAAAAAAGATAATTGCGACTTTTTCACAATTCTGACTTTTTTTCTTAGAATTGCGTGAGTTATAAAGTCAGAATTGTGAGATATAAACTCACAATTGCGAGAAAAAAAGTAAAAATTGCAAGATATAAACTCGCAATTGCGAGACAAAAGTCAGAATTGCGAGAAAGTAAAAATTGTGAGAATAAACTTGCAATTGCGAGATATAAACTCGCAATTGTGAGGTCAAAATTGTGAGAGAGAAACTCGCAATTGCAGAAAAAAGTCAAAATTGCAAGATATAAACTCACAATTGAGAGAAAAAAAGTCAGAATCGCGAGAACAAAATCAAAATTTTAACTTTTTTTTTTTTTTTTTTTTTAAATTGCGAGATATATTTTTTTATTCTGTTGTGGAAACAAGCTTCCATACTAAACAGCAGTGTTATTTTAGTATTATTTATTTACTATCATAGTATTTATTAATATTTTGAATTATTTTTTAATTTTAGTGATTTTGTTGCATGCTTTTATCATTTTTATTGTGTAGGTTTCTTTTTTTTTTATTTCAAGTTTTATTTAAGCAATTTTAGTACTTCAAATTCAGTTTATTTTAATCCAGTTAGTTGCCAAGTTACCATGTCTAATTTTTGTTTTAGTTTTTTATTTTTAGGTTTTTCATCTTTTTATTTCATTTCAGCATTATTTCAATTAACGAAAACTATTTTTATTGATTTACGTCAACAATGATACCAATGGCAAGCATTTGCCACTCGTAATTTGTCCAATTTAGAGCATCATCGCTAAGAAAAAAAATCTAGATAAATTCCCTTGTCGACCTCAATATCTAACTAGTTAGAGAACTGTGGTGCATCCTGACCATGCCTTATTCAGATTGATGTAAAGAATTAGAGAGAAAGTCAGAGAAAGAGTGACAGGAAAGAGACAGCGGAGGAAAGACTGGAGGAAGAGCTTGTCCAGAGAGACTGTGGTAAAGGAATAAGAGATCAACGGACAGAGAGTTTTCGGAAAGAAATTACACCCACCCTCCCTTTAAACCCACTTGTTTGGCCATGACCCCGAACAGCTGTCCTAAAGACACGTGTGTGTGTGTTTGTGAGAGAAAATGTTCTCTCTACTTCCTGTTAAATCTGTAGATGGACTGTGCTGTCAGTTTATGCGCTTCAGTTTGTTTGTTTTTACTCTGATTGTGTTTGAAAAATATGTCGTTGAGTGCTAGTTTATAGCGCTGTTAATTTTAGCTAATTATACCATGAAAGATTTATTGCAAAAATGGACTATTATTGGCACTGTTTGTGGTTTAAGTTTTAATGCAAGTAAATAAAGTTATTGTTTAAATTCACGGATGTTAGCGTGTGTCTTTTGCTATTACTCATCTTGTTTAGCTCTCTTTGTTTTGTTGCCGTAGCCTGGAAATTTGGCAGTAGCTTACATCTCCATTTCTGTGTCAGGATTTCCGGGACGCAGTTGCCAAAGCGACTCGTGCGAGCGGGAAGCCGTTGGTGGAGGAGAAAGTGTTGAATCAAATCTTGTACTATCTGCCCCAACTCTACGAACTTAATAAAGACCTGCTGAAAGAGCTGGAGGAGAGAGTGGCCCACTGGTAAGACACGCACGCACGCACGCGGACACACACACACACACTCACACACACACACACACAGGTTTGTTTTGCTAAGTGAGGACATTCCATAGGCGTAATGGTTTTTATACTGTACAAACTGTACATTCTATCCCCCTACACTACCCCTACCCCTAAACTTACCCATCACAGGAAACATTCTGCATTTTTACATTTTTAATAAAACATTGTTTAGTATGTTTTTAAAGCTATTTTAAATTTCATGTTTACGTCGTAATACCCGTGTCATTATACAAATTTGTGTCCTCATAAATCACAAAAACAAACACACACAACATATAAAAGTTAAATATGTTGCAAATGAGTTTCTTGTCATGTAAAAGAACGAGAGCATTTAGTAGTTGGAGGGAGTTTATTGGAAGTATAACTTCTATATAAAAAAAAAATGTGTATTTTTTTAAATTTGTCAATCTGTCAGTGCTCAATACTGAACATCTTTTGTTTCCGGGAATCTCTCTTACTCCTGCAGGTCTGATCATCAGAGGTTGGCTGATATCTTTGTTCAGAAGGGTCCGTATCTGAAGATGTATTCCACCTACATACGAGAGTTTGACCGTAACGTGGCTCTGCTGGATGAACAGTGTCGCAAAAATCCTCCTTTTGCAAGCGTTGTTCGTCAATTTGAGGTAGGAGTATGTGTGTGCGCCCATCTTTATAAGACCAAATGTCCATATAATGATGTACATCGTCCCCACAATGAAAAGAGATTAATATAGAGAATAACATATTAAGAAATGTTTCATTTTCAACATCTTCTGTAAGACTTTTTTTAATGATAAAAACAATAGAATACCTCATACCATGATATAAAAGGGAAGGTGTGTGTGTGTGAGAGAGACACTGTTTTAGTAGTTGTTGCACACATATTGATAATGAAACATGGAAACCTGCAACAGCATGAAGAATGAGTTTTTATTGTTTGCATAATTTTAATGCATAATGTTAATATGATAATATTTGTTTTAAAGTACATTTTCAAAAAGTTAAATTAAGCAATTAATTGTTAATGTTGTGTAAAATGCTTGTGGACGATACCAAAAAATGTGCATGTAGCTTATTTTAATTAATTTAATGGTAACACTTTACAATAAAGTCTCATTTGTTAACATTAGTTAATGCATTAAATAACATGAACTAACAAGGAGCAACATATTTTACAGCATGTACTAACTTTTGTTAATGTTACTTACTTAATAAAAATTATAATGTTTATGTTAGCTCACAGTGCATTAAGTAATATTAACAAATACAGCTATTAATCTAATCTAAAATGTGTATTAATAAATGTTGAGATTAACATGAACTAAGATTAATTAATGCTGTTAATTAATTGTTCATGTTAGTTAATGTTAACTAATGTAGTTAACAAATGAAGCCTTATTGTAAAGTGTTGCCATTTTAATATACTTTTATTTATATATATTTTATTTTATTTTTAATTATTTGTATTTGATGTCATTATTTGTAATTTTATTTTTGTATTTGTTCAACTTTAATGTATCATTAATTTATTACATTAATAGTAATGTTTATAGAACATACAGATAAGATGCTTTCTCTAATAACATTTTTATCTTGTTTATATTTCTGACATTGACTTTTGAAATGAACTGAAATTACAACATACAGCATGAGTACTATACTGATTAAACCAGTTAATTGATAGTTAAATATTTAGTGAATGCAGAGTGGATATTTTTACTTTTTTCAAACAGGCAAAGCCATTATTTTTTACAAATACATTTGGTAATGTTTCACATTTAAGATTTCACTTTTTCATCGTCAGACGAGTCCTCGCTGTGCTAGTCTTGCTTTGAAGCATTACCTGCTGAAACCGGTGCAGCGGATACCTCAATACCAGCTGCTGCTCACAGGTACACACCCTCACACCTACACACCCTGGTGTTAAGATGCGCTTTGGTCAATCGGATCACAAGTGGACGGCGCTGAATACAGGTGTAAACGGAGTCTAAAACGTTTTGAGCTTGTCCATTTTCGACCACTTCCAGAGGTAGTCGAAAACACATTCGACCGGATTGCTTTCGTAGTGTAGTGTCATGTGGTCGAATGTGTTCAAACAGCCACAGAAGACGCTTCTCCGCCTACTGACCTAACAAGTAAACATTATGGGAAGCACGCTTGCCAGACGGGATTTAAACTTTGTCGGCTGGAGTCCCAAGTTTGGTTTGAAGACGAAAAACGTACCAAGCACAATGTTCTTTCACCACTCCTGATTTCTAACACGCACTCACAGCGATCGGTGTGGTCTTGTGGCTATCAGAGCAGAAACGAAAGCTGATGCTCTCCATGTTTTTCCATCATCTCCGGTCACGTATGTAAATTGTGTGAGCTTATTTCGTCCATTAGACTGAAAGATTTGAAAAACACATACATTTACCCGCCCATAGACCCTCCCCTCGATGAAATCAGGACAGAAGTGGTTGAAAGTGGACAAAAGAGACGGAGTAATACACCAGGTGTAAACGGGAATGTGTCTCCCTCATCTACTTGTGATCCGTCACCACAGGCACATTTTGGCTACTACACATCAGGTTATGAATTTGTCAGAAAATTCCTTTTTTGGTTTTGGCTAGATTAAGCATGACAGTTTGGTTCAATTGAAGTGAATTTGAATTGTTGGTTTTCAGCACTTCACCCCTTTCACATGTGGGTTGGACAAACTTATGATTAAACTCAAAATTAAGCTAATGAAGTAATTAGGGAATACACAGCAAATCTCTCTGACCAATTTTGAATCTTCCAATTCATCGTTTCTTTCAGATTATTTGAAGAATCTTCCTGAGGATTCATCCGACTACAAAGACACAAAAAGTAAGAGCATATCATTTTCCCTGGAAATGACACAGGAACTCATATTATGGTGCTAAGGTGGCACTTTTAGAGAATGACCAAGGGCCAGTAAATAAATAGAATAAAATTACCTGGTAAAATTTGCAGTAACCAAAAATTACAGCTAAGCCCATTGTTTTAGACATGTCTCATAGTTTTATCAAATCAAATCACCTTTATTTATATAGCGCTTTTTACAATGCCAATTGTTTCAAAGCAGCTTCACAGTGGTAACAGGAAAATAATGCAACAGAATTTGATTCGGCTGTACAGCCGCTCTGGTGAAAACGGTGATGTCATCCAGCTCATTTCAATTATCATATAGTGTCAATGCGGGCAGATCAGTAATATAGTTGAAATTTAAATGATCACCTCATTCATCAAAATCGTAAGTGCTGGTCAGTTTTTAAAAACCCTTTTCATTTTCCAAAACAATGTAGTCCATGTGAATCTAAAAATGCGAATCTTGTTTTTATACAAGACGTTATTTTTCATATTTTTCATTTCTTAGTCAGGGTAGCGCCATATTTCACTTTTGACAGGAATGAAAACGAGGCTGTGAGCAAGGTTGCCAAGTCCTTGGGCTACTTTTAAAGTGTTGAAGTTAAAGGTTTGACGTATTGCATAAATTATATTAAATTGACTGAAGTACTGGAATATATTATATTCTAACAATGATAAAACTCTGCTAAATGTTAAGTTTTGTAAAGGAGGGCCACTGGTAGGAAGCCTTTGATCCACTACGATATACTGTGTATACAATTTAGTGACTGTAAAATATGTATTTTAGTTATGGGAATGACATATTTTGAGTTTGGATATTTGGGATATGGCCATTTGGGCTACTTTTGGGCTATTTTTGATTGGCCATTGAGCTAGTTTTGTAGTAGACCTGGCAACCATGGCTTTGAGGGATAAAATACAGTGCGTTCAATCGATTGTACTGTTGTTTAACAACACACCAGTTGTTCATCTGACAAAACGTCTTTACGCTTTAGTTTTTTTTTTTTTTTTTTTAAAGTTCTGAGTTGTAAAAATTACATGATCTAGGACTTTTATACAGTATGTGCCACTGCAAAGACTATACGAGCCTTGTTTTCATCTGTGTTAAATTCAATATGGCGTCTAACCTGACTAAGGTCTATAAATGCTTCCAAAATTTAAATATCTATTTGTCCTAAAGGCATGTTATTGATCTTGACATTTTTTCATTTTTTTTTTTTTTATCATTAATCTGTGTCACTCGAACGTCTGTCACAATACAGAAAAAAGATTCATTCAAATGAATCTGTAAATTTAAAAAAATATATCGAGCTTTTTGACTTTATCTGAGATTTTTGCTGCAAAATGAAATGCTTTATTCTGTTAAATACTTTGATTAGTTTGTTTGTTATGAGTAATGTTATGAGTTGATGAGTACAAAAAAATCTTTGAAATGTTTTATTGGTTTGTTTGGCTTCCCCAGCTGCTCTTAGTGTGGTGAAAGAAGTGGCAAACCACGCGAACGACATCATGAAGCAAGGGGTAACGCAACAAACACACAGTCACGCTCCTGCATTAAGACATCATGAATATGAACGATATCTAACACGCATCTCATTTATTCAGGATAACTTTCAGAAGCTGATGCAGGTTCAGTACAGTCTGAATGGTCATCATGAAATCGTCCAACCTGGCAGGGTAAGAAACTCAAGTACCCATGATTCATTGTGTCTGAGCAGTGCCTAAAGTCTCTGTGTTGGCAAACTAATGTACTGTTCTTGTGTCATACGCAGGTTTTCTTAAAGGAGGGCACTCTGATGAAACTCTCCAGGAAAGTTATGCAGCCCAGAATGTTCTTCCTGGTAAGAAACTATGGTCAGGTTAAGGCTAAATACTATTAAAATGTTTATTAAAAAATGGACAGTGTTATTTTAGTATAATTTATGTACTGTTATAGCTTTTATAAATATTTCTAATTAGTTTTTCTGTTTTTATTTGATTTATTTATTTTCTTGTGTGATTGTCTTTTTTTTAAATATTACTATTTGGGTTTAATTAATGTTTTTTTTTATTTATTCAGTTTTAGTTTTACTTATAAATTCTTTCCAGTTTGTAATTTTAGTGTTTCAACTTATTTCATTTAGTTAAATTATATTTTCAACTATGAAATCTGATTTGTACATTTGAGGTAGTAAACCTAAATAAAGACTTTATACGCACAACAGTGACCGCACGCCAATATTACTATACATTACGTTAATGCGGTCATTTACAATACAGGAAATTGCTGCATGACAGGAAACTGTGGATGGTGTAACACACACAAATTGTCTGTTTCTCTCTCAACAGTTTAATGATATTCTGCTGTACACAACACCCGTTCAGTCTGGCCAGTATAAAGTCAACAGCATGCTGTCTCTGGCTGGCATGAAGGTCAGATATCCACCGTAATAATACTCTTACACGCAAACACTGACAGGAGATGTAACATATATGTGTCTCACGTCTTTAATAGGTGAGCAAACCCAGTCAGGAGGCCTATCAGAATGAATTAAACATTGAGAGTGTGGAACGCTCCTTCATACTGTCTGCCAAGTAAGAAACAAGCACAAACACACACACACACACGTATGATTTATCTGCGGGGTCTACATGAAGAAAATATCAGTAGTGGAATGACTAACTGTACATGATAATCATCTTTTGATCACTAGTGAAATAAAATGGATTCTTGGTACTTATTTTTAATTAAACTGAAATCACGAACTAATTGACATTTGCAGTTCAGCTACAGAAAGAGATGAATGGCTTGAAGCAATCGCTAAAGCAATAGATGACTACACCAGAAAGAAGATTTCTTTCTTTTCCAGTCGAAGCCAAGAGGTGGGTGCACTTAAGTGTGTGTGTGTGTGTGTGTGTGTGTGTGTGTGATTCAGGTATTCCCTATGTTGTGGGGACCAAATGTTCCCAGAAGGATAGTAAAACCTGAATTTTTCTACATACGAAATCATACGAAATAGTTTTTTGGAAAATGTAAAAAAGTTTTCTGTAAGGTTTAGGTTTATGGTTAGAGAACAGAATGTAAAGATTGTACAGTATAATTTTTTTTTTTAATGCTTTAAGAATTGTTCAAAAAAAAGACATAAGCATAAAATATTCATAAAGGATGCAGCAGAACTAATCATACCAAGTCTAATGAAAAATTCTGATAATTCTCTGAAAAAAACGTTCACTTAACTTGATTGAATAAAATATTGACCTTGCCACTAACAACATAAAAGTATAAAATATTCACAAGCAATGCACCAGAACTTTTATCAACCAGCCTGGCTGATACTGAAGTTTTATAATTTTATGAAACCCAAATATATTAACACAACTTGGCCTTTAACAATATAAACGTCATAAGATATTCATGTACCAGAACTATTCACATCATCCAATATCGAAATTCTCAAAAACAACTCTGGGAAAAGTAAATAATTTTTACCTATTCATGCCTATTAAAAACATCAGCCTTTTTTTCCAAATAAAAAAAGCAACTGATTTCAGACACTTTGTAAAGCTCATAGAGATGCACTGCATCTATTTTAAATTTTATAGTATGCGTTTTTTTGTCAAAAACTTGTGTGAAAAGACTGTCTCACGCGTCTGGTTTTTCTGTGTGTAGTTGGAGGGAATCTCTGATGATGGTCTACCGCTGGGCTCTAAAGCTCCTATCTGGATTCCAGATTTGAGAACGACCATGTGTATGATCTGCACATGTGAGTTCACGCTCACCTGGAGACGCCACCACTGCCGTGCCTGCGGAAAGGTTAGAAATACAAACAGTTCTAGGCTTTGTTTCTTTTATATGGAATGAACAAATAGGTCCGACTGATATCGGTTTGTTGTGGCAACAGGTGGTGTGTCAGGCATGTTCGTCCAATAAATACTACCTGGAATACCTGAAGAATCAGCTGGCACGAGTGTGCGACCACTGCTATATCAAACTACAGCACAAGGGTACGCGATTTCTGCTGTCAGCCAACCTTCTCTTCCTTCCACTTCTCTACTAGTAGTGTTGTTTATTGAACATGCTTGTTTTAGCGGTCATGCTTGTTCGCTCATATGTGACCTTAATGGGTTAGTTCACCCAAAAATGAAAATTATCCCATAATTGACTCCCCCTGAAGCCATCCTAGGTATAGCCTATATGACTTTCTTCTTTCAGCCAAACACAATCGGAGTTATATTAAAAAATATCCTGGCTCTTCCCAGTTTTATAATGGGAGTGAATGGTATCTTAGATTTTGAAGCCAAAAAAAAAACACACATCCATCCATCATAAAAGTAATCCATACGGCTCCAGGGGGGTTAATAAAGGCCTTCTGAAGCGAAGTGATGCGTTTTTGTAAGAAAAAATATCCATATTTATAACTTAATAAACTATAATCACAGGTTTCTGATAACGGCCGAACGCGAGTCTAGTTCTGGCGGAAGAGTGACCTCTGACCTGACGCATGATGTATTGACGACGTATTGAAACGCAGATGATAGAGCAAAACAAAACACTGGTCACGAATTAGAAGTCTAAAACGTGTTTGAACCGCGAGAGCCGTCTCTCACCTAAGCTTACGCTACTCCTACATCCTATGTCATGCGTCGGGTCAGAGGTCACTCTTCCGCCAGAACTAGACTCGTGTACGGCCGTTACTGGAAGCCAGTGATTATAGTGTATAAAGTTATAAAAATGGATATTTTCTTACATAAACGCATCGCTTCGGAAGGCTTTTATTAACCCCCTGGAGCCGTATGGATTACTTTTATGATGGATGGATGCGCTTTTTTGAGCTTCAAAAGCTAAGGTACTATTCACTCACATTATAATGCTTGGAAGAGCCAGGATATTTCTTAATATAACTCCGATTGTGTTTGGCTGAAAGAAGAAAGTCATATACACCTAGGATGACTTGAGGGTGAGTAAATCATGGGATAATTTTCATTTTTAGGTGAACTAAGTATTAAACTTGTGTGGTTGCACAGGCAAATACCACATATTTTTTTTCTAATGTGCTGTTTTGCTTTTGTCTCTTAGGGGACCAATCCAATGTAACTGTTTCCCCTAGTGGGCGGAGTTCAACGTTTGCCTTTTCTAGAAAACAGAAAAGGATTCCTTCTGCCCTCAAAGAGGTGACCTGAAGTTGTACATTACCCTCAATGCAATGACATGCAGAATTTATGTCACTGTAGTGAAGGTTTCGGTTTCTATCACAATGCTGATGTCATATTAAAATATCTCGCTCACAGGTGTCTGCCAACACTGAGAACTCCTCCATGAGTGGATATCTGCAAAGATCCAAAGGCCACAAGAAACCGTGGAAGAGGCTGTGGTTTGTCATTAAGAACAAAGTCCTCTACACTTACGCCGCTAGTGAAGTATGCTGCCTTTATTTATGTAATAACTTTTAGCCAGTGTTGAGGAAGCTTTATCAGTGGTAGCTTGACTGTAGCATAGTTGCACTACAATACAAACTATTATCAAAAAGCAAATAGAAGCTATGTAAAAAGACATAATAAGGAAATTGTTGGGAAAGCTACTTTGAAACTACCAAGCTACTAACAAAAAGTAGCTAACTATATTGAAACCGTTTAAAGGGTAGTTTTTATATATATATATATATATATATATATATATATATATATATATATATATATATATATATATATACACATACATACATACATACAGTACCGTTTGAAAAAAAAAAGTTTGGAAGCGTTACTATTTTTAATGTTTTTGAAAGAAGTCTCATGCTCATCAAGTCTATTTATTTAATCAAAAATACAGAAAAAAAGTTATATTGTGAAATATTATTACAATTTAAAATAATGGTTTTCTATTTTAATATACTTTCAAATATAGTTTATTCCTGTGATGCAAAGCTGAATTTTCATCATCATTACTCCAGTCTTCAGTGTCACATGATCCTTCAGAAATCATAACATGCTGATTTATTATCAATAAATCAAGGAAGTAGCTTGTTCTTGGAAAAATATTATTTTGAACATTTTTGCAATACTGAAAACTGTAATTACATCAATTATTCCCCTATACTGCTTTTTGCATTTTTTCCATTCAGTGTCACAAGAATATGCAGGCGTGTATGACATAATAAAAGCTGTCATGTGACGATGATTGCGTTGTTTTCAGGATGTTGCGGCACTGGAGAGTCAGCCACTTCTGGGCTTTTTCCTCCGAGAGGAGAAGACGGGACCGGCTCAAAAAATGCAGTTTAAACTGTACCATAAAAACACACTCTACTATATCTTCAGAGCAGAGGATATCCCCACTGCTCAGAGGTACACCAGAAAAACACTTCATGCAGTTGAATCTAATAAAAGAATCGTTGATTCAAACTAAATCTGTGCTTCTTTTTCAGATGGATTGAAGCGTTTCAAGAGGCCATGATCCTTTGACACGGCTGGGTTGGATTAAATAGAATAAATAAATGTCGCTGGTCTGGGTCTCTCCACTGTTACACAGGCAGTGCGTCTGAGGATGCATAAATCAAAACCCAGCTTGAAGCAAAGGATGCTGGTAGATGTAGTTTATGCATTAATCTATCTTAAGCACCCTAGTGAAGGTAAAACAAGTGGCCGTTTAATCACACTTACTTCAAAAATGTGAGGTATTAATACATAAGTTTGTTCTTAATGTCATTTTTAGGAAGCACTGCCTCTCTGTAACAACTCCTTACCATAAAACCAGCCCACAGAGCGTTCAGGGTCCAAACCGTCAGACAATGACTGGTCATGAGCTCTACATACAGTTTGCAATTACTCCAGACCATGACGTTTACATATGAATTAGAATTCTTGCCCATGTTGGAATGCTAGATATTTTGAAACACTCCATTGATGTCATAGGGACAGTTTGAATCTAATTGCAGGTTATTTGGTCACTAGTGTGATTCATAGTCAAGTCTGAATGTGCATGAGCAAGTATGACGCAAGGAATATCTGATGCCAGGTCACCACCTTTGGCATGGTCATGTGGTGCAGTCTGGCATGGTGCATTATGGGAGATTTTGTGAATCAACTGTGAAAGCTGGGAAATGAAGGCTTAAAAAGTTGCTGGGCCTTAATCGTAAAGCACAATCAGAGTGACTTTATGTATGAATTGTACGTAAAACCATTGTTTTTACAACTGATTTGCGCACAGTTTTTGCACGAATGGTTTTACGAATGATTGAGGCATTGAACCTGACCATTTACGAGACATTTACATTACATGCGACAGTTTACCCAAGCATGGTTTTACAAACAATTCATTCATTACCTGCAACAATTTACATAAAAACGATTTTACGAATGATGCACACATTGAATGTAACAATATACATTTTTTTTTAAAGAACATAATTTCAAAAACAATGCATTACATGTGACAATTTACATAATGATTTTTAAAAGATTCATGCATAAAATGTGAGCATATTTTAACGAAAGATTGGCAGTTTATGTATGCAAAAACAATTTGTGCTTTATATGCGACAATTTGCGCAAGAATGAAGTTACAGACAATTTATACATATTTGTTCTGCTCGTATTTCCTGGAGAGGCCCTTTTTAATTTGATTTATCAGTTAGCCTGTTACAGTTACAAAAATGTTTTTAATAATCTTAAACTCTTTTGTAAAAAGTAGGCATTTTGACTGATGTTTTAAACCTTATACTGGACAGAACTGGAAGTGTACATATTTTGTAAATGGTAATATAATGCAGGCGTATTTAAAATAGTTCAGGATGTGTAATGGCCTCAATGAATTATGGGTAGTAAAGACACGGTGCTAGGCTGGCTAACTCAGCACTGTTTTAACTTACTATATATGACAATATAGCACACCGGCTGTGAATACAGAGAGAAAAACTAGTGCTCTTATCAGGGAAAGATATAACACACATTAAATACTCTAATGCACCTTCAGGACACTTTGACAATGGGTATAACATGATTATATTCTCTACAGTTTTCACTAAAATCCAGCAAGCCACTGATCTTTCACTGTTTGAAGGGTAACCGGTCCAAGAAATGGATTGTATTTGTTCGATATTGATCATATTTGTGTTTTGAATGTTTACATTTTGTAAGATTGTTTTGATTTTGGGAAACAGATACACCACTGTTATGTTTTTTTTTTTTTTTTCCCACTTAAGAAAAATATAATTGCTATTCCTGATGCTTCTGGTCATCTTGGCACTAATTCACTGTTGTATCCCAAAGTTCTGAGGATCTCCAGAAGGTTTTACATCCTGAAGTAATCTGTTAATATCTCAAGGATTTCAAGGGAGTAGGCTATGCCCCAACATAAATGTAAAGTGCAAATAATTTTTAATAAATAATGTAATGAGATAACATGTATGCATCTCTGGTTAAACTTGGTTTCATTATGACTTGGGTTATGTTTGCTAAATATAAATATTAAAAGTGCATTACACACTTATACCTATTGATTCAATGTAGTAAGTTAGATATCGAATATGGGTTCTTCAATTGTTGATACAATAACAAGAGAGCGACGTAATTGATAGCCTGTGTATATTTAATATGGGCTAATACAATAACTACTGCAATTGATTTAAATTCTTAATTGTATTTATTTCTTTTACAAATTCACAACATTGTGCATGATCCATTAGCAGAGCTGCTGGTACTGCAGATGTTATAGCTTACGATAGAGAATTCACAACCGGCTACAGGGGGACAGTTATTGGTCAATATGTATCCAAATCATGCTTTTGGCTTCCTAGAGCACTAATAAAAAAGAATGGGATCTCTAGTAAATTATACTAGCTAACAGCGTAAATTATCATTCAACCTTCACTAAAATGAACGCTTACTGCCTGGCTCACGAGTGCATTCACGCATGCGCAGATGTGCCGGTCTCCTCTGAACGGGTCGCGAACTCTGACCTCCTATAGCTGCAGTGAGCCGTCAGTTTACGATAATTTATCAAAACAACACTGTATTTGGATAATTATTCACGGTTACATGGTAAGATTAGCTCTTTATTACATTATTAAACCCTACTGTGCTTGCCGTAATTGTTTAGGATTAATAATTCGGGAGAATGTTAGCACTGTTGTTAGCCGGCCTGCTAACACGCGTTAGCGTAGTAGCCGCTACCATAACAGGAAATATCGGGAATCAAATCGATCCTTACATGTCTGCGATTAAACTGAATAGACTAGCTTTTTTGGACATTTAAGAAAAATAAACATGTATAATCAGATATCAAATGGACATCTTAACAAATTTGATGCTGATATGACGTTATTTAGCAAGCTAACGCTATCAGCGGGTAAGTCTGATATCAGCGCTCTGATAAACACAACAAATACCGATAAAAACAGCACAAAGGCGATTATTCGGACCTATCAATAGATCCTTTGTTGGTCTAAAATTGTGAAGATACTAGATTTGTCCTGTAATCCACGTGTGAGGAGCTGCGGCACTGAAGATCCCTCTGTGTATGTGTGAGGCGCTTTAACCCTTCAATCATGACCTTTAACCTACAGGAACAGATCTAACTTTATCTTCCCGGATCAACACACACACATTCCACAGGAGTTACTGACTCCCAGCTGTCATTCACTGTCTAGATCACATTTATTCATTATTAAGTCATTCGATTCTCTGAATAACACTAAAACCATATCGCGGGATGCTGGCTAGTGTGCTAATGTAGCTACTGCTAATCAGATCCATATGAGATTTCAGTATGTCTTCATCAATATATTCAATATGATTGAACACTGAACAGTATACCTGAACATATGTAGAGCGTATAATAGTAGCTCATTAATACAGAAGAAATCATTGGTCTGGATGATGGAATGACAACAACTGTAAAGTCGTGAATCATATGACTGATAATAAATAGGTTAAAATATCACAGGAATTGAGGCAGACCTCATTTGCATCATTATTTAAACAATCCCCTAAACCTAAATATTAAACTTAAGTATGTAAGCCATCCCAGACCGTTTATGCTGCGGACATTAGTGATCTTTAATTATTTATTTTTTTTAATAAACATCCTAGCATTTTTTTTAACCCCCCCTCCTAAAATTTAAGTCATGTTCCAATTTATACTGTGAAAAATTAATAAACTAAATATGTATAAAATATAATTTGGAAATATTTATAGTATATAACATTATGTTACTGTTTTTTTTCTACTCCTTATATTACTGGACTGTTAGGTTTATTTATGTATTTATTTAAATAATTTTTATTTATTTGTATGCATTTTTTATTTAGGTATTTATTTTAATTTTATTATTATTTTTTTTTACACCGTTTTTCTCTAAACTTTTCCACAGACCCCCTAGCACTCTTGTGCTGGTCCCAGTTTGAAAACTTGTACAGTGTTTTATTTTTTGTTCTTCGCTAAGGGGGAAAAAAATAGGTTGGAAATACCTTTGCAGCGATATACTGTTAGTGAACATCCTGATGCTGCCCACACTGCTGAGAGCGGCATTTAGATGAATATGTTAATATGTGCTGCGCACTTTCCTCTCAATAACCAAATAAACACACAGCACACGATAAGAAAGCATCTGATCAATCATAGAGTTGTGTATTATTTTTCTCAGGTGGGCGTGTGGCTGATGGGGCGTTGCTAAGCCACGGTTCTGACAAATCGTTATCATGGATGGAGAAAGTCCCAGAATTCAGCTGGTGTCTGCAGACGGAGGCCTACAGGTGACTTACACTGCACATTTAGACAATCAAGGTATCAATAACTGTGTGACGATTTGGTGCAATAAACATTTGAATGTTAATGAACGGCTGTTACATGTCTGTTCAGACCGACATTAACATTTGCATGCAACGTGCTTTTTTTACGGATGGTTGTAAAAATCCCTTTTTCGTTGCACTGTGAAAAAAGCTAGCCAACCAATAAGATTTGCACTTTTGGTCACGTGCACAGTCATAAACTTTAGGTGTGTTTGCCATGAAGCGGTGCTGGGCAGACCGATCGGCGTATGAAATTATTTTAGTGCCGAACATTCATGTTTGTGTGAACAGGCTTTCTGAAATGTATTGCTGTAAACGTCATTAGGTTTCATTTTGATGGTCTTTGTTGTCATGTGTCGTGTCAGATTGTGACGGAGCAGCAGTTGGCTCAGAAGGTGCAGATAGTCACAGCCATTGATCAGGCTGGATCCGGCAAGCAGCAGTTTATATTAGCTAACCTGGATTACCCCAACCAGGAGAAACTGTTCATCAAACAAGAGAACTCACCAGCCAAGGTCATCTTAACCTCTGCCGATGGGTCAGCTGTCAATCAACTGCTTTTTGCATCACCTGAGCTGACAGGACAACAGATCCAGGTAAATGTTTTACACATACGCTACCATATTGTTCCGAATATAAGACAATGATTATGGTTAGAAATACATCTGAAAAAACCGGTTCGTCTTATATTCAGGGTCTAGACTTTTACATGTCAATAATACACACGCAACAATAGGTGGCGCCAAAACGCGTAAAAAGAGTGTGCCAAGAAATACAGAATGTAATGTGTCAGAATGTAATGTTAGAAGATCGCTAGCGCAAAAAGACAGTCTAAAAAATGATAACAGTCAAAGAAAAGCTTACCTTCTAAGGCCGGTTTCACATGTACATAAGCAGCGCATATTTTTTTCGGCGCCCATGTTAAAGCAGAGGTTCACCCAAAAATGAAAATGAAAATTAGCCCATGATTTACTCATCCTCAAGTCATCCTAGGTGTATATGACATTCTTCTTTCAGACGAATACAATCGGAGTTATATTAAAAAAGTAAAGTTTACTTTATAAAGTAAATTATCTAGCTTCCGGCCGATCGCCTTCCGTATTCAACTTACGGAAAAAGTGTAGCGCCTCCCACAGTTCAAAATGCTTACGCTACGTCTGACGACATTGCACACCAGTTACGCTCGTCAGACGTAGCGTAAGCATTTTACTGATATATTGAAATGAGGATATTTTTCTTACACAAACACATCGATTCACTTCAGAAGGCCTTTATTAACCCCCCGGAGCCGCGTGGAGCAGTTATATGACGGATAGATGCACTTTTATGGACTTCAAAAACAGAGCCACAATCACTGCCATTATAAAGCTTGGAAGAGCCAGGACATTTTTAATATAACTCCGATTTTATTCGTCTGAAAGAAGAATGTCGTATACACTTAGGATGACTTGAGGGTGAGTAAATCATGGGCTAATTTTCATTTTTGGGTGAACTATCCCTTTAAAAGATTAGAGCATTTATACTGCACACAGAGGCGTCGCAGGAGCAGAGCAGAGCCTATTTTTGCGCTGCTCACATGGTCTGGTTTAGACCAAATATTGGTTTGTATTGTGAGAGTGTGTACTTGCTTGTTTGTTTTTGTATATGGTATTTCCTTTTGTAATTTACACAATATTAATGTTCATATTTATAGGCTAGAGTGTTTTGTTTTTCAGTTTGTGACGGAGGGCTCAGAACAGGGTGCTACGAAGCCTCCAGTGGAGTATTGTGTAGTTTGTGGAGACAAGGCCTCAGGTACTTGACACACACATTTGTTTTGTTTTAAAGGTGCAGTGTGTAAATTTTAGCAGCATCTAGCGGTGAGGTTGTTAATTGCAATCGCCCACAGCTCACCCCTCCCTTTCGAAGCACATAGAGAATCTACGGTGGCCGACACAGGACAAAGATGTCGTCATCTGAGACAGCACAGAGTAGCTAGTGCTCTATAGAGCAGTTTGTCTGTTTAGGGCTACTGTAGAAACATGACGGCGCAAAATGGCGCTGTTTCACTGTAAGGGGACCCGCGGTGTGTGTAGATAGAAATGGCTCATTCTAAGGTAATAAAAACATAACAGTTCATTATGTAAGATCTTTATATACCACTGAAAACATAGTTATGTATATTATATTGCATTTCTGTCAATAGATCCTCATAAATACTACACACTGCACCTTTAAATAAGTGTAGACCTCAGACTGGCTGCAAGTTATTATTGGAGAGAGACACTTGTGAATAGTTGCATTTGTCCTGTTGGTCATTTTGTGTGTGTGTGTGTGTGTTTAGGTCGTCATTATGGAGCAGTGAGCTGTGAGGGCTGTAAGGGTTTCTTCAAGCGCAGCATCAGGAAGAATCTGGTGTACACGTGCCGTGGGTCTGGAGAATGTATCATCAACAAACACCATCGGAACCGGTGTCAGTACTGCAGACTGCAGCGCTGCATGGCCCTCGGCATGAAACAAGACTGTGAGTCCAGATCAGATACGTAACACGTATTCGCACCACTTGTGCTCTGGACATGACTGATGCAGGGGTGTGCTGCTACTTTTCTAAGTGATAAGTCTTATGATTTTCACCTGCTGAAATTCTGCCAACAGCTGTTCAGTGTGAGAGGAAACCGGTGGAGGTGTCGAGAGAGAAGCCAGCAAACTGTGCGCCCTCCATCGAAAAGATCTACATCCGCAAAAACCTCTGCAGCCCTCTCGCCGCCATGCCAACGTTTGTTAGTGAAAAAGAGATCACCAGGTACGGATGTGAATGTGTTTTTGAGTCAAAAATAATCTTTTTTTCTGTTTCTAGCTCTCACTCTGTGTCTCTGTGTCTGATCACAGGTCCACCAGTTTACTGGACTCCAACATGCTCTTGAACATACAGCAATCACTTTCCAAACTTGACAACACCATTTTAATTCCTTCTTCACCAGATCAGGTAAAATGTTTTTTGGAAGTAATATATAGTCTAATATATATATATATATATATATATATATATATATATAGTTATTAAGTCTGGTTCCTTTAGAATCTCAGCTGTATTCTATTTGTAAATCTATTTTTCTGGTCCCTGTAATTAAAAAACACTACTATTTAAATCTCCCTGTCAAGAACATGCTTTGACATATTTCACCACAAAATCAAAAGAAAATTTGCATAAAGAAAATTAAGCCTATTTTAGGACCATCAAGTTCACTGTGGCAATATTTTCATGAAAAAACACTACTATGATGTAAATTAAACATATATTCCCCCCAGTTCTCATTACTAATATATATTATTTAACTATATATTATTTAAATTTACAAGTAATTATTTATTTAAGTTTATACTTTTTTTTTTTTTACAGCATTACATTTTGTGAAGTTTTTTTTATAAAATAATTTTTACTCATTTAAAAAATAACAGATTTTAGGTTGAATTCTTAAATCAGTTTGATGAAATTGAAGGCCAAAAAAGTCTTAAATCTTTTAAATTATCTAAGGAAAGTCTTAACTAATATTTCAAGAGGAACAGAAAAGCATAAATTGCGATAGTTTATATCACCTGCAAACTCACCACTCTTCTGAGAAATTCGCTGTTATAAGCGCAGCTGCTTACCAGGGTAACCGCTATATTTCTGCTGTTTCCTAAACGCCACCTACTGTCAGAGAGTGAATTTGCATTTTCATTCAACCTGTGCTATTTTATTACACCACTGCAAAAAAAAAAATATATATAGATTTTAAATATAATCATTGGAAAATAAATATAGGCCTAATAATTTATCATTTTGTCTCGTCCCTTTTCTTAAAAAATGGTCTAACGGCTGAAATGTGAGGTTTATCATTTTATAAATCTTTTTGCTCGTCAAAGCCTGTATTTTAACAGTAAAGTTGTTTAAATCATATTTTACAGTCATTTTATGGTTTAATATGTTACTATAGAGTATAGACATTGCCCTTCCCCGCTCATACGGCATTGATTTTATTTGTGCAGGTCTTCAAGGCTTAAATTTGATTTAAAAAACCCTGTAGATTCATCGTATGACATTTGTATGTTCATATGTATATTCAAGTTTTCTGATGTTCACTTTAGAATGATTCCAGTCAGGGAGATCTGGGTACCCTGGCCAACGTGGTCACGTCTCTCGGTCACCTCAACAAAAGTCGTGAGATGATGGACAGTAGTACCGACCTGTCGGGGATGGAGACCGCGAGTAACGATGACAGCGTTATGACGGACATGCAGAGGGATGAGTCGAATGACGTCACACGGTGCGGAAAGCAATATATCAAGTCTGGAAGACGTGCGGTACATGGCTGTGCTTACACATTTGTGTTTGTTATGGTTGTCCAGGGCCTTTGACACACTCACAAAGGTGCTTCAGCCTGAGGAAGGTTGTGGGGAAGAGGTGGCGGAGGGGCTTGTGGCTGTCAGGGTTGATGAACAGTCCACCGCCCTACTGGAACTGGAAGGACCGCTGCTCTCAGATATGCACGTGCCCTTTAAGGTCAGGGGTCACTGTTGATTGACACACACTGCAGTTATAGCGATTAAAAAATGATGGTCGAATAACAATGTGTATTGTGTGTAGCTCATGATGCCGCTGCCCATGCCAGACTTCCTGAATCTGAATTACATCTGTGAATCAGCTTCCCGTCTGCTTTTCCTCTCCATGCACTGGGCACGCTCTATTCCAGCCTTTCAGGCCCTTGGGTGAGTGTATTAATGTCCTAGTTTACACCTGGTTTCAGGCAATCACACGTGGATGGCACTAAATATGGGTTTAAAATATACTTTATTTTTAAGTACTAAATGAATTGTAAGTATATTTATAATCAGCACTTCCTGCATTCTCACCATCTTTTTTTTGAACAGCTCACTTCAGTGCATTCTGGCATATATGCAATGCTGCATTAGAATTTGGCTAAAATTGGGAATGATTTTAGTTCTAGGAACGCCTTTTGGGGGAACTAAATTAACTCCTTCTTTAGAGTAGGGTCTAACCCAGCACAATAGGAGCTACCAGTGTACGCTGACTGGCCAAACGCACGCACGCACGCAAAACACCAGCACCCGCCATTTTAAAAAAAAGCAGTGTACACACACAGATTATAGCCTATATATTTACTCCACAAACTAGGCCTAACTCCAAGTGAAACAGGATTATGTATTTCTCCTCAGCTAACGACATTGGGCATCAACCACATGGCAAACGCTAATACTTTGTCATATACTGTCTACTTTCTTTGTATAACAGTTCTATCTAATCATGTATTAGACAGGACTGTTAAACAGATCGTAAACTAACGAAGATGAAGAATGTGAACGCTGTGTGCTCAGGCTCTGGCATTCTCAGCGCCATTAAAATAAATGTCTGCCACGCCGTCAAAATAAAAGTCACAACAACAAGCGCGGCTTACGTCACTTCAGAGATGTAACCAGGAAAATGGCACTAGGGGAACATTTAGTTCTCTGGGAAGTGAACCACCCTAGTGGCTAGTATGGAAGCTTATGGGTAGCTATATTCAATTTTTAAATGTAAAATGGCAATGTATTTCTGTATTTAAATGTACATTTTCCATACCAAATGTGCAACGTTTGGATCAAAATGCTAATTCAAATTCAATAATATAATTTACATTTTCTATTTCCTATACTAGTTTTAACATATCATTTAAACACATATTTTAACGTTTTATAAGTTGCAAAATGAAAATGTATTACAGAAATGATTAGATATGTTTAACATGTTCAAGCAAATATTGTAGCAAAATGATAATGTAATGTTATTTTTCTTAATTGCATTTACACTCACAGACACTTGCGATTGCATTTTCATTATATGTCCCGCAATGAATGTAGCAAAAATTCAATGTGGAATTGAAAATGCAATCCGAGCCCATCACGTCCCCGTCCCGCCCTGTCAGTGGTTGTTGGAAACATGGCAAAAATGAGTTTAAACATCATGGGTTTTACATATTGCATTGCCATTTTGCATATTACATTTCAAACTGAATATAGCTACCCATAAGCTTCCATACGCTAGCTCCTATAACTAAGTTCCTAGAATTACCCGGTACGATAGCCCCTATTATCTTAGGAGTCTATTATATTTTTAAGTTACCTACCTTTTAATACAGCCTTCATGTCAGGAGCGATTATATGATGCCTTAAAATTTTGCCCCATAGACAGTGGAACAGAGCTGCAGGCCCTTTTTTGTTCCCCTACACCTAATTCAAATAGCTATGTACTGTGTAATGATTTTATTTGTGACTTTAGCTGTATCCTCATTTCATTCTCTGTATTTTTGGTGTTTAGCTCAGAGAATGGCATCACGCTGATGAAGGCCTGCTGGAATGAGTTGTTTGCTTTAGGTCTGGCTCAGTGTTCACATATTATGAATGTAGAAACGATCCTCACGGCAATAATCAACCACTTACAGACCAGCCTGGATGAAGGTATGTGGACCTGTTACTATTTTTGAATATTATATATTTCTAAATTTGGTCAAGTTGTGTTACACATATTTTAGTAATATTTTAAGCACAGGGTAACTTTGACAGCCCTAAAAATACTTTTGTAAATATATAGTTCTCAAATTTTGCACAGACCCCCTAGCATCAGTTTGATTTAATTCACAGAGGCACAGACACCTAATGAGAGATGTGTATGTGTGTTCAACAGACAAACTGTCCCCAGAGCGGGTGAAGCAAGTCATGGAGCATATCTGGCGTATGCAAGAATTTTGTAACAGTATGAGTCGCATGAGTCCTGACGCATATGAATATGCTTACCTCAAAGCTGTGGTTCTCTTCAGCCCGGGTGAGCACAACTGGAGTTTATCTGAAAAATATGAAGGGAAATGAAAAAAGTTAAGAATTAAGTTTATTTTATGTGTGTACATACATAGATCACTCCGGAGTGGACGGCACCCTTCAGATTGAGCGGTTTCAGGAGAAAGCCTACATGGAACTGCAGGACTATGTGAGCAAAGTGTATCCAGAGGACACATATCGGTGAGTGACTCTTGTAGCTTGCAGTCAGTGTTGGGTAAGTTACTCTAAAAAAGCCATTAATAGCTACTAATTACATCTTCAACAGTTTAATTAGATTACTGTACTAATTAAACTCTCTAAAAAGTATTTCATTACTTTATAAATAAAAATTGCATACATTTATTATTAAACTGACCAAAATATTTAAAGGGAGATGGTTACATTATAAAACGTACATTTTAACATTAGACATTACATTTTGATGTTAAAAAAAATGAAACAAATATATTAGATTAAATAAATAAATTATTGAATATTAAATGACCATATGATAAAAATGTAAAAAAAAAAAAGAAAAAAAGATTAAAAAAAAAGATAAAATTAAAATATTACAATAAATAAATAAGTGATTAAATGTTATTAAATTATAAATAATAACATTAAGATTAAAATAAATGAATAACAAATATGATTAATATAACATTTTTATAAATTTTAATAAAAATTTGATTTAAATAAACAAATAAATGATACATTTAACAGTACATTATTATAGTGATTAGAAAAGATATATAATAAAGTAACTTAATAGAAACTAATGTTAGATATATAATATTAATTTGTTAGTGTATTAATTGGGTGTTTATAAAAGACAGATGTCTTTTAAATTTCAGGATGGGGGTCCCTCACACAAGGATGTTCATATTTGGGGGTCCATGGCATCTAAAAGTTTGAAAAACCCTGGTCTAAACAGTATTTAATGCAATTACTGCAATTAAATAATAGAAAAATTCAAATTAATCCCTTTCTTTACTTTGTCAAGAGAAAAGTAAATTACAGTAATTAATTACTTAGTTACACCCAACAATCCAATTATTTTTTTTTATTTGATTTAGTTTTATGTAAGATATCTTAGATGTGACTATGAACAACATATAAATTCTCTTTCTCTGTTAGTCTTTCAAAACTGTTAGTTCGTCTGCCTGCCCTGCGGCTCATGAGCGCTGCGGTGACTGAAGAGCTCTTTTTCGCCGGTCTCATCGGGAACGTTCAGATCGACAGCATCATTCCCTACATCCTCAAAATGGAGTCTACCGACTACAACAGCCAGCCAATCAGCAACACTGAGTGACAGAAGCCTCGCCCACAGCAACACCCATCAGCTTTAAAATGTCATTGGCTTTGCTCACTCAGACCCTTTGGGCCACAGCGATCTTTATGATATAATCATATGAATTTTGAATGAGAAAATCATTTTGTTATGACTTTGCTTTTTCATTTGGTCAGTGATTGTGTCTATGGGATTACTGCATCTGCTGCGGTTGGATCGTTTTGGCTTTTATTGTATTGCTGTACTTATGTTTAGAAAAGTGTCTATAAAGACACAGGACGTGCAAGGAACCTGTTCTTGAGAACTTGTTCCTTGCCCCCCCCCCCCAACCCCCCCCCCAAGCACTGACTTTCTCTGTATGTATATGAATCATGTATATAGGAATAATAAATGTCAAATCAAGAGGAAGAATGTTGGTATTTGTTCGACTGTTCCTTTTTATGAACACATTTGATGTGATATACAGGGTTCCCACGGTCACAGAAAACTCCATCTTTTCTCCATCCCTGGAAAAGTCATGGGAATTTCTGAAGTGCTTGTAAATTTTTCTGTTTATGCTCTAATATATTTAATTGGCAAAATATTCTGTGAGTGCAATCTCTGTATTAAAAAAATCTAGTAAAGAAACAGAAGTCATGGAAATGTATTGGTCAAATGTGTTGGAATCCATTCATAGTTGTTCCAGGTTCATTCCAAGCGTTCATGTGTGAACTGTGTAATGTTTAAATAATGAATATGTTTGTGTTGTGTCATATTTTTATTAAATGGTAAACCAGACCTTGCAGAAACATTCTCCGATCAAGCTTGGGCATTTCAGTTGTATTATATATCATATGTGTATGTATATTATTATTATTACTATTATTGAAACACCTAGAATATTTCCTTAAAAAAAAACTGCTCGTTTTCTTCCAAAGAGTGCACGTCACCCAGAGACAACAAGGTTAACTGCGCAAACCAAAGCAGAGAGATTGTTGGCGGAACCCTAAACGCCTGATCGTGTGCAGGGGGAACTACAGCTGCGTGACCGTCCGTCAGCGTTTAGAGTCCGTCAGCTATGGCGGAGTACACGAATTTAGTGCGGCGGGCCGTGGGTCAACTCTCCGGTCATGGCGGTATTAAAGGCTTCCTACTGCAGCTATTAAGGTAGATCACTCGATTAAAATTGTTTTAAAGGCTTTAGAGGTAAACGGGCGTGAAATGAAGTGTGTAAAACTATAAGACACCGAATCCAAAGCAATGACCTCTTTGATAGTGACTGTACACACTGAATGCGAAACACTGAACACTGAAGTGTCTGGAGTAATTTTTACCGGAGTAATTATTTTACTTGGCTTATCAATTTCAACATATCAACAGTAAATATTTATTTAAACACTGAGACCGGTATCAACATATATATAGTTAAGATCGTCATACAAAATAGAACTAATAAGAGGGGCCGTTATGTAATTTTATTTTTATTGTTTATTTATTAGTATTCATATTATTGTAATGATTAGGATGCGAGACTGTACCCTTTTTTGAACCTGTAGTGAAATTTATGCTGCTGCCACAGAACTTTTAGCAGGGAATTTATTATTAATATTTATATATTACATATTATATTATACTTACTATTATAATAAATTACACTTAATATATTAATAATTGATTTGATAAACAAATGTCTTTCTCAGGGTGAATGATATCAAGACAGGAGCCTTGGTGGGTATTGACAAATATGGCAACAAATACTATGAGGACAACAAATACTTTTTTGGTATGAATTTACATACTTGAGCTGTGTCTATACACAAATTCAATGTTTTTTTATGTCTTCTGAGTGTGTATTTTTCAATGTGTCTCTTCCAGGCCGTCACCGATGGGTGATTTACACCACAGAGATGAACGGCAAGAAGACTTTGTGGGATGTTGATGGCAGCATGGTCCCTGCTGAATGGTAATATAGATGCATTTGGCATGGTGTTTTTAATGGGTTTAGTTTTTTTTTGCCCTGTAATATGCAGTTTTTGCACTTAAAGTGTTAGTTCACCCAAAAATGAAATTTCTGTCATTGATACTCACTCACCCTCATGTCGTTCCAAACCCATAAGACCTTCGTTCATCTAAAATTAAGGTTGAACCACTGGAGTCACATTGACTATTTTAATGATATTTTTTACTACCTTTCTGAACCTTAGTGTTAATTAAATTGCTGTCTATGGAGGGGTCAGAGAGCTCTCGGATTACATCAAAAATATCTTCATTTGTGTTCCGAAGATAAACGAAGGTCTTACGGGTTTGGAACAACATGAGGGTGAGTAATTAATGACAGAAATTTCATTTTTGGGGTGAACTAACCCTTTAAGATTATGTAATTATTGGTTTATACAGCTCTTTAAAGAACCTACTCTTGCCTTCAAGGTAGGGTAGGCAATTTTGGAGAGGCTAGCATTAGCAAGCTAGTTTTGAAAGCACGAGATCCCACCCTCCCTTCAGAATGCCTCCTTCAGAACACATGAACGCACACAGCAGAGTCTGCAAAGCGTCACGAGAGACGGCATTAAATTACCTCATGACTCAAAGCACATAACATTACAATAATAATGAACGTAAACAACTTAAAGAGCACCAGCGTGACTTGTACCACCTGACTGCTGCAGATTCATTTCGGCGATGATAGTGTTGACAGAAACTCATAAATCCGAGTCTGAGGATGTGAACAGCTCTAGGTAGAACGTCACAGGTTGCCATCTGGTAATTGCGGTTACAACATGCCGTGAACACAGCATAATTCCTCTTGATTCAGGGGGAACTGTAAAATGTGGTTGCTGTTTGTTTGCGGCGCTCACTGACACTGCATAGCCTCATGGAACGCGCTGATGACGTGTGACGTCTACGTGAGCAGGGTGCGCGGAGGTATGGAAATACATATGAATGAAATACATACAATTGTTACAGAGAAATTAAAAATTGGTTGTCTTGCAAATTCAGCATTAACGGCAATGAGAATACAGTGTTTGGAACAGGAAGTACAGGTAAAAGTAAAAGTAGAAAGAGATTCAAATGATTAATATTTTAATATCCTCTTGCTGATCCATCATGGGAAATTAAAAGGAAAAATATTTTAAAATATAAAGTATTAATATATTTTTATAAATATTTTATATTTTACACAGAAATTCTCACTGCTTTGTTTCAAAGTTAGTTAGGCTTTAATTGCTAGTGCACAATCATATGTCTTCCCTTTTTTCTCTCTTTTAATGTTGTTCTCAGGCACCGCTGGCTGCACTGCATGACGGATGACCCTCCCACCACTCACCCTCCAGAACCCAAGAAGTTCCTGGCCCAGGTTCATCAGTTCAACCTCAGTGGCACATCAAACTGCTACGTGCCCTATTCAACCACTCGCAAGAAGATCCACGAGTGGGTGCCCCCAAAAGCCGGGGAGAAATAATCCCCTCGTCCTTTCACCAGTTCTGCTGTTTGGAACTTTCTGTACATTGTAGCTTTATAATCATAAATAAATTAAAACAAGTCTTTGTCTCTGTGTGACTTCAAAATGCATGCTTATAAAACTTGATTGGATTGTGAAAATGAATTTTCAGCATGATCCTTGAGAAATCATTTTAATATGATGATTCGGTGCTCAAGAAGCATTTCCTGTTATTATCAATGTTGAAAATGATTGTGCGGCTTCCTGTTTTTGTGAAAACCATGAGACATTTTCTTGGGATTTTCTGATAAATAGAAAGTTCAAAGAAAAATATTTTGTAACACTATAAACTGTTGCTTTTGATCAATTTAATGGGTAAAAAAAAAACTTGCTGACCCTAAACTTTGGAATAGTAATCTATATACATGATTTTGATTACACAATATTTAAAAAAAAAAAAAAAAAACATTTGAAATAAATTGCACTGATAATCATGACCAATAAAACTAGGAAAGTGCACAAAAAAATAAGACCATCTCAGACAGATACACTATGACCTGAGAAATGCTGCAAATGATCCCTAAACATTGAATCACACAGGAAATACTGTAATCTGTGTATGACACCATACTGAATTGTACCTAGCTGTGGTTTACCAGTTTGAAATTACAATATTTAACCATTAATACATAAACCATTCCTAAAGGTGATGATACACGGGGCAGCTTTTTGAGCAATGTTGCTGTCAATGGGCAACCAGGTGGGACACAGGGCCCATGACCGATCTAAAGTATCTAGATAGAAATTTGTTGCCCATTCTCAATGGAAAAGTGCCCAAGCAACATCACTCTGCAATATTGCCCCGTGTATCATCACCTTTAGGAATGGTTTATGTATGAATGGTTAAATATTGTAATTCCAAACTGGTAAACCACAGCTAGAAACAGTTCAGTATGGTGTCATACACAAGTTACAGTATTTCCTGTGTGATTCAATGTTGAGAGATCATTTGCAGTATTTCTCAGGTCATCAGTATGGTCTTCATAGATTGGTCTAATTCCTATAGCAGCCAAACTCAGGCAATGGACATTATATGTATGTATGTACGCTGTTATTTTCTATTCGAGGGTGAGTGAGTTGAGTTAGACGTTGGACAGCAGAGGGCACTGTTTCCATGTTTTTTCGGATTTTTCTCAACGGGGAAGTTTTTGAGGGACTGTTCAACTGAAACCAAAGCATAGGCCTTCTTATTGTTCATGTTGAAAGCTGAAACCAGTGGACAGACTATAACAGCTGCTTCCTATTTAGTAATATTGGGCCCCCACAGGGGTGAGAGCAAATCTCCGCATTTTACTGCCTCCCTGTATTTGTCAATTTAAATGTTATTGTTTCAGTCAATGTCATTGACAAACACATTAAAGAAATTTGACAACTTATGACATCTCCAAAGTAACAAAAATGCATATATATTTGTAGAACCTGATCAGAAAGTGTACATTTCTCTACCAATAGGCCCTAAAAAGTACCATGCTACTAGTGTTTTGGACATTGTTATGTTCTGTGTTAATATAATTGTACACTCTCAGAAAAAGGTACAAAAGCTGTCACTGGGGTGGTACCCTTTCAAAAAGGTACATTTTTGTACCTAAAGGGTGCATATTGGTACCTTAAAGGCACATATTAGTACATAAAGTGTACATATTAGTAGCCTACCTAAAAAGAACAAAAGGTACTGCCCCAGTGACAGCTTTTGTACCTTTTTTCTGGGAGTCTATTGTTTGAAGTACCTTGAAGTATCGAGTAAATACCATGGTACATTAATATGTTAATCATTGAGTACCTTGCTTTATACTGAATTAGCATGGTATCACCAGATACCATCGAGGGTGATGGTATCACCACAGCACTTTTTTGGGGTGCAGCATTATCACTACAAGTTCACAAGAGTAATGTGACAATGTAGTTTGTAGTTTCAGTTTCACACACATAGTATTAATACATCTGTGC
Organism: Coreius guichenoti; assembly: GCA_039654105.1. Classification (NCBI taxonomy): domain Eukaryota; kingdom Metazoa; phylum Chordata; class Actinopteri; order Cypriniformes; family Gobionidae; genus Coreius; species Coreius guichenoti. Next base: position 22,268,058 of record CM077182.1, on the reverse strand, counting down.
AGATAAATGCAAAAGCAGTTTCTATAATCGTTAAGAACTATGAATGTTCACAAGAGGAAAAAAATAAGAGTAAATTGTGTCAGCAGAGGACATCAACGTATGCATGACACCGGCAGCTTATGGTTAACACACTAATAGGTCAAAGTTTTTTGTAACTCATCTGTGAAAAACAGCCAGACAGCTACTTTACACAGTGTGTGGTTTTGTTATTCACTGCTCTCTCGCTCGCGCTCTCTCTCTCTCTCTCTCTCTCTCTCTCTCTCTCTCTCTCTCTCTCTCTCTCTCTCTCTCTCTCTCTCTCTCTCTCTCTCTCTCTCTCTCTCTCTCTCTCTCTCTCTCACACACACACACACACACACACACACACACACACACACTCACAAGTTCACTGCAAAATGGATTGAGGTAATGAATTATGGATATGCACATTAGCATGGTGTCATTTCACACTGCCAAGTGGTTTAAATTTTCATATCCCCATGAATAAGCAGCTGTTAGTGTAGTGCGTATAGAGTGTATTCGTATGTCAGATAAACGTCAGTCCTCTAAGTTACCCCTGGTAACTAGCACCCTAGAAACCACCCAGAACATTTGGGAAGGATATTACCCTGGCAACCACCCAGAACACTCCAGCAACCCCCTGGCAACCTCCTGTAACACCCTTTAAACCCCCCAGAACACCCTGACAGCCACCAGTAATGCCCTATAAACCATCCATAAAGCCTGGGCAACATTATATTACCCTGGCATCCACCAAGAATACCCTAACAACACCTTGGCAACTACTCATAACACTTGAACAACTGCATAGTAACATCCTATAAACCAACCAGAACACTCTGTCAACCTCCTGTAATACCCTAAACCACCCAAAAACACCCTGACAGGCACCAGTAATGCCCTAGAAACCATCCATAACACTTGGACAACCTTATATTACCCTGGCAACCAGCCAGAACACCGTAGCCACACCCTGGAGACAACTTATAACACTCTATCATCTGAATCATAAAACCACCCGGTACACCCAGGCAACTGTATATAACCCTGACAACACATAAAACACCCAGGAAACAACACAGAACACTTGGCCGTAGTTTGCCCTGGAAAACTTTCAGAACACCCAAGCAACACCCTGGCAACCTCCAATAACACCCTAGAAACCACCCAGAACACACAGGTAACCATATATTACCCTGGCATCCACTCATACTATCTGCATAGTTAAACCTAGAAATGACCTAGAACACCCAAATGACCATATATTACCCCAACAACGCACAGTAACACCCTGGCAACTACCCATAACACTCTGGCAACCATTTAGTACACTGGTATCCACCCAGAACACACAAAAACACCCTGGCAACTACTTAAAACATCTGAACAACTGCATAGTAACACCCTAGAAACCAACCAAAACATTTGGGCAGTCATATATCACCCTGGCAATCACACAGAATACCCTAGCAACACTCTGGGAACCCCTCATAGTAGAACCCCTAGAAAGCCCTGGGAATAGCCGACCTACCGTATATTACCCTGAAAACCCTGACAACACCCTAGCAACCCCATAGGATCCAGAACTATCCAGAACACCCAACCACATTGCAACACCAACTCATTACACAATAGCAACTACTTAGCAACACCCTGGTAGCCAGCCAGAACATCCTTGCATCATTTTAGCATCTAGCATCACCTGTTTTACATTTCACTGCTGGTTGTATATTCTGTATAATATTATCATATTCTGACAAATAAAAAAATCTTGAATCTTGAATCTTGTGGGACCCTACTATTCACTTCATAAATGTTTTTTTAAAGTGTGGTGTGTCTGGTCTTGTTCATGGCTTATAATTCCAGCAATGTAGTGATGGGCAAACAGGTTTAAGTGTCACAGAACATAATGGATATGCTATGTATTTTGAATCTCAGTGTAATGTTGCATCGTGTTATAAGAGATTCCATATGTCCTTATTTTAAGGCACCTAATGTGATAAATTTAGCGCTGGCCCAGATAGTGGTTAACAGCACATCTCTATTTTTTTCTGCAGTGAAGGATGTAAAGAGAGGAAGACAAAGCATGTAGAATGGGGTTGAGGCTTTATCAACAGGAAGAGGTACAAAACAAATAGATTTTCCAATCCAGCCACTCGCTGTTGAAAGAGAACTGATGGACACTAAACACTCAACAATCTTTGAACACATTTGAAGGATATATTGGATGTATGTTACAGTATTTATAGTACAAATTCAGTACTATGACAAGTTTTACACTGTTGTCATCAGATTGTAAGTTTTAGATGCAAACTGTACACAGTACTTCATACCATTGATTTCCAGAGCCCGCACTGACTCACTCAGTCACAGCAAGTGCAAGGAACATAGTGTCAAGTCTGTTTATGATGTGTTTAGATTGCACGCTGTTTTGTGCTCTTTATACGTAATGTACCTAAATAAATGTTCCGGGTTAAGTAAACAGTATCTATGCTGTCACAGAAAATAATTGAGTCATACCTTATCTTATAACAGCAAACAAAAATAGTGTTTTCAGTAATGAGCTTCAAATGGAAATCTATGGGCCAGGTTTTGTATTTGTTTTGCAATACAGTGTTTTGCAAGTATAGTCACAAAACTTAAACATATGGTAACACATGACTAGTGTGATAGAATCACTTGCTAATCTTGCCAGTGCAAAGTTATTTAATCGTTTAACTTCCGTCATGACCATGTAAAGGTAGTAAACCCAGTAACTTAAAGGGATAGTTCACCCAAAAATGAAAATTCTGTCATCATTTACTCACCCTCAAGTTGTTCCAAACCTGTATGAATCTTCTGCTGAACACAAAAGAAGATATTTTGAAGAATATGGGTAACCAAAGAGGCCCAGGGCCAAATTGTCTTCCATAGTATGGAAAACAAAAATACTATTGAAGTCAATGGAGCCAATCAACTGTTTGGTTACCTATATTCTTCAAAATATCTTCTTTTGTGTTCAGCAGAAGAAAAAAAACTCATACAGGTTTGGAACAACTTGAGGGTGAGTAAATGATGACAGAATTTTCATTTTTGGGTGAACTATCCCTTTAACCACACAATACATATTAGCATACTAGAAAATGGCGCTAAAGCGATAGTTCACACAAAAATGAAATGTCACCATTTACTCCTTCGAGGTCATTCCAAAACCTATTGTATGGGTTTATTTATGTAATTCCTTAACCAAAAATACAGGCTTTACATTTCTGCTTTTGAACTATCCAGAATGCATTGCCCCATAATCTTCCTTTGTAAGTGCTTTTCTATAAAAACAATTTTTGCTTGGTTTTACAAAATGAGAAACGACAGCATGTCGCAGAAATGGCAGTAGATAAAAGGAGGAGACAGATTCACGCTGTGATTTTTATGGGAATTCTTGGGTAACAGATGGAAACTTCCTGTTGTGTTGTGTTTTTTCTTCTTCTTTTTTTCACTAAAGACTAGATTCTAGAGTCATTGTCACCACTAAAATGACAACAAAATGGTAACACTTCAGTTTAGGGTGCAGTTCTCACTATTAACTAGTTGCTTATTAGATGCTTATTAGCATGCATATTACTAGGACACTGACTGTTTATTAGTACTTATAAAGCACATATTAATGCCTTATTCTGCATGACCATATTCTACATCCCTTAATCCTACCCAATACCTACATTTAACAACCACCTTACTAACTATTAATAAGCAGTAATTGGGAGTTTATTGAGGCAAAAGTCGTAGTTAATAGTGAGAATTGGACCCTAATCTAAAGTGTGACCAAACCAATGAATGCTTAAAGAAGTATTATAATTCCTAAGGAACACAGCAAATCTGGTGGTCCAGCATTCACAATCCCACTGACCTGTAAAGGTTAATTTCATCAATTAAAGAAGAGATATATTTAGACTCAAGTCTTTGGTCATTTCACACACACACAGACTATAATCATCAATAATTCACTTCTGAATGGTAGTCAGGAAGATGAATCATTAATAATGTGACAGCAAGACTTCCAGTGAGAGACTGTGTGTGATGTTTATGTGTGTGTATTAGAGATATTGAGCGAAAGGTTGCGTGACATGTCAGATCTTCAGTTTTATTCCAGTGCTCTTGATCTTGAAGACAATAGAGTGCAACAGTAGGGTTCCAGAACTAACAAAGTAGGGGTTTTAAAGATAACGAATAAACCTTTCTCACAAAGGTTTTTTTTTCCCTGAAATGTGTCACTTTGGTTTTCAGTGGCACTACATATGTTGTAATTTCCACATTAAAGGACACACTGTAAATCCGAATAAGTTGGCAAACTCAAATTTTTTAACCCCTTACCTGTCACCGTCCCGCCGGCGGGATGCTCGGCGGGACGCTTGCCGCTCTTTTTTTGATTGCCTTTTTTTGTATCATATATTTTAGTAATCATCATAAATTAGGTATCATTCGAAAGCTTACAAACTCAAAAGCTTACGAAATTGGACATTGCGTTACCATGGATACAGTACTCTAAATTCTTCTAGCAGGCTCCTCCCTAGTGGGCGGTGTCAGGTTTCATATTACAAAATTTATTTTAACTACTTTATAATCAAAACCTTTTCTAATCTTGACAAAACACATATCATCGGAAAGGTCTGAGTCTCAAGGTTCCATATTTGGTGACTCTTTTTTTGATATAAATGATATTTGGAAAGAAATTTTTTAATTTGTTACAGGAGAATGCATAAAAAAAAAAATCAATGGAATGTGGATGACACCCGGTGGCTATTTTTGGTACAGTGCCTCAACAAAATCTCATGGGAAATTAAATTTTTGTGATATCAACTTCAAATTTGGAACACAACTTGGTTAGACACATGGCTTTGATTTTATAGTAATTTTAGAGTAATTTTTTTTTGTAAAATATATATTTTATATCAAATAAAAAATATTTAGTACAGTATGTTTAATTTACAGTCAATTTAAACTTCCATAACTTTTTCATACTTTCATTTTTTGAAGTGCTTTCCATTTAAGCTTGGATAGTGCATTTTCGTGTCTATTCTCAAAAAGGGGGTTGACAGGAAAGGGGTTAAGTTGAGAAATTTAAAGTTTAAGTAAGCAGAATTTGCAGATTTTTATTTTGTACTCATACATTTTAATTGCGCTGAACTTGAAATATTTGAGTAAGCTAATTCATACATTTAACTTACAAATATCATGTAATCTCACAATTTTAGCAGTGGAAACTTTAACTAGCTAATTCAATATATGCGACCTTGCTAATTGATTACACAATGCTTTGGTAGCATTAGCATAGCATAGCAATTGCTGAATGAGGACAGCGATATAATACATTTAACATATATCTGTTCTCAAACTAAGCTCATGCTCCACTCGTCACCATGATGGTAACCCTACAAAAAACCCCAAAATTACAGAAACTCTTCTAAACTAGCATAATAAAACATTAAGCACTACTAAATCTCCCACTTAACGTTAATATTGCACAAAAAACATAATATAACACTTATTGTCCCTTTAGTGTCGTGGCAAAGAATGCTGGGAAATATAAATCCCAGCCCAGTTTTGGTTAAATTTAAGTTTGTCTAAATAAAAAATAAATTAAAAAAAAGTTAATAAAACTCAAAAAAATGAAACAGTTCCGATTACTTAAAATGTGTCAGTTTTAAGAACTCAAAAAAAAAAAAGTTCTAAATACTCATAAAAGTTAATTAGTTTGAACTAATTTGTTTAATTTGAGTTGGCTCTACTCAAACCAATTAATTATTTTGAGCGTTAGGGTTTACAGTGTATGATTGATCTTTGTTTAATTTTTACATTACAAAAACAAGCTGAAACAAGCTTTTTATATCCACTGTATGTTGCGCACTGTCTGTGAGACAGAGCAAAATGCGAACAATCGAAGAATACTTTGTTCAGAGCCCTTAAGGGGACATGGTGGAGGACAAAAATATGAGATGGAAGGAAAAATTATTACTTTTGTGTTCTCCCAAGAAACTTTGCTTTTGCTCACAAAAGCAATAAAATAGAAATACATTTCTTTCTCCCACCTCATATTATCACAAAAGTTTTGTGAGCAAATGCAAAGTTTCTGTGGGAACGCAAGAGTTTTCCAAGAGAATGCAAAAGCATTGAAATATAATTTTCCGCTCCATGTCATTTTTTAACCATCACCATATCCTTTTAAGGGCTCTGTAACTGTGGGAAGGAAATTCATACAGGTTTGGTCAAGGTCAAGGTGTCTTTATTAGTACCTGAAGGTAAATTTGTTGTGCAGACAGGATTCAGCAATCCATACTTAAGACAATCCATAAAACATTGAAACATACAATAAATGAAATATTGCAAAATATCAAAAAATATAAAAAGTTTCTCAGAAAAGGGTCATGACAATGTGCCTCTACAAACCAATCAACTCCTGCTATTTTTATTTATTAATTCTATAGCTGCAGGTACAAAAGTATTCCTATATCGTCTAGTTCTCCACCCAGGTGCCACAAACTGACCGCCAGAGCGGAGGAGCTGAAACTCAGCATGTAACGGGTGGGAACAATCTCTGATAATAAAACTCGCCTTATGCTGCAGCTGGTTGGAGTAAAGACCTGCTAGGTTAAGTTGTGGTTCACCTATAATCTTACTGGCCCATTTAACAATTTGGTTTAAAGAATTTTTGTTCTTCAAAGACAAATTACCAAACCACGCAACAAGGGAGAATGACAAGATTGATTCAATAAAAGTCAGATAGAAAAGGGTCATCATGGATTTATCAATGTGAAATCTGAACAGCTTTCTAAGGCAAAACAGACGCTGATGTCCCCTTTTACATAGTCTCACAGTTCTTTTCAAAAGTCAGTTTAGAATCTATGACTGTCCCAAGATATTTGTAACTTTCTACACAATCCACCGCCTGGTCTTTAATGATCGTAGTGTCATAACATGAAGCACAAGTTCTAAAATCTATAATCATGTCCTTTGTTTTAGTTATGTTTAATTCCAAGTAAGATTCATCACACCAGGTGAAAAACTCCTCAATAATAGGGCCATGACCGGTTTGGAACAACATGAGGGTGAGTAAATGATGATACTGACAGAATTTGTGCATTATATGCACTTACGCTCTCTATTCTTTATAAATAAATAAGGGATGATTTGATGATAGCTTTCGGTGGAAAGTAAAACCGTTCCTTTGCGTCTTGATCTTAAGGGATGAGCTTTTGATGCAACTCTGGCGTGTGTCATGAAAGAGATACCAGTTATTGGCTGAGATGAAAGGATGACCAACTGATGCATTCCTGTGTGTGTGCGTATACCAGCTCTTTTCATCTCACCCTTAGAGGATCAAAACTACACAGTAGTGATGTCATGTCCTGCAGGGGGGCTGAGAGAATTGAAAGGACGAAGGTCATTTTTCTTTCTTTTATCTTTCAGGTCTCAGTCTCTTTGTCTTTCTGTTTTTTTTGCAGTTCACAGCACTAATTCACTGACAAGAACAAGGGAAAGGATAAAAAAAGTCCAAAGTGGGAATGTTAGAGAGACACTAGCGTATGAACTAAGGACAATAAAATGGAAGACTAAATAGAGGGAGGCAGATAGAGGGAGATAGAAAGAGAGCATTATCACTGGTAAAAGATAACAGAGTGATAATTCAAAAGAAGTAAATAACAAGCTCAACCTGTGCATGCTGTTCTTTTCCACTGTAATTTCACTGTTGCTGTTTGGGAGCTGGACAGTCCCAGTCCCCATTCACTTTAATTAAAGGGTACATAACACACACAGTTTCTGCCAGTCTCATGTTAATCTTGAGTACCTATAGAGTAGTATTGCATCATTCATATTTCCGAAGAGTCTTTAGTTTTATCATATTTATAAAAGACAGATACGCTGTACTGATTCTTTCCGAAAACAGCCGAGCTTGTGGAGGCGTGCAGTGGGCGGAGCTAAAGAGTCACACGAGCGCACACACACACACACACACACACACAATACATCATGGCATTATCCCTGGATAACTTTCGATCCACTATACGTTCGTGTTGTTTTCATTATATGCACTTACGCACCGATTGCCAACAAAACACAGACATTTGATGCAGTTTCACTCACCGCCTGCGGTTTGGACTCATGACCGGGAGCAAACAAACACACTTGCAGAACTCCGTTGCTGCTCTGGAAAAACAAACTGCATCCACTGTTTAACGCTGGGTTATTTGGGAAGCTAAACAAGGTTATCTTTCCCTCACAACCAAAAACACACTTCTTTAGTGACATTGATTTCGTGGTCTAGAAACAAAATGACAGCGCTGCCGACGGCTCCCGTAACCCAAACGAAGCTCGTTGATGGGCATGCTCTTGCTCTCGCTCTGGTTGATGTGCGCACGCGCTCATCCGGGAGAAGTGCCCATACAAGCAATGCCGCTCTTTATGACGGGCCATTCTCGCAAAAAAACTTTTCGAAACTTGTTCGAATCCTGAAGGAGTGTATTTGGCACAGAAATACTCCGTCATACGTCCAACTAATTTTTTGAATTTTTGAAAGTTTAGCATGAGAATCTAACTTTTTAACAGTGTAAATAAGTCAGAATGCATGAAATAGCAAAACCTTTAAAAAAAAGTACCATAGCCCACACTGAATTTTAAGTCATCTAAAGCTGTACAATGAATTGTATTGAAGTCATTATTCATGGAAAATCTTCCCCTCCTAAGGCTTCACATCTAATGTGTGCATATACATACTGAAACTTGGCATGTTGAAATCAGAAAATGTTTAGAACTAAATGAGGGTGAGAAAGCAATGACAGACTTTTTGGGTGAGCTGTCCCTTTAAGAAAGCAGAGCAATTACTTGATTCTGGACAATTTGCATAGCGTGACATGAAAATGGAACCGCATTTTAACTGAACCTCTCCCTCTTTTTTCCATTTGATCTTGTTACAAAATCTCACTTTATTGTGTTGAATGAATTTCATGTGGCTTCTGCGTGATCAGTGCCGATCAATCTGTTAGACTCTGTTTTGACTCGTTTTTAGTAGAAAACCTTTCAGCTGGACAGAAACAGCCTGTGGGCATTCTCATGGATTACGTTTTCCACGAATTGTTAAAAATAGAAGTTTTGGCCTTTGCAACACCTACTGTCACACCTTGACATCTGTCTGTGTGTGTGTGTGTGTGTGTGTGTGTGTGTGTGTGTGTGTGTGTGTGTGTGTGAGAGAGAAAGAGAGAGAGACTGGGGGTGGGTAAGGACATGCATCACTGGGGAATTTTATTACATTTATTTTATTGTTGGTTGTGATGGAAATGACACCACAAAAATATATGATTTAGACATACAATATGATTAAAACATACCAAGTAAAAAGAATTATACCAAAATGTATTTTTACTATACTTAGCATGAAATAAATGTATTTCAAATATTGTTTATTTATATAAATGTATATAAATTGCAGTATTTATCAAATACTGCAATTGTACATTTGGTATACTAAATTAATATAGGCCTACTGAAAGTCTGCTAAATTAGTAATTATGTACTTAATGTACTTTAGTTATCCGGAAGTATTGCTGAGGTCCAACTAAAGATATACTTATCCGATTGTGCTAAAATGGAACTATTGCAAGTAAATATCTGGCATTTAAAGACTAAAATTATACAGTGATCATATACTACTATCCTTACTAATAGTGATATTAAAACACATTTTAGGCTTAATATTAAGAAATGTGCATTGTGCAAAAGAAGTATTCCAAATAAAGTTTAATTTTAATATATATATTAGTAAGTCTCAAGCGATATGTCAGTAAATATGTTAATGGTTTGTACTATACTTAGAAATACATTTATTTTAAATACATTTTGGTATAGGTTTTTCACTAAGGATATGATTTAGGAAAAATTAAAAATGAAATCTGAAAATTTTAATACAAATGAACCTCTGGGACATAAAAGTGCCAGCAGTTGATATATTCTTTACATTAACACAATAGTGTCTGTATTTCTATATATTTTGCTGTAATTTTATGTTTTGATGCAAACTTTACTTTTAGTTATTGTTCTGTTTTACAGTTTTACAGCATTGTGAATTGAATGCATTTCAAAAACATCCATAAACTCAGAAGCAGTTGTGAGTTTATGCGAGGGCAAATGTGATGATTCATTCATTTAATTATGTTTGGCAGATACAGTCTGTAGGTCACTGAAACAGCTTCATTTCCATCTGTCTGTATGAGTGATTTAGGTCATGATATTAAAATGCATGCAGCTCTGCTCTAGCAGAGGTTGGGTGAGAGAACCTGCTTCAGAACTCTCATACGCATCTTATGTTGGAAAGAAAAAAAATGGCTAGATCTTAAAGATTATTCACTGGTGATGTACTGGCAGAAAAAAGAAACCAACCAACACCCTAGCAGCAACTGCTTAGGAATGCACTAATAGACCTTATTCAGAAAAGCACCATGACAGGAAAGCGAGGCTGTAAGGTATAGACCGCTGTAAAAAGCTGTATAAAGCTCCTAGATCACTTATAGGGCCAGATTTACTAACAGCTTGCGCCAGTGCGGCGTTAAAAAACTACTGTCAGGATTTACTAAAGACGTGCAGTGAAAAATTAGTGCTGAAAAGGCATGGACAGGATTATTTTTGTGGCTGACCTTATTGTATATGCATTTGTAGGAGTTTCCCTTTCAGACGCAAAATTTATTGGGGGAGAGTATTTAAATGAATCATGCGAGGTGATTTACTAAGGTTTGTGTTAGTCAGTTTACTGGTGTTTGTGCCATTATTTACCACCCAAAAAAAGCATGTCTTAAAGAGATAGTTCACCCAAAAATGAAAATTAGCCCATGATTTACTCTCCCTCAAGTCATCCTAGGTGTATATGACATTCTTCTTTCAGACGAATACAATCGGAGTTATATTAAAAAATGTCCTGGCTCTTCCAAGCTTTATAATGGCAGGTCTTTATTAACCCCCCGGAGCCGTGTGGATATCTTTTATGGTGGATAGATGCACTTTTATGGACTTCAAAACAGAAACAGCCATTCACTGCCATTATAAAGCTTGGAAGAGCCAGGACATTTTTTAATATAACTCCGATTGTATTCGTCTATCCCTTTAAACTAGACACTAACTGGTAGATTGCATTGACCATTATGGAAATGATCCGGCTGCGTCTGTGTTCTTTAATTTGCATGTTGTCAGTAGATCACGCGCAAAACTTTCCACTTCCATCAGTACTTTTTTGGAATTGCACTTTCATGCTAATTTGCCCTGTTTAGTAAATCTGGCCCATAATGTTCCACACCTCATACTGTCTGGGTTTTTTGTCTACTGAAATTTCTTGGAAAGATATTTTTAAGAGATGTATGTCTATCCCTCACAGCCTCTCTTTCATTCCAGCTAAATCAAAGATGTTGCTGCTGTGAATAAGGTCTATAACCACTCACTCAGAACACCTTATAGCAACTACATGCTAACCAAAAATAAGCAAAAAAAAAAAAAAGACTACATGCTAACAAGTACTCAGAACACTTTTGTAATCACATAGGGTGTGATGGATGTTTTTAAATAGACAAGCCATCATTTAATTATATTTCAGCATAAACATACATCGCTAGACAGGTAATGAACATAATAGCTGTCTTTACCAGTGCCTGAATTCGTGTACACAATATACTGATTCACGACTTAGGGAGCTGATTGAGACGCACCCACGATAACATACACGCTAATAACATGCTAACAACCGCACAAAACACTTTAGCAGTTGCTTTGAATAAAAGTTTCTGCTAAATGCATAAATGGAAATGTTAGCAGCTACACAGCAACATGCTAACAACCACTCAGAACACTTTAGGAACCACATATCAACGATCTAACAGCCACAGAAATCCTTAGAAAAACAAGCTGTGTACTAACAACACAGAACATAAAAACCTAGCTCTAATACAGTGGTGCAGGTTGCACATTAGGCTATGTGTGACAAACTGAAAACAGACTAAATATTGACCATTTATGTGCTTACCGTTTTGGGACATTGAACTTTCTATACCTAAGCTCACTAATTGCTGTCGCATTGACCAACGTGTTTTAAGGGTCAGTGGTTGGGGGTCACTGGGTTGACGTCATATGGTAATTGTCTTCTCAGTGAGTCTAAACGCTAATGTAATCTGTCTACATGTTTGTACATATGCACAATCTGTTATTTTAGACAGGAAGGATGAACCCCAGACACACAAATCGCTCTGGTATGAATGTATGTGCAAGCTCTTACAAGTAGGATAAGTGCCGGTGTGATTGTGTAAGGTGCTTGTGCATGGAAAGTAAGCAGGTGTGTGTGTCTCGAACTCTCTGTGTGTGTGTGTGTGTGTGTGTGTGAAGATCTCAGTACATTGTCTGTTCAGTTCGAAGAACATCAAGTGAAAAGGTATCAGCCAGAGTGTATGTGAGTGTGTGTGTGTGTGTGTGTGTGTGTGTGTGTGTGTGTAACTGGTGTTACCAACAGGGCTATTTCACACACTTGAAATAAAGTAGGACCTGAATATTTTATGCTCTCCATTTGTTTAGAAAACTGCAAGAGATTAAATGTCCTAGAGCTGGTCATAGTCCAGCAAGGTGTGTAACTATTTTCGGTCTGAAAGTCTTTTGCTGTAGATTTGTTATAGAAAGAAAAGAAAGTAAAGAAATTGGGTATTGCACATATTCAGCATCTGCAGTGGGCGGCATCTGTGTCAAAAAATATGTGCATTTTTCTGCTGCATAGAATTTATTTTAAAGCTTATTGTTGATTCTCGTGCACAGCTGACAGGAAACAAAATGTAAATGTACTAACATGTTTAAACGATATATCTGATGCAGTGTAGTGTACTAAACTTTTGCAATGATGACAGTAGTCAACCTGAAAGCATAAACTGACAGTCACATAGAGCGTATACGCAAATATCCAGAATAACCCTGTGGAAACATATTATGTATTTTGAATACTGCCAGTCAAATCTAACTTTGTAAAAGTGTTTGTATTCACATATGATGAAACATATGATGTAAGATTAACAGTGTTGGGGAGTAACTGGTTACATGTAACGGCGTTACATAATTTAATTACAAAATAAATGTAACTGTAATCCGTTACAGTTACTGAGAAAAAAATGTGTAGTTAAATTACAGTTACTTATGAAAATGTTAACGATTACAAAGGGGGTTACATCTGAATATTTTCTGTAAAAAGCTAGGATATGTTGAATAATATTAATGTGTTGCTTTGCCTGTTTTTTGATGTGCACAATGTCATTTAAAGGCCGTTTAATAAAGCGATGCTATTCTGTTGCTTTTCATTTGTACACTGGTTTGTCTACAACCCGTCTGAGAGTTGCCACCATGGCGAGTGATAAAAATGCGTTCCAGTGCTGGAAATTTAAAAAAACATTTCATCCAGAAATTAGAAAAGGGCGCAAATATAACAGTTCAGTGCAAAATATGTTTGCCAACTATTAAAATGCTATCGACATCGAAGGTTTCAATGTCGAACCTGAGGAAGCATCTCCTATGATGAATGTTAACCTGAAGCGCCACCTAGTGGACAAATCTCTCTATTAGTTTGTCCCATTTTGACTTGCAAAATAGTTACACAACGATTGGTCATTGAGTCTAAACAATATTTTAGTTGGAATATAACTTTATTAAAAAAACAACAATAACCATGCATGTTTTATATTAGTAAGACGAAAAACATAATTTTTTTTTTTTACTACAGTATATGATCTAGAATTGTGTTTTCTCTTAAATATAACTAAATATAACTATCTCTGTTTTTTAGAGGTTAACTCTGACTGGTTTAAATGTTTGAAAATGATTAGCAGTTGAAAACATTCGTTAGACATTTAGAAAAGTAATCAAATGTAATCAGTTACATTAATAAAGTAATTGAAATAGTTACACTACTTATTACATTTTAAATAGGGTAACTTGTAATCTGTAACCTATTACATTTCCAAAGTAACCTCCCTAACACTGAAGATTAATAGCATTAATAGTATAAATTTTAGTCGTACCTAAAAATACTGCAAATATGTTTATGACTTGAATATGTGCACAGACATACAAAACATAAGCAAAAGCAGTGTGTAGACAGACTCAATATCAAGAAGGTGCTTAATAAATTCCAGTTCTTCCGACGCCACTGTCTTATTACATTAGCAGCGTGTTTCTTCCTAAAAGGCTTCTATAGAGGAGAAAAATGCTTAACTCTACAATATTGTCTTTCTCGTTGTATTATGATGTTTTTGTTTTGGTGGTAGATGGCTCTCCCTGGTTGTTTACATCGTTTTTCATATTAAGTGTTTTGCAATGTTATCAATGTTTTAGAACTACCAACACAAAAACATAATGCAAGCATCCAGTGTTTTCCATAACCACATACTGTATTACTTTAGTCAGAACTGCACCATTATATGAAAATAAAATAAATCAAACATTGTTTTATCCATGCCCTAAAGCAATGCTAAAACAATTTTGGATCTAGCACCCCCACAGAACACAGTTTCTGACCCTGCTGACCCCTCTGTGACCCTCACCCACCAGACCTCTGTGCTTACAAGGATTTGTGCATCTAAAAATGTGATTATTTAGCAGCACAGCAGGGCAGATGGGAATAATTGTAACAGTTCCCCTGGGAAACAAATTACCCTTTCACTTAGTGACTGTCTCATACATACAGTAGAGTGAAGTTTTATTATTTCATCATAATTAGTGCTGCTTGCTAAAGCAAGCAAGCATATCTAGTACTATTAAACATTAAAATGATGTAGGTACATAACAGATATTTTAAAGCTCTTTGTTTGATAACCCATGTAAGTAAACAATAGGTTAACAGCTAAAAGGCACAGGCATATTCAATCAACAATAGCTCTGACCTTGTGTTACTGACCATTCACCTTAATAGACAACACACACACACACTCTCTCGCTCTCTCTCTCTCTGTGTGTGTGTGTGCGTTTGAGAGGCAGACAGATAGACAGTGGTTTGTAAAGCTTGACAGACACACCCTTAATGAGCTTGATGTAACTCTTTCAGACCAGTAGACGTTTAAAAATTCAGCAATCATTTGATAGGGATTGTCCTCTGAAACATTAATGCTGTAAGATATGGTGGTTATTTATGGATCGAGATCGGGTGACATGTTGTGAATTGCAGCTTCTGTCCAGGTCAGATAAATAATTACTCAAGTAAGAGACGCTGTAATTTTTTATGATCATACATATTGTTTTAATACTCAATTTTTTCAACACTTGCACTTGTTAGTGCATGATGGAATAGACTGTGTTTGGGGTAGAAAAAAATAATATCTGGATATTTTATCTGTTGGAACTTTTTATTTAGATCTGTTTTTTTGTGATGCAACAGAATGAAATAAATGTGTTTATTAATCAGATATGTTTTGTAGATAATTCCAGTAATATCTGAATATATGTTTGTTTAATAAAATGTATTGCTTTTAAATATTACTTTTTAAAACTTTAATTTGATGTTTCATTGAAACAGAAAAATGAGTTATTTTAGCATTTATAGTATTTATTAGGAATCAACTTTTATTTAGGTTCAGTTTAGGTTAATTTGATGTGCTTTTTATCTTTTATCTTTATATTTAGCTTTAATTTATTTTTTATTTCAGTTTTAGTTTTTACTTCTACTTAAACATATTTGTTTCAATTAGTCGCCAATGCAAAATTTCACATTTTTGCTTAAGTTTTTTAAGTTTAAGTTTTTCGTCTCATATTTATATTTTATTTCAGCTTTATTTAAAAAACGATGTTTAATAGTTTTAGTTAACAGCAACACTGCACAGAAACAAAAAGTATGTTTCACTCGCCGGTTCCAAACCTATATGATTTATTCAATTTTAAAGAAAACACGAGGAATAATTACCAACCACTGAGTTTTTGATTAGGTATACGAAAAAAAAAAGAAAAAAAAATAGGTTGAGTCTAGTCTATATACTTTATGGTAGCCTATATAATATGCAAATTTGTGCATATTTAATAAGATGTCTCATCTGAATATTTTAAGCGTGTGAAATCGCAATACAAAAAAAAAAAAAAATTATATGTATACTTTAAAATTACTTATTTTTATTTTGGTGAATGGAAACAAAACATTTCAGCCTACCACCTGTAGTACCGCCCCTAAATGGCTGTGACGCATTGACGAACTCGAGCCCGCCCTCGCTCTCTCTCTCTCTCTCCAGATAAATGTGCACAAGGGGTGAGGGACTGAGTGAGTGAATGTGTGTGTCGCGCAGATTACAAAGAGGAATCCACGGACAGAGAGAGCGCGCGGCGGCGCCCCGCACCCCGTGACACAATGTAGCAAATTAGACTGCCGTAATCGCACATGAGAGTCCAGTTTGACCGGACCGAAGTGAACTGAACTGAACTATGCCCAGCGCCGAGAGAACTTTACCTGAACTCGAGAGGAACTCTTTCTTACACTGCGACATGGTTAGTTATGCTTGAGTCTTTTTAATCCAGCCATGCAGCATGTTATCTAACCCGCAGACTGTGCATATGTGTGGATATCATTTGATCTGATGTGTTTCTGCTGTTTATGCTTCATGATCTAAGATGTTGTTTTTCCTGTTTACCCGAAATCACCATATAGTTTTACTATAGTAACACTGCAGTAACCAGCAGTGTTTTCATGTGAACAATGGTTTTGCTTCACGTACCGCGGTTTTACTATCTTTACCAATGGTATTGGTATCGTGTTTTTTATTTGCAGTTATTACTATACAACAAGGTTACTGTAGTAAAGCCAAATGTAAGGATTGTTAATACTTGCGTCTAAAATGTCAAACTTGTATAGGCTAGTGTTGTGTATATACAGCAATAGTGTCTATGTTAAACCCTTACGATGGCAACAACATATAACTACGTAATGCTAAAATTAGTTTATACATAATTGTTTTCAAAATAGTGGTTTAAGTCAAATGTTATTTTCATGGGCAATGCAAACGATAATATTTACCTTTGAATTGACATCTCACAGCATGTTACTTTTAGATAAATGCTGTTCTTCTGAACTTTCTATTCAGAAAAGAATCCTGAAAAATGTATCACAGTGTCTACAAATATATTAAGCAGCAGCACAGCTGTTTTCAGCATTGTTAATAATAAGAAATATTATTATTATTATTATTATTATTATTTTCATCAAATCTGCACATTAGAAGACTGGAGTAATGGATGCCTTCACATGAATAAATTACATTTTAAAATATATTAAAACAGAAATTTTAAATTGTAATAATATTTCACAATATTATATTTTACTGTATTTTTCATCAAGTAAAAGACTTATTTAAAGACTTAAAAAAAGTCTTACTGACCCCAAACTTTTGAACAGTACATGTCTGAGACATTTCAGTTATTTGCATGATCTATGCATGTTGCTCAAGCATTGCCCATAAAAAAGAAGAAAAAATCTAAAAGGAATGCCGATGGAATTTCTATCATAAATTTGAACCAGTTCTAAAAGGGTCAGATGGGATTCTGTTATTTTAATCGTTCAGTTTTTGTGACTAGGTCTGATATAAACGTCAGAAAAATAAGCTGAGTAATAAAGAACTTAAGCAATATTTAAACTACTATTGTAACAGTGCACACAAACTGTCTCTCTCTCTCTCTCTCCAAAGAGTGTGTAAGATTCAAAGGTCATTGGATCATTAGAGGTGTCACAATATATCACAATACAAGAATGCAACAATATGCATCGTGAATGGTGACAATATGTATTGTGAACAGTTACTATGTGAGGAAAAAAATCAAGTTTACAGACTTTTAGTGTCAGTACTACATTAAACTACTATAAAATGTTGAATATAATTTATAATATTGCAATGGGGGAATATTTATGGGTCCTGATGCCAAATGTCTCATGTTACCAGTAAAAAGTGGCCTACATTATTTTAAATGTATCTAGTCAGTGACAGAGTGCCAGCATATTTGTCTACAATAATTCTGTATTTTCAGCTTCAGAATCATGAATATTTTTGTGTATTTTTATTTTCACCGCTGTCCTGTGCATTGTGTTACCAGCACCAAGTCCAAGCCCATTCATTTCCACCCCAATGTAATACTAAATTTAGCTTTTAATCAACAGTAAAAAAATGTTTTAACCTTTTACCATATGTCTTGTAGTATTGCAATAATATCGTATCGTGAGTTCAGTAACGTGATATGTATCGAATCGTGACATAAATAGTGATAGTTAACCCGTTAGACCGGTTACACTGGTGTCTCCTCATAATGGAATGAGTTAATGGCGATACTTCACCATCCTAATTCATGGAAATCAAAATCCCAAGTATCTCTTGCACACACGCCTAACCACATGCGTTTGAATACTGGGGTGATGGTGGCGTGCTGGAGCATGTGCTTGGGTCTTGAGTTGGGCTGTTGTAAGCCGAACAAGTGCTTCTGTGTTCAGCATGTACGTGCGCGCGTGTGCAGACCCCCTGACCCCTGGCACTAAGACAATGTGCTTGCCAGACTGAAGCTGCGCCCATTGTTTTTTAATTTTTTTATTAATCCGACTAGTCCCTGCTTAGAAAAAGAAAATATATTAACCTCAAGATTATAAACCTCGAGAGTGTTTGTTTACTTCTAAGTGAAGAAAATGAGTGCATTAGCAGCACTGCGTCTGTCCATGTGTTTAAATGAGGCTCTTGGAGGAACCATTCACGTAGAAGTGTGATTTAGTGAATGGAAGAGTTGCTGATAGGCTTAATTGATTGTTTTGAATGTGTACGGCAGTGCGTTATTAAGCCCGGCGTTAATGGAGAGAGAATGTAAAACACAATCGATTAGCCTTTCGTAATTGAATTGCTTTACGTGTACGGTTTGATGTACCATAAACGCGTTGCGTTAGTGAAGCTTTATGGATCGCCCCATTGGGTGAAGCGATGAAGTATTGATTAAATGACAGATCAAATGGAACCCTACATTGAGTTCATATGACCAATACAGACAATGCTCAAGTGAGGATAAACATTGTGTTTTGCTATCTATTAAAAGTCTGTATATATTAAACTTCTATTGCTTTTACATGCATTTTCATTGTTTGCAAACAAACTTTTTTTTGGACATTTGGTTGCAAATTCAGCTTGTCAAGTTTAAAAAAAATAAAATGATCTAGTTGGCTGACAGATGAAGTTTTGTGGCAATTAGAATATGTAATGAAAAATAAAATAGTAAACCATATTTTTAAGTTATATATAATTTAGTGCTGTCAAACGATTAATTGCATCCAAAATAAAAGTTTGTTTACATAATATATGTGTGTGTACTGTGTGATTTATGTATATTTGAATACAAACACATACATGTATATATTTAAGAAATATTTGCATGTATATACTGTATATGTATATTTATATCATTTATATTATATATAAATATAACAATATTTCTTAAATGTATACATGCATGTGTATATTTATATATACATAATAATTATACTCCGTACACACACATTATGTAAACACAAACTTTTATTTTGGATGCGATTAATCGTTTTACAGCACTAATATAATTATTATTTAATGTCCATTACAATGGAAGTCTTTGGGGCAAAAATTACACCAAAATAATTTTTTTTTTATTATTGTTTATCTGTTATAAAACTGCTAGCACGTTGCTTGATATGTGTGCATATGGTCATATAAAGCCACCATATACGTACATTTGCACAATATGAAAGGTTAACAGAAAGAAAAATGTGATAAAATAATCCACAAAAATAATGTAATTGTTCAAATTAAAAAAAGAAATGTACAAATTAGACATGTTAAAATGAAAAATTTTAATTTTTTGGTGTTAGGACCAGTGAAAATTTTGGCAGGGCAAGTATAAATGTGACGTAAAGGCATTAGCCGCTTTTCCACCTTTGGGCCGAACGGTTCTTAGAATGGTAAGGAACGGTTCCAGTTGTGTTTCCACTTGAGCCTGGTACGGCATGGCACGATTGCAAACCGTTCACGGCCCGGAATTCTCGGCACGGTTGTCTAACAGTGTTGAATCGTGCTGGTAGAATCCATGAAGTGATGTCGCCACTCAGGATTGGTCACTTGTCTTTTGCCTGGTTACCAGTTTCTCTGTAACGTTAACTGGCTAAGCGCTCTATTTGAGTGACGGAAACACAAATTAATAATAAAATTAAAAGAAATATCTGATCATCCTCCATAATGCGGTTGTTATTTACATCTTATATCATCAGTAAACGGTTGTGTTACCAAGGCAATGACTGACACTTTTGTATTACATTCCAAAGAGCGGCCGTTATCAGCCCAAATGAAACCAGAACCGTACCAGCTGGCCTGGATCGGCACGGAATGGAATGCTTACGCAATGAGAACCGTTCTGCACTACGGTGAAAAAGCGGCTATTGTTAGCCATCTATGGTTGCAAGTTGCATTGTTACCAACATGGTTCAAACTATTCAACGCTTTCGTGAAATCCTAGTTTTAATAAACATTCTCAAACAGCATCACTAACGTGTAGTTGGAACTACAGCTTTTAGCCTGTGGTTTTGAAGCATAGTTTCTTGCTTGTATAACGTGGACTTTAATAGAATTAAAATGATTCCGTACATTATCTTTTATTACATTTAAATAAACATTTAATTCTATATATGTGACCCTAGACCACAAAACCAGTCATAAGGGTAAATGTTTTGAAATTGAGATGTATACATCATCTGAAAGCTGAATAAATAGCTTTCCATTGTTGTATGGTTTGTTAGGATAGGACAATAGTTGGCCGAGATACTGTTTGAAAATCTGGAATCTGAGGGTGCAAAAAAATCTAAATATTGAGAAAATCACCTTTAAAGTTGTCCAAATGTCCTTAGCAATTCATATTACTAATAATAATTTTTTTTTTTAAATATATATTTACATTAGGAAATTTACAAAACATCTTCATGGAACATGATCTTTACTTAATATCCTAATGATTTTTGGCATAAAAGAAAAATCGATAATTTTGACCCATACAATGTATTGTTGGCTATTGCCACAAATATACTCGTGCGACTTATGACTGGTTTTGTGGTCCAGGGTCACATATTTGAACAATGAACCTGTAGAAATGCATAATAATGAAATACTGGAGTATGATGTAAGATGGAACCTGTGATGAATCAAATAATATCAGTAGTGACTAGCTTGTTAATTTCTCCAACAAGGCATAGTGCTAAGGTGGTTAGGCCGCAAATTACGTCATTGTATTGGAAACACACCCCAGAACGGTCAAGCAAAAAAAAAAAAAAAAAATCCTTCAGTTGAGTTCTGCTGACATAAACACATTACACATTTTTTTCACATTACACATTACATCATAACACATTTTTTAATTTGTTTTTATCTTTTGAAGACCTCTCCAAAGGGAGATTTTGTCATATTTACCTAACTTCTGGGGACAATTATATCCCCAAAATATAGCTACCATGCGCACACAAGAATTTGAGAATGCAGTTGTTCTTCTGAGGACATTGTGACTTCTGTTGTTTCCAAGGTAACCCGTAGAATCCCCCCTCAACACCCTCACCAGCATGTGGAGCATGTCTGGATATTGGACTGATGCAATGTGTCCCACAACCCCCACCCCCCCAAAAAAGAACACTCCCATCAATGGTGCTGTCCACATGCCAAATGCTTGCAGTGTTGACACACTTAGAGTATTAGTCTCACTCAGAGTTATTAGTGTCCCTTTGGTGACACTTTGTCCTATGTGGCCATAACTTACTGCTGTACTATTGTGTGCGTGTTTGTCACAAATAAAATTGTGGAACTGGCTGTGCCCCAGAATGCTCTCTGTGGAGACAGAAGATTTGCGGATGAGGGTGGGTCTGGTGTTTTATATCTTCCCCTGTATTGGAAGAGACTTCCAGTGTGTTTACTGGAGGAAAACAAATTAAAGGAATGTTCCAGGTTTGATATAATTGAAGTCCAGTGCAGCATCTGTGATGTTGTTTATTACCACAAAGCAATTTTGATGCATCGAGTTTGTAAAAAAAACAAAAGTGGGCCTTAGTAATGCACTTACAATGGAAGTATACAGAATGTTCCACTGGAATAAATGCTCAAGTATAGTTGACATACTTATACACCATGCACTTGTGCACTCATATGTGTAATGTATGAACTTTATAAAGTTATTTTGTCATTCATTATCAGAGTCTGATAGCCCCTCCCCCTCTGCTCTGAATTAAAGCTATGACAGTTGAGTGCATGAAGTGTCCAACATAAGTGCATCATCCACGTATTTAAAGCACACGTGTAAACGCACTTGCACTATTTATACTAAAAAACGTCATAGAGTGGCGCACAAGATTGGGACGCACCTTATGTCTTCTGTGAATTGATTTATGAGTGTAGATGTGTTATTAAAGTGCTTGCTAATATTGTATGCGCTAATTGTATGTGATGTATCCACCAGTGAAGTAATGTTTACATTGATTTAATTTCACCTTTTTATGACAAGGAAAAGTTTTGAACTGTCATGTGGTGCGACTCCCCAAAAAACGTAATGGCGTGTATATGAATAATTCATTAAATTTGTAGAAAAAAACATGAAAAATCTATTTAAATTCTTAAAAACTATAAATAAGTTGAATACAACATTCCTTTTCTAAGAACTTGGCATGTGTTGTAAACTGTCCAAGATAAAAAAAAGAAAAACTCTTAATTGGCACTGACCATTTTTTTTTTTTTAAACAATTTTGCAGTTAAATCCTTTCGCATGTCTTGCCTCATAGACTTTCTTTGTAAGTGCATTATTTACTATAAATACAATTTATGGTTGATTTTAACAACTGAAGCCAGAATTATAGTCACAGATGTATTGAGTACATAACATTTCTTTTTAAAGGGATAGTTCACCCAAAAATGAAAATTAGCCCATGATTTACTCACCCTCAAGCCATCCTAGGTGTATATGACATTCTTCTTTCAGACGAATACAATTGGAGTTATATTAAGAAATGTCCTGGCTAATCCAAGCATTATAATAGCAGTGAATGGGAGCCCAAAAAAGTGCATTCATCCATTATAAAAGTAATCCAAACAGCTCTGAGGGGTTAATAAAGGCCTTCTGAAGCGAAGTGATGCATTTGTGTAAGAAAAATATCCATATTTAACACGCTATAAAGTCAAATATCTAGCTTCCGCCAGACCGCCTTCCGTATTCAACTAACGAAAAAAGCGTAACTGGCGTGATGTATGACGCCTTTATTAACCTCCCGGAGCTGTGTGGATTACGTTTATAATGGATGGATGCACTTTTTTGGGCTCCCATTCACTGCCATTATAAAGCTTGGATTAGCCAGGACATTTTTAATATAACTCTGATTGTATTCGTCTGAAAGAAGAATGTCATATACACCTAGGATGGCTTGAGAGTGAGTAAATCATGGGCTAATTTTCCTTTTTTGGGTGAACTATCCCTTTAATGTCACTTGGTTTAATAATGGCATATAGCAAAGGTTTTCACGAGTTCACCTGCCTATCCAGTCTTAATAGATAATAGTAAATTAATTTGGCTTGCTGACCTCGAAGGAGGCTCGATCCTGAGGCTTGGCTTGAACTGGCTAACCCCCCTAACAGTATTACATAGAAACAGAAAGAATGGAATAGAGGAGGAGGTGGAGAGATGCCAGAAGAATTGTCACTAGGCAACTTAATGACTGCTTAAATATGCTTAAAATGATGACTGGCATGACTGAATGATTAGGCTTCTCCTGAACCTACGTCTGGAACTTAATTTATTATTGCTTTGTAACTGTGCATGTATGAAGAGTTTCAGTTTATGAGCTTACGGTAGTGGAAGTCATATCTTTGATGTCTGTATATAGGTGCTTATACAGCCAGCATGTTTTTAAAGGGTACATAACTCACACAGTTTCTGCCAATCTCAGGTAAGTCTTGAGTACCTATAGAGTATTGCATCCTTCATATCTCCGAAGAGTCTTTAGTTTTATCATATTTATAAAAGACAGATACGCTGTACAGATTTTTTCGTGGAGGCGTGCAGTGGGCGGAGCTAAAGAGTCACGAGCACACACAAACACACACACACACACACACACACACACAATACTTAATCGCATTATCCCTGGATAACTTTCGATTCACTATACGTTCGTGTTGTTTACATTATATGCACTTACGCGCCGATTGCCAACAAAACAGACATTTGGTGCAGTTTCACTCACCGCCTGCGGTTTGGACTCATGACCGGGAGCAAACAAACACACTTGCAGAACTCTGTTGCTGCTCTGGAAAAACAAACTGCATCCACTGTTTAACGCTGGGTTATTTGGGAAGCTGAACAAGGTTATCTTTCCCTCACAACCAAAAACACACTTCTTTAGTGACATTGTTGATTTCGTGGTCTAAAAACAAAATGACATTGCTGTCGGCGGCTCCCGTAATGCGAACAAAGCTCGTTGATGGGCGTGCTCTTGCTCTCGCTCTGGTTGATGTGCGCACGCGCTCATCCGGGAGAAGTGCCCATACAAGCAATTCCTCCCTTTATGAAGTCATACAGGGCCATACTCGAAAAAAAAAAAAATCCGAAACTTGTTCTAATCCTGAAGGAGTGTATTTGGCACAGAAATACTCCGTCATACGTCCAACTCGTTTTTTGAAATTTTGGCCATGTTTAGCATGAGAATCCAACTCTTTAATAAGTCAGAATGCATGAAATAGCATTAGACCCCCCCCCCCTTTAAAGAAAAGTGAGCATAATCAAACTGATCTACAGTTTTGTAGCACACACATACACATGTTTTTGCCCCCTGGCCCTTGAGTTTCTATGTGGTCACATGACAAGCAGACAGCGCAAGTTTCTGCAGGCTAGACACACCCAAGTAATGTGTGTCTTTGTGCAGATATGTGTGTTAAAAGTAACACCAGTGTGATAACGAATGGCTCGTGACGTGTTTGTGCACAGTTATGTCTTGTGTCCTAGAAAGCGTTAGTATTTACAATTTAATCAGAGAGCCACGTGCCTTTTTTAATTTTACTTTGTTGTTATTGTACAGATAAAGGCAGCCAAAATGATCTCTTTTATGAGCATAGTTTGAAGAAACCTCAGTGTTAACTCGTGTGATAGTTCACAGCACTGCATGTGGGAGGGAGTCATACTGTTTAATATGTTCCTCATTCTCTGTTTTTATTAATACATTTCAAATTAAATTTAAATTATTATAAATGTAAAATCCGTGCAAGAACTGGTACATGTAGTCAGTGGTGTTTTAAAGAGGTTACTTTTAATTAAAAAAAAATAATAATTTATTAAATATTTTGATATGAAAGAGAAAAACAGTACAGTGTGTAATATTTTTGAGGATCTATTGACAGAAATGCAATATAATATACATAACTATGTTTTCAGTGGTGTATAAATACCTTGCATAATGAACCGTTGTTTTTATTACCTTAGAATGAGCCATTTCTATCTACATACACCGCGGGTCCCCTTACAGTGAAACAGCGCCATTTTGCGCCGTCATGTTTCTACAGTAGCCCTAAACGGATAAACTGCTCTACAGAGCGCTAGCTACTCTGTGCTGTCTCAGACGACAACATCTTTGTCCTGTGTCGGCCACCGTAGATTCTCTATGTGCTTCAAAAGGGAGGGGTGAGCGGTGGGCGGTTGCAATTAACAACCTCACCGCTAGATGCTGCTAAAATTTACACACTGCACCTTTAACCCATAAACACCCACATTTACATGTCAACAGCATCTATTCAGTCCTCAGACACTTGACCCACCCAGTGGCGGTGAAGTTATACAGAGGAAGTAGGATAGATATTTTGATTTCTAAACACCAGAAGATGCTATTATTCTAGTGTGCATATAAATATCAATAAGTATGTATTGAAGAAAGTTTGACAAACATTATGCTGATTTGGGCTCCTTGGGTTAAAGACAAGTGATTGATGTTTTTCATAAAATGTCAATCTGCGAATCAGCTACAGACTCGTTCTGACTTGAGACTAGTTGAAAATGATTGATTTTTACTGTAACTGTATGACATGTATTCTGTTAGTAATGTTTCTTCCTGTTACACAGAGTGAACTTCTAGAAAGCTTTGTTTTTTGTGTGGCTTCCTCATTGCAGCATAACTGTTTCCTGTGGCACATTCCAGAGTTGGAGGACAAAGCCAAGAAATGCAGTTGGCCTCATAAACAGACATTACACTGTAAAAATTATATGATCAATAAGTTATCACAACATATGTTTTTACATTGTTTTAACTCATCAAAATAAGTTAAGCAACTTTCAACTTTTTTTTAAAGTTATACAAGATACAGTGTAATTTAAGTTGAAATGACTTAAACAAAAAGTTGATTGTAATTAATTTCAGGCTGCAACTTTTTTTTTTTTTTTTTTTTTTTTTTTTTAAACAGTGTAGGAACTTTTTAAATTTCACACTTCACTTTCCTAGTACAAGCAGATATAAAACCAGGTTTTTGCTTGGTGCACGTTTCTTGGGAAAAAAGGATTTGAGTTGTTTGTGTGGTTTTGCTATTGGTTTTATGACATTACCTCTAAAGCAGGGCTCTTTTGACTGGATTAGAGTTTAGCCAACACACACGCGCTAACACAGCTGCACAGCACTCTCTCGTCAGTCGCCTCATTCCCAATGAAGTTAAAGAGAAAATCAATCTTCTACTCAGAAGGATTTGGAAAAGAAGTCAGAAAGAGAGCGAGCGAATGCATCTTTTCAGGATTTTTGTTTTGAGGGAATTATGTTATGGACTTTGTGCTTAGCTAGTATAGGAATACAATCCCTTTCCCTAGGTATGTTATGTCATATCGCACTTGTGTAATTGTGCAACCAAAATTGGGGGATGCAAAATAATAATAATGGCATATGATAATAAATAGTAGGAAACAAACAATACATGAAAGAGTAGTATTTCAGAATTTACAGTATTAATAAAAACTGTTCAAAAAGTAACCGGATGACCTACTACTAACTTCCAGCAAGACACTGAATGCACATTCAATAGACACTTCACTATCCCATAAAACCATGTGAGAGGAGTTGTAAATGCCAGTGAAGTGGCACAACTTGCACTGTTGGTCACATGACAGTGACAACCCGACGAATGTAGTATGTTCGTTACATTCATACTACACATTCATACCATATAGAATATACTTTTTTAACAGTCACAAAGTAAGTAATTATTCAAAAGAATAATTATTCCTATTAAGAACTATTCCTACCAAGAGAGTATATGATTTTGGATGCAGCCTTAGCAGTGAGCAGTGTGGTCTGATTCCTGAATGAAAACCGTTTGTTTGACTGAATCAATCAAAAAGACTAAAAAAGAACAAACTCTTGATTAGTTTGAATCATTTGAACACACTGGCTGAATCTATTAAATAGTCCCTTCAGTTTTTCGCGATTCCGCGATCACTGAACGCAAAATCAACAAAATGTTACTTTTTTGCAATCCTGCATGATTTGCCATTTCACTGCAAAATAATCACAAAAATTAAAAGCTCTCACAAAAAAAATATTATTATTATTATTATTATTATTATTATTATTATCTAACTGAATTATCCCTAATTTAATAAAAGTTGTAATACATTATTTTCATGAGGAGTGGTCTGTGTGAAACAAAGCGAAAGTGAGCCTTTCTCACCTGCCGTCACGCATGAGTACCAAGGACTGGGCGAAGCGATTTAAGAAACATTTTGATTGTGCTAAAAAGAGTATGGTAGTGGAGTATGCCATGAAAGCAAAAGAGAACTCAATTCGGCAGACTGGCTGCGGATTACAGAATAGTGTTCTCTTTCTAGGCTTATTGCGCTTGAACAGTCAAATACACACACAAAAATGTACGTCTTGGCGGTTATGTGAACAAACAAACAACAGCTTGAGACGTGTGTCAGTATTGAATCCACGGATTACTGTAGATCTTAAAGTGACGGCAACCTAATAGACCAAAAAACCCCAAGATTTAATGCTTTTTTTTTTTTGGTCCTTTGACTATTGTGCATCTAACACAATACATAATATAGTAAATGTGATATCCTAATTATAAATATTATAAATAAAATACAAATGTTTCCCAAATTTCTGGAAATTGGCACCACAATCAGTCATTTTGATCGCAAAAAATACTTATCCTAGTGGGACAGTTATTAAAATAGTATCTGACTCATTGACTGAATGTCTACATGAAATGTCATGCATATTATTTTTATTTCATTTTATTATTTATTTAAAAAATATTTGTATTATGTTTTACTGTGGTGTTTTTATTATAATTAAAATAAACTGTTTTAAAGAAACATTAAAAATATTAGAAACAGTATTTGCTAGAGCCCGACCGATTATATATGAGCCTGTCGCAGATATATCGGCATCGGCGTATATGCCACCGATATGAACGTCTCACAGCGCGTGAATATTCACACAAAATTATGTCAAAATGCCGGTCTTCTCGAGTATCATTGTAAACATAGTCGGTTAAGTGAACGTAAACATGAAATTTGCCAGTCACCGCCAGCGTTTTTGGTCATTTTGGTTTCATGGCCCACAGAATATCTTGTTGTATGAATATCTGTAATATATTCTTATATCAAAAGAAAGAACAGACCGCTGTTTTGTTCTAGCTTCATGCATTCTTTTTTATCAACACTTGAATGTGAGTAAGTTTCATGAAAAAAGCAACATTTTAAGAAAAAAGCTGAGAAAATCTTGACTAACTTACATACAGATGGGATTGATACAGAACGATGATCAAAACACAGATGGAGTCCATCAACACCCCCAAAGCTTCACAGTCATATAGCTCGTCCTGGGTCGACATTTCATTCAGTAACATTAAGCAGTTTTGATTTATATGCTGTTTAATGTTGATTATTGCGTTATTTTACATATGCATCGCTTATAAAAGATTGCTCGTTCCTGCCTCTTCTTCGCCTGTGTTTTGATCAGATTCTGTACTTGTTCAGGAGATGTGTAATAGCGCCCCCTACCGTATAACAGTGAAAACACGGAAAAATCTTGTCAATGGCAGGGAAGCGTTTTCTCATAAAAGACGAGATAACAAAAGACAGAAAAAAAACGGCTCACGGCTCTTGACTGAATAACTTTTAATAAGGGTTAATCTATATTTATACACTGAAGATTATGAAGTGATATTTTACATTTGATTACCATTTCTGTACCTGAAAATCTAGTTTAGACCTACATGAAAAACCTGAAAAGAACTGTTTTTCATTTGTATGTTTGTTCTGTTGTATTTATGTATAATGTATGTATATTATGTATATACTGCATTCTATATACAGTACCAGTCAAAAGTTTGGACACACCACTGGGAAAGTCTGTCCAAACTTTTGACTGGTACTGTACTATAATATACACAAAAAATATCGGCCGATATATCGATATCGGACTTTTTTTTTTTTACTCCCTAATATCGGTATCGGCCCCCAAAAACCCATATCGGTCGGGCTCTAGTATTTGTTTGTTCAGTATGTAGGATGCTGCAAAACCAGATTTCTGTAGGAAACCCTGTAAAGTATGCATACTAGTCACACAGCCTGTGTGGGCAGTTAAACCAGTTTTATCGTTTATCTAGGGGATTGCCCATAGAAAAAACGGTTTCATTACGACAGAGCCCAAGCTTTTGATTGTTTAATTTCAGATTAGATTTGAGTTTAGAAAACAATGGCTCTCCTATGAGGGCGGAAAACTGATCTTAGATCAACACTCTTACTCTGTTTGTGCTGTGTGTGTTATACATCAAGTGTGTATTCAGCTGCATTGGGATGTAAGTTAAAGCATTGTGTCAGAAAATGGCATCTCAGCATTTCATCATTTTTAGTCTTTTTTTTTTTTTTTTTTTTTTTTCTGTCTTCTTTCATTTCCTCTTTCTCTGGCACTTCTCAGTTTAATGCAAAAAATGTTGCTTTTCATGGTCGCTTGTTTGAGTGTGTGACGCAGAAAATTCCATTAGAATTTTTGATATTTTAATTTCATGTAGATGGTTTCATTTTAACAGTATTCTTTCTGTAGACCTCAGCATTATGTAAAGCATGTGAACAACCGTCACACACACACACAAGGGTTTTTATAAGTCTTGTGTACAGAATTGTTCTCCACTCGAAGGCTGAGAGCTCTTCACGATAGGCCTGCTGTGAGGTCACTTTTACGAGCCACATGCTAACTAATCTTTTTATCTTAACCTCTCTCTCTCTCTCTCTCTCTCTCTCTCTCTCTCTCTCTCTCTCTCTCTCTCTCTCTCTCTCTCTCTCTCTCTCTCTCTCTCTCTCTCTCTCTCTCTCTCTCTCTCTCTCTCTCTCTCTCTCTCTCTCTCTCTCTCTCTCTCTCTCTCTCTCTCTCAATAATCCAGGCTTGGATTATACAATCTCAGTCAGTACACACGTTCCTTGTTTAATTTGAAGAGGCGGTGTAAACCTCAGTCAGGGTTTAGCTATACCAAGGAAACATGATGTACTTTTAAATTGTAAACTAACAGGTTTGCTTTGTAAGAACAGATAGAGATTCTGTGTAACTAAGATGGAGATACTGGGTAAATCTCATTAAGAAGAGATGAGTAAGTAAGAGAAGAATGTTAGTCAGACGCCAGGTGTGTGTGTACAGGAAGGAGAAAGTAAGGAATGTTATATGAGCAGACGGTCTGTTACACGTTTGATCAGACTGAACTAGTTCTCCAGAGGACAGTTTCTGCCCTGAAGACACTGATACAGTCTGCTCAAAGTCAGAAGAGGTTCAGAGGTGCTTCAATAACACATATGCAAACATGATAGAGCTCTTTACAAGCATTAATCATTAAACGCCATTCAACAAGAAAAGCCATGTTCATTTAACTAGTGAAAAAGCAATATATTAGACAGGCCAATTCAGCTGTTTGCTATTCATAATTGTGCTAGCCTTGGCGTTAAAGTGTGTGTGTGTATATATATATATATATATATATATATATATAATATGTATGTGTGTGTGTGTGTGTGTGTATATATATATATATATATATATATATATTTTAAGATTTCTTGACCACTATAAATACATATGAACCCTTTTTATGGAAAACATTACTCGTTTTTTCACTTTCAACCCAGTTTAACTTTTATTTCCAAGTTGTAGTTACCTAGGTGACATAAATTTGGAGAATTCGAGAACCATTTTCGACACATTACAAAAATGTTTGAGGAATTAAAGGTGTAGTATGTAATATTGACAACTAGTGGTTGAAATGGGTACTGTAGTCTAAATTCAAAATATTGGAGAGAGTTGTTTTCCCAGCGGCCTCCTCTTTAGAGTCAGACTCGACATTCACGCTGGTTGCCAGATTGAGGACATGCAACAGGAACGAGGCAATTGACAATGGAAAGCAACGAGTTGATGAGTTGATATATCCACTTTTAAATATGCCTCTGGTTCTTTTTAGATGGATACCAAGGCTTTTAAGGTCAGGTAGAATCTGGGCTCTCTGACCCAGTTCGTTTGCTGGCTTCCATAGCTGCAATATGCTGTGTTTTCCTCCAACTGGCAACCCAGGGTGTCGAAATACTATTGGGAAAATTGGGAGTGGGTGGGATCACACAGACCAAAACAAATGACATTCCGATATGGAACGCAAAGGTGAAAGTAGAATGCTGTAGCATTGTAGTAGTATTTGAACTTAGCATGTTTCTTAAATATCTGCCAACATGTTATGGTATTTTTATACTTTAGTGCATTAACAAAAATTACAGGCAGCACCTTTAAAAAATGATTAATAAACCTAGGATTTTGTGAGATTGTAACATTTGGCCTGATCAAGTTCAAGGTCAAGTTACACTTCAGTCAACTGTCCCGAAACTCAGAACCATCTGTATTCTTAAGGCCTGACCCCTAAGAAATAGTGAAATGATGTCTGACATTTAATGAGTTTGCGAAATTTCTTTTTGTCGTCATCTTCACCACAGATTAAACCAAAGAGCTTTTAGCCAAAATGAGTTTTGAGTGTGAAAATGTGTTAAAATAAAAGCATTAAGCGTTGTCATATGCTTGAACACAAATTTTGATTCATTGGATGTATTTTATAGAATAATTTCTATGCCGATTCATGAACTGTCCCAGTAATGCTCGAGTTGGTGTATTCGCTCCCTATGGTCTGCATTTGCTTATCTTATCTTATCTTCCCTCTCTTCCACTGCAGTCGAGTCATAAAAGCTCATGTCCCTGATCTCTGTTGGCCTGTTACGGCTTGATGGCTAGCTGCCATGGTAACCGGCAAATTTGATTTCATTGTCAATATCTGACATTTTAGACATCTGAATAAAGTTTTCTATAACCATGCACGGATAATTCACCCCTAAGAGCTGATAATAATAAGTATTCTGCTCTGAAAAGAGCTTTTCTAAAGCCATACTGATGGTTAGGAAATTGCAGCCTCCATCTGTCTCTTGTTAGTGTGTTTGTATGTGTTGAGATGCTGAATGTAGCTCTTAGTAAGGCTGGAGAATGGCCTGATGAAAACTAACAATCCTCACAGTCTTGTAGAAGAGAAAATTGATTCAGGGAAATTTAAAGGCCGCAATCATCCTACTGTTATCATTTTTTATTTTTCTTATGAGCTAAAAAAAATTCATCTCCACATTAGCTTACAAATCTAATTTATGCTTTAAATAACTGAAAGCACCATTTTTGAACTGATTAGAATTGCCAGGGAGATTTTTAGACCTCCTGCAGAAGGGAACATTTTCAGAATTGAAAAGAATGAATAACCTTTTAAATTCTACAGCTGTCAAATAGATTTAAAAGACCTGAGTGGTATGGATTACTTTTTTTACGGTGCCTTTTTAGTCTTTTTTTTTTTTTTTTTGAACTTGACAGTTTAAATCTGCATCAACTTCGGCACCTAAGACATTCTGCTATAGTAAATATCTCCTTTTGTGTTGCAACGAAGAAAAATAATCCATATGAGTCCGACGTGATTGAATAAGGGTCAGTCCATCTCAAGTGATCAATAGATTGTAAAGTTGGATTCTTTTTTTTCTTTTTCTTTTTTTAAAGATTCATCTCTGCAAGTATGCATGGCACACAACCGCACAACAAATATTACTTCTACAGATGTTTATGGGAACCTCAATATCTCGGCTCAGGATGGCCCTAACTCCTTGGAATAAAAACTGAAGTCCAAATGTAGTGATCAAAATTGGTTAAATTTCCATGTTTAAGGTGTGGTCACAAAATTTTGCGAACAGGTCCATTGTCAATAGTGTAGCGACAAATGAAGCACAGCTCAAACAGAGGTCACTTTCAAACTAAGCATCTTTCTGTTGGTCAACACGGCAAATTTGCGGGACCAACTTGAACCCGGTGTGGAATCTGTGTGGGGGAAAACTTTCACCCTCATGAAAAATTCCAAATTGTGTGGATTCTTATTGAAATGACTGGATTTTGCTTGGGGAAGTTCGCCGAACAACAGTAAATGTGAATGCAAATTTTGGGTCAATTTAAAATGGGAAGGGTTCATGCCTAGTATTATTATTTTGTGTGTGTGTGTGGTGGGTACCAAAGTAAGAACTTTGTGCATGGAGAAAATTTCAGATCAGCTGGACCACTTGAGATGGATTGACCTGTAAATTATAATTGAATTTTCATTTTTGGATGAACTACCCCTTTTGTTTGCCTGAATGCATTTTATGTCCTTCAAAGACTCGAGGGATGGCTTATTATTATCATCTTATTGCACAGGTTCATGAAGTGACCTTATGAAGAGCTTCATTCATTTCCTCATTCTGAGTGTGTTATTTTCTGGCTTAATCGGATTCTTTACACTTCATTTGGTCCTCAGCTTATTTCAGGCCAAAAAATGTTGGCATAAATCTTTACTACTATGGTAAAAAAACAAAAAAGAAGAACCATTTTCATCATCCATGGTGTTACATTTGAGAAATCCTGAATCGTTATGTTGCTTATGAAGTACTTTTTCAGTTCTGGGCAGTGATGTCATGTGACTGACTGACTGAAAACAACTGACTCCTTGGCTTATTTCCTGTTCTAATAAACAATGCTTCCTTTTGGTTGCTGAGACAGTTTCATGACCATGTTTTCTAGATTTTCTCCAACTTTGTGCCTCTATCATTTATTGGTCAGACATGTGGCATTTCTAGTATGTTATCCCTTTTAATTAATTGAAATTAGCAGATATTTGTCTTTTTTTATTTGCACTTTTAACTCACTTTCATATGAGTTAAAACACAAGGTGCAGGCACTTTAAAACTTAGTGGTGCTAACAAAAAAAGATAACTAAAGATATAAAACTATTAAAAATTGTTTTTCGTTAATTGAAATAAAGCTAAAATAACATAAATATTAAATGAAAAACGTGCTACTGAAATAAAATTAAAACTGAAATAAAAATGAAAGCAAACAAAATCATGTAAAATTACAAAAAAATTAAACCAAATTAAACTGAAAATATAAAACAAAAGCTAATTCAAAATATTAATAAATACTATAATAGTATATAAAAATACTAAAACACTCTTTTTATACAACCAATAGTGTAATATCAAATATATCGTAAATATTTTGGCCAGTACTGTATACAAGCACTTTATATAAGCACACATTTATCGTATCCTTTTTAAAGTTACTCATTTTATTCTCTCTCTGTTTCCTTTCAGGCGGAGAGAGGCGGTGACGTGAACACCCTTAGCGTGCCGATGGTCATGCGCAGAGGTGGTTCTGAGACGTGTTTAGACCTGGATTCTGATCTGGTGGTACGGGACACCCCACGATCACGCTCTGGTCTGGACACCCTGCAGCAGAAAGTGCTAAAAGTGAAAGAGCAGCTGCGAATTGAGCAAAATTTACAGGATGAAAACGTGGCAGAGTATCTCAAACTCATTAATAGCGCCGACAAGCAGCAGAGCGGCCGCATCAAACATGTGTTTGAGAAAAAGAACCAGAAAACGGCACACAATATTGTTCAGCTGCAGAAGAAGCTAGAGCAGTATCAACGCAAGATGAAGGAGTGTGACATCTCGAATGGGACCAAGCACACGCCCACACACTCCAAAGAAAATGAGATGCTCAAAGACAACCTCAAGGAAAGCGTGGTCACAGGAAGTGGGCGCCACGTACATTTGGACAAAGTCAGAACTGTTGGCCCAGGAGTTTCGCTGTCGCCGCCGTTCTTCTTCAGCAAGCCTCGAGAGATAGCAAACCTCATTCGCAACAAGTTTGGTAGCGCGGACAACATTGCACAGCTGAAGAGCTCCATGGAGACGGGAAGTGGGCTACATGCGGAAGGGGGAGCCCGGACTTTGAGCGGCAGCGCCACACTAACCCCTAAACCCAAATACCCGAGCGATGACGAGTGTTCCACAGGGACATCGGTGTCGGTTGAAAGTAATGGTCATGTGACTGGATCGGGTGCAACAGGGCAGCACAGCGGGTCTGGGAGAGGAGGAGGCGGCCAAGGGGAAAGCAGCAGCCGGCTGGTGGAAGCCTGGGAGGAGATCAGGGAGTTGAGGGATGCTCAGAATCTACTGGCAGAAGACATTGAGACTCTGAAGACCCAGTTTAAATGTGAATTTGAGAATATTACACAAACACTACAAGAGGAGCGGTTCAGGTTAATATTTTTTCATAATCATATTTTTTAATGCAAACATGTTAGTGTTCAACACAACTGTGGTGTGTTAATAAATGGCTTTACAGAATATAGTATTAATATAGATATACAATATAGCTGTACCATATTGGTTATTGGCAAATATTAGCGATTATTAAAATTAATACTAGTTTAACTTATCGGTAATGGTCAACATTGGATATTTACTTGTAGATGCTCATTTATCATATTTTTACGGTTCTTTTTTTTTTTTTTTTTTTTACCTTTACCTTTACGTCATCTCACTTAAAATTCTTTAAAAACACTATCATTTAAAAGTACTGTTAAATTTAATGTTTAACAGATCTCAAAATTAATATTCATGTGTTTCCTCTATATTAGGTGTGAGCGGTTGGAAGATCAACTGAACGACCTCACTGAGCTTCATCAGAATGAGACCGCAAACCTCAAACAAGAACTAGCAAGCATTGAGGAAAAAATGGCCTATCAGGCTTATGAACGAGCCCGAGATATACAGGTATATACAGACACACACATGCAACAACACTCAGAAACACTATGGACATGAGAGGACTTGTTATCCTAAACTTATGTACAGCGCTCAAAAGGAATACCAGCCCAGTTATTCCATGTCCTAGCCAGCCGCAACGTGATAAAGCAATGAAATGATCTTTTCCATGTTAATTTGAGCTTTAGTCCTAACCAGCCACAACTAAAATGACCCACAGTAAAATCTTACTCCACATAACTCTATTGTAGACAACACTACAGGTCAAACGTTAACCCCAAATACTTGTACATTGTCATCCTGGAATATGGCCATGATGTGTCTTCCTACATGGTTAAGAAATAAAAAGCTACACACTCCATCAATTAGGGTCAGAAGAACTGTTGCTAAACATATAACATGCTAGAAACATAATAATCACTGCAATAATGATCCAATCATTGACTCTTAAGCATTTGCCTATTTAAATCCAAACAGCGACTTTTGTGTGTGTATATAGTGAGAGAGATAATGAAATTCCAACCACACAACTTTGTGATTTTGTTCGCATACAATACTTTTGGGAAAGCACACCAGGTTGGGATGCTGGTGATCGCAAGTGTGATTTATTGATTTTTAGTTTAATAAACAAGAAGTTAATCTTGAGCATTTACCTTTTAAACTATAATAATTTGGCCATTTAGTTTTGTAGATTTTATTATTATTTTTTTTTTTTTTACAAAAATTGTTCCAAAAGAAGCCAGAGCATTAAGCTCTGCAAAACAGACTTTAAAGACCCCCTTGTGGTGAAAATCGTTTTTAATATTGTTTATATGTCTATGTGGTGTTTTTAATATGCTTTGACAAACCATGTGCAAATTCATAAGTCAACACCATTGCTGAGTATTTTCTCTTTAAAACTGCAGTGAAAAACACGGTTTGAAATCGACAGTGTTTCTTACGTCACAAACTACCTTGTAACCAATCACGTCAAAGTGCGGGCGGGCTTTAGCATATCATCATTACTATGCTGTGAAGCAGGGGAGTCTTAAGAGAAGCCAGGTTATCCCGGTATATTTTTCTGTTGATATGAAAATTCGGGTACATTTAGCAATGTAGCGGGTGAATTATGTTTATGATGTTATGATGAACTATATGCCTTTCTCTACTGACGTTCTAAGTTGTTCAAAGCATTTATAAGGATGCTGATTTTTAGAAGGCAGCTGTCTGAAGCCGAAAGTATACTTCTTTTAACTCGTACATGTACACAGGCGTTCGACACATGCACAGTTTTGAGCAATCTCTCGCCACGAGTTACAACCCATGTAAATACTGCAAAAACATTAAATGCCATGTGCAACCTGCGCGTACAAAGTACGTGCGGTTACAAAAATCCGGCGGTGTGCATTTAGTACGCTCGTACTCTTCTGATGACGAAATTCGCGTCATGCGCACTGTACACTGACAGTGTACAAGTATACTTTGGCCTTAACTCTGAGATGGCAAATGGGAACATGGTTTGTGTAACATTAGCAACACGTTATTAGCTATTTGATAATGTAGTCAAGCAAAAGGCTAATCATATTAATTACCGTTATGTGTCTGATGTTATAGAGAGCGATCATAAAACGCATACCATTCTGATACATCGACTTGTAGACCTGTATAATTCACTCCTCCACTTCTTCTGAATCAGTTTATGGTTCAAACATATATGGCTGAATTAAACCAGTATTTCCACTTGCCATTGTGCAACGTTTACTACAGTAAAGTTGAACGAGTGGATCAGGTTACTCTGAGCTCATGCGATTTGAGTGGAGGCGGAGCCAATTTGCATATTCATGTATCCGCATATATTAAATGAAGCAAGGGTGTAGAGTTACATTCAAGCTATTTTAAGGCATGAATACACTATACATTTTTTTTTTTTTAACAGGAAAAAACGTTTAAATGTCATTTTGGTGGTGAAAGATGAGTTTTAAGGGATAAAATTGACTACGGGGGACTTTAAAGGGGTGGTTAATTTATGATTTCACTTTTTAAACTTTAGTTAGTGTGTAATGTTGCTGTTTGAGCATAAACAATATCTGCAAAGTTACGACGTTCAAAGCAAAGGGAGATATTTTCTTTTAACGAAATTTGCTTTTTAAGGACTACAACAAACGGCTGGTAGGGACTATACAAGCTTCCTCCCGGGTTAGTGACATCGCTAACCCTGAAATTTACATAAACCCTGCCCCCGGGAACACACAACAAAGGGGGTGAGATTATCATGACAGAATATGCTAATCAATGACTTGAAGATAGTTAAATCCACATCAGCTACATAAATTCATCAACTAACCATTCAGGAACATCTTGTTGCATTCTACATGTTGTCACTTCTTCTTGAGTCTCCCCATCATTGTCCAACTCCGGTTTGAACATAAAAGGCTGAACAGTTTCATTGCCTGTCTGCATGAGATTATCAGAGCTGCTAACTGGAGTTCTTGAAGCTCCGTCCCATGAGCAGCAGCTCATTTGCATTTAAAGGGACACACAAAAATGGCACGTTTTTTGCTCACCCTCAAAAAATGACAATTTTAACATGCTATAAAAAATGATCTGTGGGGTATTTTGAGCTAAAACTTCACATACACACTCTGAGGACATCAGAGATTTATTTTACATCTTGTAAAAGGGGGCAATCAACCACCCCTTTAAGTGCGACAGCAATTTCCTCCTGCGCAAAATGCTTTATAATCACTCGTTTTCCAGCTGCTGTTATATTAAATATCAGCAATTTTGAGACGCTGCTTGGCAGCACTGGAACTGGAATTGTTTTCATCTCTGTCTTTCTCTCTTTGCAGGATGCTTTAGAAGTTTGTCAGACGCGAGTGAGTAAGTTGGAGTTACAGCAACAGCAGCAGCAGGTTTTGCAGTTGGAAGGTGCCGACGCCAAAGTGCTGCTTGGAAAATGCATTAACATCATGCTGGCCATCGTCACTGTGATCTTGGTGTGCGTCTCCACGGCTGCTAAGTTTTCCGCTCCATTAATGAGAAGTCGTCTACATGTGTTCGGGACTTTCGTATGCGTTTGTCTACTGGTGTGTGGCTGGAGCAACTGGGAGCATTTGCAGTGCGCAATAGAACGAATGCTACTGCCTAGATGAGGGACGTAAAACAGTGACGTTCTCGTCAGATAAAGTACTCCTCCAGGGATCTTCCCTTCACAATGTGACTCCTAAGACAGTGGCTTTAACATACACTTTTTGTCCATTTTGTGTTTGTGTGTATGTGAGCGAGATAGTATTCCTGATGTACTGTAGCAGAAACGGGTCCATCTCTGTGACTGTTTTGTGTTATTTTGAATAACGTTTCCATTCGTCAGCTGTGTCTTAAAAGTAAAGGTTCATCAACTTTTTACACCTTTTATGTGCTTTCTTAGGTGACAATTGCATGTTTGTGCTCACAAAAACAAATCTGGGTCATTTCATCCCACAATCAATCAAGAAGAAAAGAATTTATATAGCATAAAGAAAATGAAGACTATTTAGGGACCATAAATTCTTTAAAAAAAAAAAAAAAATTCTACTGTCATGATGATACGTTTTTATGGGTGTTTTACTTTGAGTAATTCTCATTCTTGATTTTCAGTAGGTTCATATTACTGTGATGAATGTGATTCTGGAAATAATAATTTACACTAATTTTAATATATAACAATGTTTTTCCATTTTAATAACAATGAGATTTTATTGCAGTAATGAGATTTTTGGGGAAATGTGATTATAAATAATGTAAGAATGCAGAACATGTAATTGTCTTAAAGGGCTTGATTTTCTTTATGCAAAAATGTATGTGTGTTATTTTTTTTAATTTAGGGTGAAATACAAACCAGATGAGTTTTTGACATGCTTTGTGACTTTCATTCGTTTACTAAGATTACGTTTTCTAGCATTATTTGTACTAATGAAATGGCCTGAAGTTCTTTTCACCGGCACTTTAAACATGGCGCCCAAGTTTGAAAATGTTTTTTGTTTGTTTTTGTCTGATCTGCGGTGCTCTGTACTGACCACAAAAGATGGAAACAAACACTTTATTTTTGTTTGCTAATAGAAATGCCTTCGGGGTTATAGAAACTAGAACAAGAGAAGGAAACACATGTCTCTGTCAAGTTTATGTAACACATTCTGAACTGTTCTTTGTGGAAGTTAGAATTATTTTTATATGTTTTGAATTAGCCTTGTTTACTTTAATGATTCCCACAATGCAAACTGATTTAAACATTACCACTGTTTCTTTTGAGTGTGTGCCTGCCTGTGGTTTTGACTGAAGATTGTATAAGCCACAAACTCTGAATTTACCCATGAACCTAAACTAAGATGTGGTGTAACATTAGTTTTAGAGGCCTTTTATCTTTAAGCATGGGGATAGTGATTTTATTTGTTTTATACATGCTTCAGTGTCCATCAGGTAGGAAACTGGTCTGGTTTTAAATATTGTCAAAACCTAAAAATAAATAGCCTCATGTTCTCTAATTTTTTTTTAATTCTTTCTTTATTCAACCACCTGATGTATCTCTCATTGGGTGAAACCATTTATTGTGAACTTAGAAACAATTTGTTATATAGCTGTTTCGTTCTTTGTTTAAAAATGACGCATCCCTACCTGTGTTGTTTGACATTAGTTTCCTGAAAGATGATCCTTTGCAAGACCTCAAGGCTTGAATGTCTTTCATTATTTTCAAAGGTCACTGTTGACGCTTGTGCTTCAGCGATATTCAGATGGTTGTCGCCCTCTTGTGGTTGAAGGAAACGGAGCATGATGAACTCCAGTGTGAAACTATAGGGGAAAGGTGCTTTTATTAAGATGCCGTCAGACTTATTATCAGTCAAATAATAAACTTGGGGGCATGGCAATCCACTCCATAATATTTAACAAGAGTTTCGGCTAGAAATACAGACCGACATGTATGTCAGACCTCAACTTTACACCCACACAGTAGCCTAACTTACTTGAGTGAACCATAGGGAGTGAACTGATAAGTATCTGATGTAGCCTATCGTTTTGCTTGTAAAAAAAACTCAGAGTGAACCACTTCTCAGCGACGATACAATAGGTTTTTTGTAGATGAAAACAGTTTAAAAAAAAAAAACTACTACAACTGTTTGCAAAATAGCGTCGCTGCTGAAAATAGTTAAGCTATAAGCATCGCTAATTATAATTAGCTTCCCTATGGTTTGGTTTTCAGTCAAGACTATTTCTTTTATTAGCTATTCACAAACCCGTTTTCTTGATATTTGAGGTTTGGTTGTCATTGCGTTTGTCATTTAATGGGCTTTTCTCTGTCTCCAATATACTCTCAGCAACATCAGCTATGAACGACTGTCAACGACATCAGTGGAACCGTCGTGACTAGTGATGGGGAGTCGACTCCAAAAGAGTCGATTCCTCGACTCTGAATAGCCCCAGAGTCGGGGTCGACTCCAGCACAGGAATCGACTCTCGGTGTTGACTCTGTTGCTGTGTCCGAAATCGCTCACTTGTTTACTGATTCTCTAATCCCTATAAATTGCATGGCAGTTGAGTGCACTATAAGCAAGGAGAGAATGAAATGAAGCGAGGAATTCAGACACTGACGTAATACACAGCGTCAGAGAGCTGTCGCAGAAACTTTGTCACACACATTATTTGAGTGCTTAATTTAGAAATACAAACCCGATTCCAAAAAAGTTGGGAGACTGTACAAATTGTGAATAAAAACAGAATGCAATGATGTGGAAGTTTCAAATTTCAATATTTTATTCAGAATACAACATAGATGACATATCAAATGTTTAAACTGAGAAATGTATCATTTTAAGGGAAAAATAAGTTGATTTTAAATTTCATGGCATCAACACATCTCAAAAAAGTTGGGACAAGGCCATGTTTACCACTGTGTGGCATCCCCTCTTCTTTTTATAACAGTCTGCAAACGTCTGGGGACTGAGGAGACAAGTTGCTCAAGTTTAGGAATAGGAATGTTGTCCCATTCTTGTCTAATACAGGCTTCTAGTTGCTCAACTGTCTTAGGTCTTCTTTGTCGCATCTTCCTCTTTATGATGCGCCAAATGTTTTCTATGTCCTTGTCCTCTTTAGTCCGGATGACATGGCGTCCCAGTTTTCCAAAAAGAACTTCAAATTTTGATTCGTCTGACCACAGAACAGTTTTCCACTTTGCCACAGTCCATTTTAAATGACCCTTGGCCCAGAGAAAACGCCTGCGCTTCTGGATCATGTTTAGATATGGCTTCTTTTTGGACCTATAGAGTTTTAGCCGGCAACGGCGAATGGCACGGTGGATTGTGTTCACCGACAATGTTTTCTGGAAGTATTCCTGAGCCCATGTTGTGATTTCCATTACAGTAGCATTCCTGTATGTGATGCAGTGCTGTCTAAGGGCCTGAAGATCACGGGCATCCAGTATGGTTTTCCGGCCTTGACCCTTACGCACAGGGATTGTTCCAGATTCTCTGAATCTTTGGATGATATTATGCACTGTAGATGATGATAACGTCAAACTCTTTGCAATTTTTCTCTGAGAAACTCCTTTCTGATATTGCTCCACTATTTTTCGCCGCAGCATTGGGGGAATTGGTGATCCTCTGCCCATCTTGACTTCTGAGAGACACTGCCACTCTGAGAGGCTCTTTTTATACCCAATCATGTTGCCAATTGACCTAATAAGTTGCAAATTGGTCCTCCAGCTGTTCCTTATATGTACATTTAACTTTTCCGGCCTCTTATTGCTACCTGTCCCAACTTTTTTGGAATGTGTAGCTCTCATGAAATCCAAAATGAGCCAATATTTGGCATGATATTTCAAAATGTCTCACTTTCAACATTTGATATGTTATCTATATTCTATTGTGAATAAAATATAAGTTTATGAGATTTGTAAATTATTGGATTCCTTTTTTATTCACAATTTGTACGGTGTCCCAACTTTTTTGGAATCGGGTTTGTAGAAAACAGTCACAGCGACTTTAGTTTGTAATTATACATAGGCTTCCCCCATGCTAGCTTTAGTTTAATTGATGGTGTGTATGCAATAAATAGGTATAGATTTGGTTTTCCATGGTTATCCTTGTGTTCATAATCATTAAACTAACCATAAATCATAAACAAAACTCACATCAAGAAGAAACACATCAATAAGTGTACATTATTGTATGTATTTTAGTATTTAGTATCTTTAA
This sequence comes from Coreius guichenoti, assembly GCA_039654105.1. NCBI lineage: Eukaryota > Metazoa > Chordata > Actinopteri > Cypriniformes > Gobionidae > Coreius > Coreius guichenoti. Next base: position 22,224,649 of record CM077182.1, on the reverse strand, counting down.
CTCACCTTTTAAGACAATTCATGTGCGTTTAGCGCCATCACTCGACAACAGCTTACTTTTTCCTCTGTAAAATTAGGTATCGGCAACAGCTAGGTAGAAACGTTGATAGCCACTCATCAAGTCATCGCTAAATTGGACTAATTTGAACAGTCACGCTAAAAGTGTGCGGTTTTAATAAGGGGATTTTAAGGCTTTGTGTTGGGGGAAATAATTTAAGTGTGTAACAACTTTTGCAAAATTGCAACAATTTTGTCTTATTTCTGACCCTGTTTTGATGTAAAGTAAATGGAGTCGAGGAGTCGATTCACCGTAGCGCGAATCACCGTAAACTGCGCGCGTTCACCAGCGCGCTCCAAAAGTGTGATAAGATTTGTGCGAGCCGTTCCTATCGCGACGCTGAGAAAACAAAATCCTGCACCAACATAAAATAGAAAGCGTTTTAAACTACTCATGACCACCTTTACTAGAATGTATCACATTCTTTTGTATTTATTATGGTAAATGTTGACTAACTTCTTGTAGAATTTATAATAGATTATCAGTTAAGGGAATAGATATTTCACTAAAGATGTATATTACAACTGTGGCATGTTGTGGCTATAGTTTCTATGTGTAAGATGCTATTTTTCATAACAAATGCTATAGATAAAAAGAGTTAACATTGGCCTAAGCATGCCATCATCAGGAGCTTATATCCATATTGTAACAATGCTATAGTTAAACAATTAGGCCAAGTACAAGTTAGAATCAAGAGCTTTAAAGTCTGGATCTTCTTGAATTATTGATTAAACTATTGGTTTTCCCCATGTGTAAAATGTGTTCTGCTAATAATGACATGATATTAGGAAAAACCTGGCAGATGATAGGAAATTAACATTTCCAATATAAGAACGTTTCAAGTAAAGTTCAGTAACACTTTACTTAAAGCCCTTATGTATAATACATTATATCTTTTCATAAATAATTGTAACCAAAGTTAAAATGCATTATATTATTTGCAGATTCTGAAATTGGTGTTTTAATGCATTATACTTTCTAAAGGTGTGTTCAATGAATAGATGAGTATTATACTGTATAATACTTTTATAATGCATTATACATAAGGGCTTTAAATAAAGTTTACCTAAAGTTCTTCAAGTATAATTCTGTCAAACTGATAAGGTTTTATGTGCTTAAATAATATAAAATACATGCAGTTGTTAACCAACTTTGCATGTGGATGATAACACAAAAGACCATTTTGCAAAAATAAACCCTAAACGGTTCACACTTCAACCCACCAATTATTATTGATGCCGTCAAAAACTCACCAACTAACAGAAGCTTTAGCTTAGCTTTGGCTACCTAAAACTACTAGAGATGTATTTCATTATTTTATTTCAAATTCTACTACATCTCTTAAAGCAGAGCGCACTGTCTATCATTTCAGTAATGGTTTATATAGAGGAGACAGTGGAGGAGTCAGTGGACAAGACAGGGAAGAAGAAAGCATTAAGTGGAGCAGCCACCTATAGGTGTACTTTTAAAAGTGAGTGGTCAACCAAATGGGCATTCATTACCATTGGCACCACCAGCTCCTACTACTGCAGACAGAAGAACTCATGTGCCCATCAAGGTGTCACAGATGTAAACAGGCGTGTAAAAAGTAAAGGGCATCAGGCAAAAGAACAGGCACTTCAGTCAACAAGCGGCATAATTTCTATTTGTGCTGGTCAATTATGAACAATAGGTAAAATTTAACTGCTAGCAAAAACGTGAGAGAATTGGGTGGGGCCGAGGGGTCGCTGCTGCAAATATTTGAGTGGCTCGGCTCCTCCCCTAACAGATGCAATCTCACTCCAAACTTTTGATAAAACTTGAGAGCCCTGAATAAAAGAACTAATACACTGATGAGCTAAAACATTATGACCAGTCACAGGTATCATTGATCATCTCCTAACAAGGGCACATTAAGGTCTGGGTAGAATAAGCAAACAGTTCTCATAATCAACGAGAAATGACTGGAATAAAGATCTGAGTCTGACTTTGACAAGGGCAAAATTGTTATGAAAAGGCGTTATGAACTGGGTCAGAGTATCTCTGAAACGGCAAGGCTTGTGGGTTTCTCCCGGACAGCAGTGGCAAGTGCCAACAGTGGTCCAAAGAGGGACAAACCACAAACCGGCGACAGGGTGTTGGATACCCAAGGCTCATCGATGCACAAAGGCGATGAAAGCTATCCCATCTGGTCTACTGTGTGGCCTAAGTCTCACAAAATTTTAATGATGGTTATGGGAGGAATGTGTCACAACACAAAAATCCAGTAAATCACATTGTATGATTTTTAAATAATTAATTTGCATTTTATTGCATGACAAGTATTTGATCACCTACCAGCCAGTAAGAATTCCGGCTCTCACAGACCTGTTAGTTTTTCTTTAAGAAGCCCTCCTGTTCTCCACTCATTACCTGTATTAACTGCACCTGTTTGAACTCGTTACCTGTATAAAAGACACCTGTCCACACACTCAATCAAACAGACTCCAACCTCTCCACAATGGCCAAGACCAGAGAGCTGTGTAAGGACATCAGGGATAAAACTGTAGACCTCCACAAGGCTGGGATGGGCTACAGGACAACAGGCAAGCAGCTCAAGCCAGCGCATGTCCAGGCCCGTCTGAAGTTTGCCAATGACCATCTGGATGATCCAGAGGAGGAATGGGAGAAGGTCATGTGGTCTGATGAGACAAAAATAGAGCTTTTTGGTCTAAACTCCACTCACCGTGTTTGGAGGAAGAAGAAGGATGAGTACAACCCCAAGAACACCATCCCAACCGTGAAGCATGGAGGTGGAAACATCATTCTTTGGGGATGCTTTTCTGCAAAGGGGACAGGACGACTGCACCGTATTGAGGGGAGGATGGATGGGGCCATGTATCGCGAGATCTTGGCCAACAACCTCTTTCCCTCAGTAAGAGCACTGAAGATGGGTCATGGCTGGGTCTTCCAGCATGACAACGACCCGAAACACACAGCCAGGGCAACTAAGGAGTGGCTCCGCAAGAAGCATCTCAAGGTCCTGGAGTGGCCTAGCCAGTCTCCAGACCTGAACCCAATAGAAAATCTTTGGAGGGAGCTGAAAATCCGTATTGCCCAGCGACAACCCCGAAACATGAAGGATCTGGAGAAGGTCTGTATGGAGGAGTGGGCCAAAATCCCTGCTGCAGTGTGTGCAAACCTGGTCAAGAACTACAGGAAACTTATGATCTCTGTAATTGCAAACAAAGCTTTCTGTACCCAGTATTAAGTTCTGCTTTTCTGATGTATCAAATACTTATGTCATGCAATAAAATGCAAATTAATTGCTTAAAAATCATACAATGTGATTTTCTGGATTTTTGTTTTAGATTCCGTCTCTCACAGTTGAAGAATACCTATGATAAAAATTACAGACTTCTACATGCTTTGTAAGTGGGCAAACCTGCAAAATCGGCAGTGTATCAAATACTTGTTCTCCCCACTGTATGTTTTACTACCAAATTATATGTAATATCTAATTAATTTAACTTACAGTATATGTTTTCCTCGTCATCTTGCGATTTCGGGGCACGCAAGTTTCCAAACATAATGCATTATGGTGAAAGATAATGAAAGATGATGCCTGGACTGTTGAAGATGGGCAGATGGATACGTGACAGTCGATCTGTCGTCAGCAGTCGAAGTCCAACCTGATTTGCTGTCCACAATGGATGGGGTTTCCACTCGTTTCAGAGGAATGTTTGTTGAGATAGCTGTATTTTTATTGCACACTGCAGGATTTCTAATATCATATATAGGACACAATAAACTGGGTGAAAATATATTGAGTGGTCTAAGTAAAATATTGTAATCTTGTAAAAACTCAATGCAATTTCTTAAATGAACTGCATTCTTGCAGTTAGTAACTTATTTTTGACGATACAAAAATTGAATTTACATGGTTGATGACTGATTATAGTCTGAGCTTATCATTTATTAGTTCTTGGTAGTTAAGAGCAGGTGCTGTAAATTGTGATTTTCTGACTGAGTTCTCGCAGTACAGCTTCGGCCTCAAACTCCAGCCCATTCAGTTCCTGAGCTTTCTCCACCAGAGTGTGCTGATTTATCACAAATGATCTCTCCAGCTCTGGAACAGATAAAGAGAAAGCAAAGTCAGGAATTATAGTTAAATTTATAATGTAATATTCGAGTCTGTGAGCACTGTTACCTCTTAGTCTCTGTAGTTTGTTGGTGGCATCTATTAATAGATCTTTTGCTTCCTGTCGTAGTTGCTCGGCCTTCTGGCGCGCCTCAATCACACCTGCTGCATTTTGATCTATCAGACCGCTAAACCGTTGGTACTTAGGTTGCACGAGTGAGTCCAACTCCTAAAATACACAAATATACACATGCAGGCTTATTTTAAAGTGTCTAGGAGTCAATGATGTATAAGTATGGAAGCTTGTTTTCGTCACAGAATAAAACATTTGATAATTGCGACTTTTTATCTCACAATTGTGAGTTTTCATCTCGCAATTCTGTAATTTTTTCTCAGAATTCCGAGATATAAACGCGCAATTGTGAGTTATAAAGTCAGAATTGCGTGATGTAAAGTCAGAATTGCGTGATATAAAGTCAGATTTGCGAGATATAAAGTCAGAATTGCGAGATATAAAGTCAGAAATGTGAGATAAAGTCAGAATTGCATGATATTAAAGTCAGACTTGTGAGATATAAAGTCAGAATTGTGAGATATAAACTCACAATTCTGACTTTTTTCTCACAATTGCGAGTTTATCACGCAATTCTGACTTTATAACTCGCAATTGCGACTTTATATCATGCAATTCTGAGAAAAAATTTCTGAATTGTGAGATAAAAATTCGCAATTACATTTTTTATTGTTTTATTCTGTCCCCAATTTAAAAAAAAAAAAACCCTTCTATATTCTCTATATTTATTTAGCTATAATCATATGCTATATTCAACAAAAGTTTAATGCCTGAGGTTAATGAATGTTAATGTTAATTACAATTTCCTACAGAATATACATCTAAATCAAAATTTTTATAAGGTAACGAAGTATTTTACAAAAATCATGAATTGTTAGTTCATAATTAATTCAAGTTTTGGGAGAGTTACACTACATGATATCTATCTTACCTCTACTAACCTTGCCTTGTCATATTTTTTTCTTTTATATATATATATATATATATATATGTGTGTGTGTGTGTGTGTTTTTGTGTACACCGATAAGGCATAACATTATGACCACTGACAGGTGAAGTGAATAACACTGATTATCTCTTCATCACGACACCTGTTAGTGGATGGGATATATTAGGCAGCAAGTGAACATTTTGTCCTCAAAGTTGATGTGTTAGAAGCAGAAAAAATGGGCAAGCGTAAGGATTTGAGTGAGTTTGACAAGGACCAAATTGTGATGGCTAGACGACTGGATCAGAGCATCTCCAAAACTGCTGCTCTTGTGTGGTGTTCCCGGTCTATAGTGGTCAGTATCTATCAAAAGTGGTCCAAGGAAGGAACAGTGGTGAAACGGCGACAGGGTCATGGGCGGCAAAGGCTCGTTGATGCACGTGGGGAGTGAAGGCTGGCCCGTGTGGTCCGATCAAACAGATGAGCTACTTTATCTCAAATTGCTCAAGAAGTTAATGCTGGTTCTGATAGAAAGGTGTCAGAATACACAGTGCATCGCAGTTTGTTGCGTATGGGGCTGCATAGCTGCAGACCAGTCAGGGTGCCCATGCTGACCCCTGTCCACCGCTGAAAGTGCCAACAGTGGGCACGTGAGCATCAGAACTGCACCATGGAGCAATGGAAGAAGGTGGTCTGATGAATCACGTTTTCTTTTACATCACATGGATGGCCGGGTGCGTGTGCGTCGCTTACCTGGGGAAAACATGGCACCAGGATGCACTATGGGAAGAAGGCAAGCCGGCGGAGGCAGTGTGATGCTTTGGGCAATGTTCTGCTGGGAAACCTTGGGTCCTGCCATCCATGTGGATGTTACTTTGACACGTACCACCTACCTAAGCATTGTTGCAGACCATGTACACCCTTTCATGGAAATGGTATTCCCTGGTGGCTGTGGATAATGCGCAGGATAATGCGCCCTGCCACAAAGCAAAAATGGTTCAGGAATGGTTTGAGGAGCACAACAACGAATTTGAGGTGTTGAATTGGCCTCCAAATTCCCCAGATCTCAATCCAATCGAGCATCTGTGGGATGTGCTGAACAAACAAGTCCGATCCATGGAGGCCCCACCTCACAACTTACAGGATTTAAAGGATCTGCTGCTAACATCTTGGTGCCAGATACCACAGCACACCTTCAGGGGTCTAGTGGAGTCCATGCCTCGACGGGTCAGGGCTGTTTTGGCAGCAAAAGGGGGACCAATATTAGGATAGTCTTATATACATATATAAATTATAGTCATAATGTCATGCCTGATCGGTGTATATATATATATATATATATATATAAATTAGAAGATTATGCCAAACTACCTGATTAAGCTTTATTTTCTAGAAATTAATTTGTTTTCATTATAATATCAGGACAATTGTATCAACCTTACATTTTTGACTTTATGCCCCCAAAACGATATAAAAAAAAAAAAAAAAAAAAAAAAAAATTAAAAACATGTTCAATATAGAAGAGGCATACACAGTATTCAAGTCATCGTATGTGTAAATTTCCTTTGAATGTATTTTGGAATAAATGAACAGAACATCACATTTAATAGGCAGTTACCCGTTCAGTGTGCTCAATTTCCGCTGTGATGTGGTCAGTTTGTTTCTGAGTTTGATCTGCACTGCTGGACGTTTCTTGAGTTTTCTGTTGGAGCTTGTCGACCTCTCTCTCAAGATCCAAAAATCTTCCTGTGCTGCTACTCAGTTTGAACTCCGTCGCTTCTGTTTTTGATTGTACCTGTAGACAGAAATGTAATAAATAAGAATCAATAAAATTAGAAAAAAAAACCACTGATAATGTTTAAAGGGCACACAAGAATTTTTAAAAGATATACTGTATATACTCACAGCTGTGATTTGTTCTTTTGTTTGGTTCGTGTCACTCTCGACCTCTTTCAGTTTTTCGAAGGCAGCGGTTGTAGCACGCTCAGTATCCTGTAGAGTTTCCTTCACCTCATCAGTGGTCTGTTTCAGTGCTGTAGCTCTCTCACTGTCATGCACACGCGCACACACACACACACACACACACACACACACACACACACACACACACACACACACACACACACACACACACACACACACACACAGTGATGTAATAAAGGAAGCTGTTTAATGGTTATTTCTTCAACAGAGCCTTTTTTATTGCATGGGCTGATTTTATTATAGTACAGGTGACCGATTTTTCTTTGTTTTTGAAGGTCACATTAAAACAGATTTACCTTACCTTACCTTACCTTTCCTTACCTCTACTTTTCAAATGCCTTTTATGCTGATATTTAAATATTTTAGCCTTGTCCCAGACCCAATTATTACATTTTTTAAAACTATGATAATCTAAACAAGGATTGCAATATAAACCGTTTTAATATTACTGTGCGAAAATCATTTATATTATTTTTACACAAATTGTGACTGTCCCTTAGTTGTGGCGCCACAACTAACAATTTTTCCACAAAAAAGTTGCTAAATTAGTGTACTTGTTTACCAACTAGACAACAGTGCCAATGAAGCGCAAGTGCAAGTGAAAAAGGAGATATATGCTATGAGAAAACAAAGAAAAATCACAATAAATATCACCTGTGAATAATATTTTTCATTGTGTTATTTGCAAAAAAAAGCTGACATTTTGACCAAATTTTCAAAAAGTTTGAAAATATTATTTCTGTGTAAAAAAAAAATACAATTCTCCAGTGATGCATTTATATCAGTGGTTTTCAATCAGGGGCCACTAGCAAGCCACTGCAAACTTACAGGGGGGCTCCAGTAAGTCTTAAAATGATTGAAATTTAGTTATATTAACAATTTTGATTTAACTAAAACAAGGGAACGAATTATTACAATGTGGCCATGATTTAGTAAAACGAGGGAATGAATTATTATATCATGCACACGATATACTTGGAACGAGAAAAATGAATTAGTAAAACATGGTGACATGTAAGTAAGTTTTGGGAACTAATTGTTAACTTGTGGCCACGATATACATATTTTTTCCCCCGAATGTCACGTGCGGCGCTCTGTAGACATTATATTTTGTTTTTATTTTACTAAATGTGTGTTATTGTGTGTGTGTTGTGTTGCTGTACATGTATGTATACTGCTGTCTACATAACAAATTGCCTTTCGAGGACAATAAAGTAAAGTAAATTTAATATTATTATTATTTTTATTGCAGAAGTACCATATCAGATTAGATAGGAGGGCCTTCGAGTGCACTTTTCTCGAAGAAAGAAGTAAAAAAGGTTGAGAACCTGCTTTATGTCCAATGTTGGACATTGCTAGTGGGCAAATTAAATAAACTATTGAGTTTTAAAAGTGTATTTGGAAAGTTTAATGTCAAAAGTTCACAGGTGTGTGTGTGTGTTTACTCACTTGGCAGCCTGTGCTTGTTGCAGGAGTCTCTCTGCAGTGCGGGCCTTGTCTGCCGTCTGGGTCAGAATATCATCCACACTAGTCAGTCTGGCCACATGTTGGCGGATCTCTGTGGTCATGTTCTTTAGCACTCCAGATGACACTGGCAAACTCAATTTCATCACCTCTTCAGCTACTTCCTCTATACGCTTCGGATCCGTTTCGTCTACAAAGACAATCAAATTCAAGTTTCCAATATCAAAATTTAGATTTCCACTGTATTTGCGGCATTACATAATAACAAATGTATATATAATATACCATTTTCCTATAATCCATAAGCAATGGTATATAGGCTACTGTGTGGTCTATTCGTGTGGTCTATTTGTAACAAAAAGACATACTGGGTGGGTATAAACTAATGTTGTTATAGTTCTGACAAATGTATTAGGACATTTCATGCAGATCTACGTATACATGTGCTTTAAAGAATTATTTTTAGTATTCTGAACACAACTAATATGTGAGTGTTTACTATATGTAATATTTCATACTTGTGAGGAAGTCTCGTATTTGCTGAATGAGGTCCCTGAGCTCCTCATTGGTCTGTTCCACTCGTGCTTTGCTCTGATTGGCTCTCAGCAATACTTCCTGAGCACTGAGCTTAGCCTCATCTGCACGTCCTCGAGCATCTGACACCTACCAGACAACACACATGCATATCCTTATAAACACTTATCGTAGTAAAAAAGAAAATTCTCTCTCTATATATATATATATATTTATTTATTTAATTATTACAGTTAAAAATACAGTACAAAAAACAGTAATGTGGCCAAATAAATATTATTACAATTTAAAATAACATTTCTATTTGAATATATTTTACAATGTATTTTATTTCTGTGATGCAAAGCTGAATTTTCAGCATCATTACTTCAGTCTTCAGTGTCACATGATCCTTCAGAAATCATTCTAATAGGCTGATTTGAAACATTTCTTATTATAATCAATGTTGAAAACAGTTGTGCTGCTTAATATTTTTGTGAAAACCAAGATATGTTTATTTCAGGATTATTTGATGAATAGAAAGTTCAAAAGAACAGCATTTATTTGAAACAGTATTTTTTTTGCAATGATGTAAAAGTCTTTACTGTCACTTTTGATCCATTTAATGTGTCTTTGCTGAATAAAAGTACTAAATTCTTGCAAACTTTTGATAATTAATATTGTTGTGAATACTTACCATCTTGTTTAGCTTGTCCACTTCTCTTAACGAGTGCAGGACCTCTTGGTCTAAGTTTTTGGCTTTGTTCAAGGCCTCTTGAGATTGGGTCACAATAGTCTCACATCCTTCTCCACCACACTGGGACACGCCATCCACGCTCACACAGCCAAGACCACCACATTCACCGCAACCATCAAGACCTGACACCCCTCCGCACACCTACACACACATTTACACATCTGATTATAACCCATGACAATATAGCTTTGATTCATTAAAATAATGTGCACATTGTTTAGACATTGATCCCCCTGCCCCACTTTGAGAACCACTGGCTTAACCAACTGACTAGCCATTCAAATAACCCACTGACTACTTGATTTTTTTAAATGTAGTTTTAGTTACCTGACGGCTTAGTCGTGAAAGGTCTGTGGAGTCCAGTTCAGATCCAATTTTGTCCAGGCTCTGTATATGCAGCTGATGTTTCAGGTTAAATTCTTTTTCTGTGGCATCTAGTTTGGCTTCTGCAGCTTTCCGCAGCCAGGCAGACTCTTTGACCGTACTTTCCGGGTCAGAGACAGCTTGATTGACACGAAGCTCCGCCTCGCCAGATTCCCTGTAATACTCTCTGATGCCTTCCGCCGCACCTAAAGGAGATGATCACCACACACTTCAGACACACCATGTGTGTATTGAATTTGAACCCGTATGTTTATGTGCTCAACTCACCTCTGAGGTCTGAATGTTTAATGTTTAGAACCTGCCGCTGTTTGTCAGAGGAGATCTCTTGTAGGTTTTGGGCCTCCTTGGTCAGACTTTCCAGGTTCTCCACGGCCATCTGATGGTCAGTAGATACCTTTTCTAGATCGGTTTCAGATCGGTCCATAGACTTTCTCAGAACTGATGCTGTCTCACTGAGATCAGGAGAAATCAAATAGTATCAAAAAAGAAAAAAAGAGAAAGAAATCGAAGAGTATCAAAAGTAAACAGTGTGAAAAAGAACATTCACACTGTCTCTGGTCTTGAAAGCAGCTTGTGACTGGGACTGAGTCCATTTTCCATGTGAAATGCGGATTAAATGAATATTAATGGTGTGTTAATTTTAAGTATGTGGAAAACTGTTTTTTTTCTTCTCTAAATCAACTAGTTGGTGGGTTGCCTGAATGGTTTTGGGTTCGCCTAACCCCAATCTTGGTGGGTGTTTACATAAGATACATTCTTGCATTGAAAAAAAGCTAGAATAAGTGTTAAAAAAAGGATTTCAAGACTATAGACAATAGATACTATTTACACCAAGTGTTTCCACCAAGTGTAAATAGCAACTAGATTCTATTTACATTTAGTGACAATAGCAGCATTTTCTTAGCGATGCTATTTACACTAAGTGAAAATAGTTATATAATCTATTCACACCATGTAAAAGTAGCAGTTCTTTGCAATATGTGTAAATAGTAATTAGATGCTATTTGTACTTTATTTTGACAGATACATACTATTTGCACCTCAGTATTGTTGTACATTAACAGGATGCAATAATAACAGTAAATTATTATATTTATTAAAATGATTAAATGGATGCCGCCTTAATGGGACAATAAAAGCCCTCCCTACACCTACTACTAACCCTACCCAGTAAATACTTTTATTATTATTAAACATTTCGTTAGGCACTTTATTTCCACTTTTAGAACATTTTCTTCATTTTTATTGAAAGTAAATGCCTTTCCAATATGTGATGGGAAAAGGGAGAAGAGCGAGCTCGACAAAAGGCGGATTCGAACCCGGGTCAATCACGTCAAAACCAAGTTCCATGAGACTTACGCTCTACTGACATTAAAACACACATGTCTTTTTTAATCTTGTTTGGCCCAACCAGGCATTGTTGGGCGGAGCTAGTGTAAATAGCGCTTGCCAACAAGGTGCGCTATTTGCACTTGGTGTAAATAGACACTCCGATTTTTTAAATGTCAGACATGCAGGCTAATTATAAAATATTGAATAAATAATTTAAATAACAATAAATAATGAATTAATTAAAATATTAATCAATATCAACATTCATAAAAAATATATTTATTCATTACTGCTACTAATAATAAAATGAATATTAGAATAATATTCTTTTTAATAATATTTTTTGTTGTAATTTCTTCATGCTGTCACAGCACTTCAAGGTGGTCCAGGTTAAACCTTTAGGCCTTCATTGGTATTTGTCAATATTTTTTTTAATAAATGTCGTATGTCTTAAGACCTACAACTATGGGGTACAACTACAACTAAGCTTTTATGATGCTGTCACCATAAATACTTTCACTGTATGGAAAAGAGCGGCATGAACATTCTTCAAAACATCTCCTTTTACAGAAACGTATATGCAGCAGTGGCCTTTCCATGAAGATTTTAAAACAGTCTTTAATGTTGTATTAAAGTTATTGTTAAAAATCAATTCTGCTATGGAGAAAATAAATGGGATTTTGTACTTCTGGAACTAGACTATTGCACTCTACTTCAAAAAAGAAAATCATATGCATTTGGAATGGCATGAGAGTGAATTAATTCACTTTAAAAGATAGAGGAGAGTATATAAAAAGGAAAACAATGGCGTGATATGTGTGTGGATGTGTTATACATACTTGGCTTGCTGCAGCATCCTCTGTGTGTGTGAGAGAGTTTGTTGAACCTTGTCATCTTCCAGTATCTCTCTGAGCTGTCTGGTTTCATCCTCCAGACTTGATATGATGTCTTTATAGGGCGTAGCCACGCCTGTCTCTTTCATGTCCTCTACTGTATTCACCAGCCTCTGCGTGTGATTGGTCAGTTCTACCACATTAACATCCCATTCGTGGAAACACTGATGACACGCCTCGCAATCAGGAAAGGTCCCCACGTATCCACGGCCACACGAGTCACACCTTCGCCCGGACACACCCTCTACGCACACACACTCGCCAGACATCTTATTACATTGTCGAGTGGCAATGCCTCGTGGGTCACAGTCACATGCTGGAACACAAACATGCACAAATGATTTAAAATATGAAATGGTGCCAAAATTCTTCATACGATTTAAATTTAAATTTATGAATGCTGGAAGGAACAGCGAATTCTTGTATGCGTGTGTGTGTGTGTGTGTGTGTGTGTGTGTGCTGGAATGTGTGAGAAAGCATCTGTTTATTACCACGCATGATATACCAGGTGGAAAAACAGCTGGTTTTGATGCTAAAAAATATATGCATTTTTTTTTTTTTTACATTAAAACTTATACATTTATCATGCAAATCTGATAAGAGTTATCACTGAGGATAACCTCATTACTAAATGTGTTTAAAATGGTCTTTATGCCGAATATAATTGTATATTTTCTTTCTGCTTGTTATTGGGATGAAATGTGACAGTTTTGTGTAGTTCATAACAGTTGTTTTCAGAGGATTCCTTTGGAACATTATGGCAATTTTCAAGCTTATTTTTTTCTTTTTGGGATGATGAGAGCTTGTTTATCTCTATACTGGAATTTTTTTCTTGACCTTGAAACATAAAAACATATAATTTTTGGTGTACAGTATTTCAGGTTTCGTCTAAACTCTGTCTGCCAAAAGAACACTGTTTACGGTGTTTATTTGACTGAATCGAAGATTGTGCATGTAAACACAGTTATTATTCCCAAACCATTCAAATTCACTTGAAGCGTACAATGTTTCACATAAGTGCTTACTTAAGTGCACCACAAAGATAAAAAGCATGGAAAGAGATAAAGATAGTGTTTGTTTGGCTGTAGTTCAACAAGACCAATCACACACACTTATGCTTAAAGAGACAGCACACCCTTATTCAAATAAACTCTGGGTCTCTTGGACTCTCTCTGTAGAATATCAGAGAGAATTGAATAAATCACACTGACACAAATAAACACTTATGTATATACTTTCCAACCAATTTCCAAACACTCTGGGAGTTTATTTACGTGGTAGGCATGTGTTTGTTTGTAGCAGCCCAGTCTCACAAGGGAAACTTTGTCAGCATACCACATGCAGGAACATTGTCTGGTAACATTTTAACCTTGTATCGGAGGTTTCTATCTGAGTCTTTGGACACTATCATATTTGAGTAAAGCAGATGGAAGAATAAGGAATACATTAAATAGAACTAAAACACAAGAAAATTATTTTTTTTCACAGATATCAGGCATAGACTGGATCTTGATTCTGCTCTTCATGCGCCATTTTTTGTTAAATTTAATAATTGGTTAAATCTGGTCTGACATCTTCACTTCAGGTCATGTTAACAAATGCATGAGGATTTTCTGAATCAACAGCTTTGTTTTCAGACTTGCAAGTTTTGTTTATCGCAATATCGCAAAAACAATTTGTGAATAAATCAGCGTTTCCATTTAATTTGTTCAAGAGACCAAAATTGTCATTTTCAAAGAAATTGTATATTTAAAAAAAAATAATAATTATACTGAAAAAATATTTATATATAATTTTACAATTTTATTTTAAAATTATAATCACTGTGTAGAGTCATGCAAATCTGATAAGAGTTGTCACTGAGGATAGCCTCATTACTAAATGTGTTTTTGTAAAATAAAAAAATAAAAAAATAAAATTATATATTTTACATATTTAATTTTATTTTAAAATTAGATAATAATTTAAAGAGTAGTCACTGAGGATGACTATAGTTATCTTTTGTCAAATCAACTTAAGATAATTAATGTGGTTCACATAACATAATATTTTGAGTTTCTATTTATTAAACCAATCTCCTTCATTGTATTACCTCAAATTTGTAACATTTTAACAAGTTAAACCAACAATATTTTTTTACAGTGACAAAACCTAAAAGGTAAAACATCCAAACACATAGAAATAACTGCAATATAAGATCACAAAAAATTATAATGCATAATTTTTCATCAGTTACATGACAAATTGGTTGAAATCTTCACTTGGCATTCAGGTCATGTTAACAAATGCATGAGAATTTTATGAATTAGCTAATTTAATTTATCGCAATATCACAAAAAAAAAAAAATCTATTTGCGAATAAAGCAGCGGTTCCATTTAATGTGTTCAAGGAAATATTTCCTGAGAAACAGAATTGAAATAGAAATGAAAAGGAAAATTGTATCTCTTGGGGATTAAAAAAAATATATATTTTGGAATATTTATTTTCATCTTGGTGTTTCCATCCATTCTTTTTTATACACTGTACTGTTAAAATATGTTGAAGGAAACTCTGCTATTGAGGAAGTACACGTGCGCCATGAAATTAAGGGTTAAATTGTGCTACTCAACTGAATTGCACAGTGTGCATGAATATTGGTGCAGCAGTAATCGGACTCCACTCACATGACCCATGGTGCGGGCCAGTTTTGATGACGCAGTGCAGACTCACCATGGCATTGGACCTCAGGATTGCCCCAGAACAGTTCCCTGCACTCCTCACACGTCCTGCCTCCAAAACCAGGCTTACAGGAACACTGACCTGACAGCTGAGATAAGTGGATAATTCAACTTATGATTTATGATTGATTTAGTGAACTTGTGATAAATATAGGTGTTTGTATTTATACCAGGTCGCAAGAGGAACTGTACGAGTGTTCTGGGTGGCACTGGCAAGGTTGACATCCTTTGCCACTGTTGATGTTCCATGTGTTGGGGGCACAGCGGTCACAGTGCTGACCCTCCACACCAGGCAGACATGGGCACTGCCCGCTAACCCTGTCACACTCACACAGGCCGTCAACACAGCTTTGCCTCGAACTTCCCACAAGCTGGCACATACACCCTGAAGACAGAACGATACAAAAAAAGATTTGTTTTCCTTGTATGGACAAAAACATTCTTCAAATTTCTTTTCTTTTGTGTTTCGCAGAAGAAAGGATGTCAGGACAACAAGAGTATACCACATACTAAAAAGAGCATGGAAGAACGGATGGATTTTTAAACACAAACACACACACTGCATGTGCACACATGCAGCCAATCAAAGGCAGCAGAGCAATGCGCTTGTTTACACTGCATACTCACTCCTGCAGTTCTGTGTACGGGCGTCTCCATAGTAGCCACGTCTACAGTACTGGCACGCATTGCCATCGGTGTGAAACAGGCATTTGTGACAGGCACCAGTGCGGGTGTCGCATGATTCAGGGTCTTGCATGTTAATATTTCCGTTACACTGACATGGGTGGCACCGCCCCCCTGGTACCTGAGGGTTACCATAATAACCAGAGGTACATTCCTCACACTTGGGTCCTAGAAGGTGGAGTAGGAGTGAGAAGTGTTTTATATGAGAAATTTAAGAAATTGTTTCTGTTCTGTTCTCCAACTGATGCATTTACCTTTGTAGCCTGAGTTGCAGACACAGAGCATTTGGAGAGAGTTGGGGTGTTGGTAACAGCTCTCAGCAAACTGCATTCCGCTTCCAGGTCCGTTAGGGCACATACAAGGGTGACACGGCTCTCTGAAGCCCAATGTGTTACGGTGATAACCACTTTCACACCTGGAACAGAGGGTTTCAGGAAGCACAAGTGTTTTATTTTTGTTGCTCAAGAAGTAGAGCATTGCACTGGCAACCCCAATGTCATAGATTCATTTCTCAAGGAATGCATGAACCATTACAAATGTATACCTTAAGTGAAATGTAACTTTGGATAAAAGATCAGCCAAATGCCTAAATGTACATTAAATATAATTTACTCACCCTCAAGTTGTTCCAAACCTGTACGAATTTCTTTCTTCTGCTGAACACAAAAGAAAATATTTTTAAGAATGTCGGTAACCAAAAAGTTGATGCGCCACATTGACTTCCATAGTATTTTTTTTCCATACTATGAAAGTCATTTGGGCTCTAAGCCTGTTTGGTACACACATTCTTCAAAATATCTTCTTTTGTGTTCAACAGAAGAAAGAAAGGGTAAAGCCACTTAACTAAAACTTTCAGTGTTTTCCACAGGGGTATTTCTACATTTTTGAGGGATTTGTGTATATTTAATGATGGAAATAATGTTTCATTGAAATTAACTTTCAATATAAACAATTATGACTATCTATAAGATTAAATCAACAGCATTTGTAAATATTTCATAGCACTGTAAATGCACCACCAGGATACATTTTAAATAACTGGCTTCTCAAAAAACTCACTATGCCCAGAACCGGAGCTGCACCATGGGGCCCACTGAGCCCAGAGGGCGAGCTGCACTACATGTCCTAGGAAGTCTGTGCAATTATGGTTAATTCTACAGCGATTGGACAAATACAGCACACAATGAGCAAGACGCTTGTTTTAACAACTGCTTGTCTGTCTGTCATCTGCTATGATTTTGAAATGACAACAAAAAATAGTATCTCTTCATCATTCCACCACTGTTTGATATGTTTTCACTGTTTTCCTCAGACAAGAAGACTAAACGTAAAGGTTTCTGCACAAAGTGTGTGAATATTTAATGATTCAAGGTTATTTATTAGCGCCCTATTATTATATTATTAGGCATTATCGCCCACCCCCTTTTTTAGCTTTTTTTTAAACTCTTTGTTAAAGAGTTATAAGCCATGAACCAAGCCAACCAGCTATGAGGTGAATCACAACACTACAAACTTTGATTTGAAGAAAAAAAGATTTTGAACAGCGGACAAAAAGACGAAGGTACGCGTGCTTAATGACAAAGTTTTTTTTATTTAACAAAGTTAAATAAAGGAGCACGTTCAGGTAATCCAACCAATAAGCGCGAGAAGAAACCTGTATATATAGCCGTCCCTCACCTCTGTCCCGTGACAGTTTTACAGCAACCCTTCACAACCCCAATGCCTCTCGGCTGGTTCCTATCACAGTCATGGAAGGGGGAGTACTCTGTGTTCCGGCCAAATATGCATGCATTGCCATATCGGATCTGATTACATGTACGAGCAAACTCGTGAAACGGCTTTAGTGAGGGAAAGAACTACAATCCCATGAAGAATTGCAAACAGCAAAATTAAAACGATGGAGAAATATAAAACTACTTGTTTATAAATGTTGATTATATATATAAAACTATATATTTTAAGTTTATTGCAAAATATGCATATATATACAAACTTTAAGTATTTTGAGAGCGAAGATAGATCAACTCGATTACGTTATTTGCAGTGCCTCATGGGAGTAGGTGGGAGTAGGTTGCTTTTTCGACTCTCTGATTGGTGTAATTTTCTGTATAGCAAAAAGTAATCTGAAATAATTTGTGGGGTGAATGATGGCTTCAGCCGAAGCAAATATCATGGGTTAACAACCTCTTAGCTTTATTATAGGTCTGTCTTTAAAGGTTTAAAAGTTATTGTTCATTTTCATTTTCAATTTCCCTATGGAGAAAATGAATGGAGTTTTTTCTTCTGGAACCCAACTGTTGCACTCTATTACATTTTAACACATAATCATATTGTTTAATACTGTATACTGTATCTTTGGCACCACAAAAGTGGTGCTAACTCTGCTCTGGAACAGGTTTTCATAATCAAGGGTTAAAACTGGTCTTTACTCCGGGTTTAAAAAGACATTAACCCACGTTTAAGGGTAGTGTAAAAAATCCTATGCGATCAAAATGCCATTATGCTGTAAAATAATATGTATCAGACCTATTAAACAGTATGTTAGGCTCTCCTACCTCTCACAGTTGTGGCCTGTGGTGTGACCCCTGCAGTTCAGACACTCGCCCGTAAGCGGGTGGCACTGTTCGCTGTTCCCGTTACAGGAGCAGGGGTTGCATTGAGGGAAGCCCCAATGGTTGGGCTTACAGTTGCCACAGTGGTGCCCATATGCCCCTGGCACACATAAACACTGGCCCGTGGTAGGGTGGCAGAAAAGGTTCTGAGAGCCCAGCGGGTTACAGTCACAGGCTGATGAGAAAGTGATCGGAAAGATACAACGTTAATGTTATTCTGTGCTACTGGATATGTTGGTGTTGTGTTGTTGACTTGTGTACATATGTGTAGTGTTCACTAACGTCTACATCCCGAGGGTCCAAATTGGTAGGTGGCCGGGGCACAGGCATCGCAGTTCCTGCCTGAAACATTGGGTCGACACTGACACTGCCCACCGTTAACGTCACACACTGTGCTCAGAGAACCTCGTGGGTCACACCTACATTCTGCCAGTGATAAATAATTGAGAGACAATTGAGGTTTATTCAGACAGGCAACAAAAATCTGCTTGATTGGCAACCTTGTACTAAGGACAAAAAGTATGTACTTGCTTTTTGATGATAATGTATGTACTTTTAAAGTTAAAGGGCCCTATTTTAATGATCTAAGCGCATGGTCTAAAGCGCACAGCGCAAGTGCACTGTGTCCGAATCCACTTTTGCTAGTTTAACGACGGGAAAAATGGTCGGTGCGCCCGACGCATGGTCTAAAAGGGTTGTCCATATTCTCTTAATGAGTAATGGGAGTGTTTTGGACGTAACGTGCAATAAACCAATCAGAGTCTCATCTCCCATTCCCTTTAAAAGCCAGTTGTGCTCGCGCCATGGCGGATTCGCTATTTACATGGTGGGATATGCAAGCGGAAAAGCTAAACGCTTCTCCAGAGAGGAATCCTTTTATTTTTAATATTTAAAAATGTTTGTGTGGTGCTGCCCTGTGTGCTGCCCTGTGTGTGTAATAAGCACAGTGTACGCACGTTGTGCACCCGCCTATATGCGCATATTACTACGCGTCCTTTAAATAACACAAAAAATACTGCACTATTGACTTTAGACCAGGTTTTTGTTGGTCAATGGCGCAGTCGTTTTCAGTTGCCTCTAAATAGCAATGCGCCAACAATGCACCTAAACAAACCTCATTTTCAGACCAGCACGCCCATGGGCGCATAAATGGGCGCAAAACGTATTTGCGTCGGGCTAAAATTAGCAAAAAACACTTCCGTCGCACTGGGTGTATGATAGGGCCCAAAGTGTGCATCACCGAACTAAATAGCAATATAATGGCTGCGTCCGAAAGCTTCGCTGCCTTATCGAGCAATGCCTTCTCAGGCTATTTAGACTACTTTTGACTGTCTCACCCAGAGCTCCATTGTGTAGTAGAGCCGACACACTGAAGATGTAGTTTCTGCAAATATCCGTCAAGGGGATTTTAATAACATTTTGGCTCCGTTCCATACATCTATATTTCTTGAACATCTCCCAGTCATCCTGCTGCTGGGGTCCCTCAGAAAATAGATCCAGGTCTTGCACCTCTGGGAGAAGCACTATCTACAGAAGTCAGAAGTAAAGGTTCAAGTCATTAGGCATGATTATTGCAACAAACCACTGTGTTTGATGGTTGTGAATATAGAGCTAGAGGACAAATGGATTTGCATTAGTGGATATGTGTGTAATTGCAAATGTAAGTTGGTTTATTTAATGTTATATTCATGCACAAATTGAAAATGAAATAAACTTACTGAATCGACAAGTGTGTGAGGAGAAGAGTGATAGCTGTATGATGAGTACTGTGGGAAGCTCATTTTCACTGTGTAGTTCTGACCCTTCTCCAAACACACTGGACCATTCAGAACTACATATCTGAAACACACAAACACACGATCAAAAGTCAAATACACAATAAACAAAACGAAACACTGCACACACGCTAATGCAACTTTACCTGGATCCAGGGTGCAGTGAGATGGTCTGTGCATCACTGTATGTAGAAGTGCAGTGGGCTGTTGGGTAATTGATTCTGGGCCGCTCTATCTTTACTACAACCTGCTCCCATTCATCTGGCAACTACAATAAATGCATCAAACACATGTGCTTGCATGTTTGTGACCATGTATGTGAGTTATAAATTGAATATTGTATGTGTTTATTACCAGTGGTTCATAGCGGATCATTAAGTTGTATTCCATAGATCGTGGGAAATTGTAAATGGTGAATCTCAGTGTTTCACCCTCTGGTACGCTGACAAATCCTGTACCCGTCCAGGTGGGTTTACGATCCAGAGGTAATGGTCTTTGAACCACTTTTACTGCCTGCATACAATCAATAAAGACTTGCATTTACGCATACCAATAAATTTGGTTCTATTTCATGTTACAGTGAATAACTCAAACACTCATTGGGTATCATTCAGAGAACAGCAGAATGAGCAAAACTAATTTCTGTGTATATCTTTCATAAAACTATTTTTACAAACATTTTCTTATTTAGTTATTTCATTAAAGCAAATTGACTTAAATTGTTGTCATTCATTTGTTAATGGAATCTTATTGTAGGTAAACTGTCACCTTCAATTAGTACAAACCATTTTAATGTAAATTATCTCAATTATTTTATAAAATGAAAAACTGACATTTAATTTGTTTGTAAAACTATTCTAAGTAAATTTTTGCACTTTTCTTCTATTATTGTTAAATTATTATTGACTATTTTTGTTAAATTTCGCATTTAGTTTGTAAAATCATTCTTAAGTAAACTGTCACACAATTGTTTCTAAAACTATTGTTGAATAAATTGTCACATTCAATTAGTTCATAAAACCATTCTTGTGTAAATTATCACATTTTGTTTCTCTGTACAAGCAGTCTTAAGTAAACTTTCACATGCTGTTTGTTCATAAAATCATTGTTATGTAAACTTTTTGCATGTTTTTCAAGATTTACGCATTTCAATCCATCAAACTGAATTGAATAATCCTTACATACTATTCTGAATACATATACATATTATTATAAATTAAGAATTTTAAAATGAGTAAAAAACTAGAGCTTAATAGAACATTTTGTATAAATCTTAACCTTAAATTTAAACATTTTCCTTTTCCTTTTTTTTTTTTAAATTTTTTTTTTTTTAATTTCTGAATACAAATCACATAAACTAAATGGTCCATTCCCTTGTTCAATTAAGATTTATACAAAATGTTTTATTAAGCTCTAGTTTTCTTTACTCATTTGAAATTCTTAATTCATAATATGAATGTATTATTCAATTCTATTTAATGGAATTTTACTATTAATTGAAATGTGTAAATCTTGAAAAAAAGGCTTAAATGTTTTTTTTAGTGTATGTAAATTGTCACAATTTTAAAATGTTACATTTTGAAATGTTAACAAAAGATTTGTTAACATTAAAATATTGTTTCATTTGTTAGCATTAGTTAACATGAACTAACATTGAAAAATACTTCTAAAGCATTTATTAATCTTAGTTAATGCTAATTTTTATATTTACTAACACATTATTAAATTCAAAAGTTGTCTGTTACCTGTTAAAATTATTTAATGGACCTGAGCTAACATGAACTAACAATGAACAGTTGTATTTTCATTAACTAATGTTAACAAAGATTAAAAAATACTGTAACACATCTATTGCTCATTGTTAGTTAATATTAGTTAATGCATTAACTAATGTTAAACAATGGACCTTATTGTAAAGTGTTACCGAATTTTTTTTTGCTTGTGTTTCATGAATGAAGGCCAGTGTTCCTAGGTGACACTTACCGGTCCAAAGGAAGCATTCTCAGCTTCATAAATGTAGTGATCCAGTGCTGCGAAGTAGTACCCAGAATGCACTTGGTCACAACGCCTACCAAACATATGCTCCTTACAAGCGCACTGCCCTGTCTCCTGAGAACAACTACAGAGCAAACAAAATATATGCAAGAATATTTATATTGGCCTGGATAAATTCATTTGAAATAAAAAATGAAATAAATTAAATTAAATGACATGATAATTGATTATTTTTAAACAAAGCTGACACGGGTACTTACTTATTATTCAAAGCCCCACCTATGTCACAGTTACATGGTCTGCAGCCATCCATATCATTACTGAGACCCCAGTGCTGAGGCTGAAAGGGAAAACTATGTTATGCACAAGCACAAAAACACAAACCCAAAACACACATACTTATAATGCTCTCTTACCAGACACTGGCCGCAATTACGTCCAGTCACAAGACGTTTGCAGAAACAGCTTCCTGTCTGAATATCACAGGGACTTCCTGCGGAGAGTGTGCCTAGAGGATTACAGCTGCATGCTGGGTCCACACACAAAAGAAAGAAAAACATGTGAACATACACAGTGAAAACAGGAAGTCTTTCAGAGGTCAAAGCCTTGAAAGAACATGAAACAAGCAGTTTGTGTGTATATATGTGTGTATTTACGCACACCGACAGCCTAATGGGTAGTCGCTGAGGCCATAGTGTCCCTTTTTACAGTGGTCACAACGCTGTCCCTCCACATTAGATTTGCAGCGACACTGGCCAGCAATCATATCTCTTAGAACATCCGTAGCGCTGTCACATAAGCCTCCGTTCAGAGAACCACGTGGGTCACAGTCACAGGCTAAACACAAACAGTCACCCTGATTTTCCCAAGTAAGACATGTTCTTGGATCAACATATTTAGTTGATCCTGGAACAACATTCCTTTCTGAAAATTTTGTCCTAACCCTATCCCTACCCCTAAACCTAACCCTACCCATAAGTTATCCCTAAAATGATATGTGGATATGTGAATAACACTGATGTAGAAGCATCTAACCCTGGTTATAAGCCTAAACTTGACCCTAAACCTGTCCCTCAAATCTGATTGGTTGATTGGAATGTTGTTCCAGGATCAACAAAGATGGTGATCCAGGAACATGTTGTACTTGGTGAAATCACGTTCACCAAACAGAAACACATAGATTACACAGTTCAATTTAATTTAATTAATCATTAACTGAATTTTAATTGAATTAAGTTATTAAACTGTATTTATCGAGTAACATCCCTTCAAGTAATGCATAATAACGCTTTACAGCATCCTTTCTGCATAGGAACAGAACAAAATGTATCCATTTTGAAAGCATTAACACACTTACGCTCGCAGATCCTGGGGTCTCTGATGTCTCTGTGAGGGTGCTTGTAGTAGAAGGGTTTGCAGTTCTCACACCATTGGCCCTGCGTGTTGTGCTGACAGTCATCACATACTCCTCCACTCTTGTTTCCCGTTGACAGATACACCGCCATGTCAAAGTGACAGGAATGTGAGTGATGATTACACTCACATCCTGAGGGAATGAGGAAAAAAAAGGCACCTGACTAAGGTATATAATATAATATAATATAATATAATATAATATAATATAATATAATATAATATAATATAATATAATATAATAATTTTTTGTGTAACTGTGGGCTGTTTGTCATACTCTTGCATGCGTTTGTCTCTCGGCCCACTGCTGGTCTCCAGGGCAGATCTTGGTAAAAGTCCTTACACTCCTCACAGTTGAGTCCAGTAGTGTGGTGATTACACATGCAATGACCGTGAACCTGCACACATACACATAGGTGAGCAGCACAAGCGACTGGTTTTTGATTGTTGTTGTTGCGTTTACTTACCATGCCCTCAACCCCTGCCTCGTTGCCGACTGGTGCACACTTGGAAGCGTGGCCATAGCAGAAACAGTTGCCACGGACGACCATGTCATAGAGAGCGTAGTAGTATTTCTCTCTCACCTCCTCTCTGCCATCAATCAGATTATCACCTAGAGTGTGCAACTTTTCCATCCGTACACGCAGATTTGTGATCTTCATTAAGTCTGTATGAACAAATAGACACGCAATGATATATCAGTAGTCAGACAAAACAAATATACACGTACAACAGTTTTTTTTTTAACACAAGGGGTTATTGTAGGTTAAATTTCCCACTTGATTAACAGTCAATCATTCTCGGAAAATTATGCCATTTGTGCAACATTTGTCACATTATTAATTATTATTAACAACTTGACAAATGACACATGACACATTATTTAACCAGTTTAATTATGTTTAGTGTGTAAAGCACAAAAAAATGTAAAATAAATAATTACATTTTTAAATGTGCTTTTCATCTGAATACCAGTCTATTCATCACTGTTAAATATTAATGGGTTAGAATTTTTAAAAAATCTGCCAAAATGTTCCTTGTATTAAAAATTAAATATCATGCTTAATGCATTTTCCTGAAAAACACTGAATTTTTCTTTGACCCTGACCTTGTGTTCAACCCTGTTATGTCATTTTCCCCAGTATTTCATTATGTTTACACTTACTGTACATTAGCCTAGACAAGCTCAAGAGTTCAACTCTGTTACAGGAAAATTCATAGTGTACTGTTTATTTCCAGAAAGCAAAGCACATTAAAAAAATTATCAAATTTAGTTAGTTGCTTATTTAAATTATATTATTCCAACGTAAATGAAATATACCAATTTATTGTTCTATATGGAG
Source organism: Coreius guichenoti (assembly GCA_039654105.1). Lineage (NCBI taxonomy): Eukaryota > Metazoa > Chordata > Actinopteri > Cypriniformes > Gobionidae > Coreius > Coreius guichenoti. Next base: position 22,199,626 of record CM077182.1, on the reverse strand, counting down.
CCCCTAATGGTGATGGGGAAAATAATAATGTATTTTTCCTCCAGTCTCATATTTTTCCATCACCATGTCCCTATGACTCAGTGGTTCCCAATCCTTGTCCTGGAGTACCCCCAGCACCGCACATTTTAGATGTCTCCCTAAACAAACACACCTGATTCAACTTCATCAGCTCATTAGTACAAGCTCCAATGCTGCGTCTGAAATCGAATACTTCCTTACTATGAAGTGAAAAACAGCACGCCAAAAGAGTAGTATGTCTGAAAATATAGTACTCAAAAAACAGTAGGTGAAAAGTTCCCGGATGACCTACTACTTCCGGCGAGATTCCGAAGTGCGCATTCAGACACTTTACTATCCCATGAGGCCACGGGAGGGATTTATGAATAGAGGTGAAGCGACGCAACTGACACTGTTGGTCACATGACAGTAACAACATGAAGTACTTTCATTCATACTACACACATTCATACCATATAGAACATACTTTTTTAACAGTTGCAAAGCAAATTCAAATTCAAATGTAGTACTTACTCAGACAGTATGCTGCAAGACCTCAATTATGTGTGTTAGATAAGAGTGACATAAAAAATGTGCAGTGTTGGGGTTACTCCAGGACCAGGATTGGGACCCACTGCCTTAGGGTTTACGCAGTTTGTAGCACTGTAGAGTTATTGTAGAGTCCAAAAAATAATTGTTATAGGTAATAGTTCATAAAATTGGCCAATGAAAACTCCTATTTTGTAGACGACTAATAAGAATATTGAATATTGGGGAGGGACCCATAGTAGCCCCAAATGTCTATGGGGATTGTGCCCATATTCATTGGTACTTTGGGACTGAGGTGGTAAAAAATAATTGTGGGAAAATGAAAAAAAAATACTTTTTCAGTGCCAGGCACCAATAGCACCACAAAGCTTTCTATTGGTCAAGAGAGTTGCCGTGGTGATGTGCTATTTACTTACTCTGAGTATGTGGGTTGTAAGGGTCAGGAATCTTAAATGCAGGATCAAGTACCCTAAAAATGACCTGTTCACAAGTACACAAGAACAGTGACTCAGGAATTTATATATAAGTATCTAGATACTGTTTAAATAGTATGTATAAGCACTTCTGTCATGACAACTCTCAGAGTGTTTGGCATGGTAATGGGTATGACAATGTTGATATATTTGGTCTTGGCGGAATAAATATACGCTGCTGCTGCTGTTGGTTATTGCCACTGCCAATACATACACGACATGCTGCTGCTGTACAATATAGTGTACATGAATTACCCATAGCAGATCTATACAGGTAGAGATGGGGAAAGTGGAGGATTTCTGAAAGAGCGCTGCAACTGCTAAGGCAAATGCTAACCAAGTATTTGAAGGTTGAGCAGTGAGCTCATTGGCTACTGATACAGCAGGAACCAATCAGCGGTGCCCTATACAGAACAATGTGATTGCAAGCAGTTTGAGGACCTATCAGCCTGCGCCATCTAGAGTTTCATGACAGAACTTTGTATTTACATGAATATTTGTCTATATGCATGCATATCACACACCTCTCCCTCTGTTGATGGCTCAATGCCAGAATAGCGGCTGTCACAAATGACATCATCCACTTTTTTGATTGGCCCCCGAGGGATGTGTGGAAAGGATTCAGTGCAGTTGAAAGCGTAGTAACGGTACACCTCCCAGCTCTGCCCAAAATCTGCAGAACGTTCAATCAGCATGGCTGCGGGCCGAAAGGTCTGCGGAAAACAGCAAAAAGTTTACATTTACTGAGAATCGGATCCTGAAAAAAGCAAACGTTTCTCAAAAGCAGAAAGCTGAAGTAGATTGTAGACACAACTGGTACCAAAGGTTTCTACGATGCTTTTGGGAAACACAGCCCTGGACTTGAAGAAAAGCACTTCAAACATATCTACACATATGTTCTACATTCCACAAGACTGTGTTCTAGATCTGTGTTTATGTGTGTGAGAGATTGTCTATCTCACCTTAAAGGTCATGATGAGGTGTGTGAAGTGGAATTCTGCCTCCAAATCCAGCTGAATGGTCACATTTTCAACTCCTGATTGGATGGGAATGGATAAATGAGTGAGGAAAGAAATAAATGAGGTGCAACTGTGCTACATGGTGGAGTGCTGCCCACGAGACTATCGGCTCCAACAAAAGTACTTATTTTAAATACAGTTTTAGAAAAGGATAGTAATATGTTAAATATTTGTTCACTCCAAGGAATCTGGCACGAATAGTCTCCTCATTCAAAATATCAAAGACTGTGGGTTGTTTCATGGGAAAAATGAAATCTCCTTGATCTTCTGAAACAAAAGAGTTCACTGTCTTATGTAAACATACTGTAAACATACTGTAAATTTGTTTCCAAAAAGACCATTCCTGCGCCCGGATATGTTTGTTTCCCTAGTATACAGCAGGTGCAAAACATTACATGAAATTAGTAGTATGTCAGAATTTGTAGTATTATTTGTAGTATAAAACAGCAGGCAAAATAAAACCGGACCTATTACTTCTGCCGAGATTCTAAAGTGTGCATCCAATAGACACTGGCAACCCAAATGACGCTGTAGGTCATCTGACAATCACAACATGGCGGATGTAATATTGCTTTATTCAGTGCTGTTACATTCTCTCTAAAAACGTTCACATTCTCTTGCAAAATGTTTTGCGTTCCCTTAAGAAACTTGGCATTCGTTCACAAAAAACGATAAAGTTTTTCCTCCCACCTCATATAATTTCCATCACAACAGTTTTGCAAGCGAATTCAAAGTTTCTTAGGGAATGCAAAAAGTTTGGTATCGAACACAAACATTTTGTGAGGAACACATGGGGCCCTATCATACACCCAGCGCAATGCGACGCCAGGAGCGGCGCAAGTGTTTTTTGCTAGTTTCAGCCCGAAGCAGTTATCATTTTCACGTCCAGAGCCACGTTGTTTAAATAGCAAATGCACTCGCGCACATCTGTTCGCCCATGGGCGTGCTGGTCTGAAAACGAAGTGTGTTCAGGCGCATTGTTGGCACGTTGCTATTTTGAGGCAACTGAAAATGACTGCGCCATTGACCAACAAAAACCTGGTCTAAAGTCAATAGCACAGTATTTTTTGTGTTATTTAAAGGGTGCGTTAGTAATATGCGCCTATAGGTGTGTGCACTCTGCTTATTACACACACAGGGGCAGCAGCACACAAACATTTTTAAATTTTAAAAATAAAAGGATTCCTCTCTGGAGAAGTGTTCAGTCTTTCCGCTCGCAAATATCCGCCATGTAAATGGGAAAGGGAATGGGAGATGAGACTCTGATTGGTTTATTGCACGTTATGCCCAAAACACACCCATGAATCATTAAGAGACTATTTAATTTTATTAGTCAGATATTGGAAAAAACGAAATAATTACAAGTGCAAGAATCCTTGACTAACCTTATAAGTGGTCCATATGTAAACTATTGCCACTGTTGACATTCATGTGAATTCACAGTGCTTTTATATATAAAATCATAATGAACATCCTTGAAACATTATGGAAAATGTTCACTTTCTTTTTTACATTTACAGGGAACAAGAGAGTAACAATTGTGCAGCACTATGCCAAATAAAGCATCCAAAGTCATAAATTCCCTGAATTAGTGATGCCGTGCCACACCCGTGGATTGAGTCTGGTAGCGTGACTGCTGTGGAAGCCAGTCGCTAGGGAGAGAGCAGGCCAGCTGTTTCCCACGCCCAGCGGCTGCATTCATCCCAGCTCTCACTTTCTCATTCCCACTACTTACTGTCAGCTCTTCTTCTGAGCGGAACTATTTCTTTTTCCATCCCTTTCTCTATTTGTCTATCCAAATTTCTGCCAAGAGACACAGTGTTCTTTTGGGATGATATGAGAATTGTGAAATATAAATGTGTATATAATTAGTCTTCAGAATATTTTGAGTGCTATTGATCTTTGATAGGAGACTTGGAAGTGTCATTTATGTTTCATTTAAAGGGATGATTCGCTCAAAAATGTATGGTTATTTCCTCACCCTCATGTCATTCCAAATCTTTATGCATTTCGTTTGTCTTTGGAACATAAAAGAATACATTTTGGTAACATTATGGTAAAATTTTGGAAGAATGTTGGTAAGGAAACAATTTGAGTGACCATTGACTTTATGTTCAAAAAACACTGAGACATTGCTCAAAATATATAGATAGATATAGAAATTTTCATTTTTGGTTAAACTATCCCTTAAAGTTTCAACTTTTTCTCAGGTGTTTCCGCCTAACATTCCTGATAAAAATACACACAAATGAGACAACTGCCATAAAAATGTTAATAGCAAAGCTCATGAGAAATATTTGAGTTCATATGAGATCTAACTTTTGAAAGCAACTACCTTCGTAAATCTGAGCTTAGTTTGAAACGTTGAAATCACTTCTAAAAGAGTCTAAAAGAGGAGGCAAATGAAAATCTGAGAAATCTGTCTAGGAGAAAGAACTGAAATATTGATGAGATCATTTGTGATTGTTCTTATTGTGTGAGAACTCACCATTCTCGGACTGCCACCAGGTTTTGAGGCGGTTGGGAGTGAAGGCTGTCACCACGTTCTCAATGGTGTGGCTGTTGGGGTGGGTGAACTCATTGTACATCCGTCGGGAATCGCATTCAAAACATTTCTTTTCGTCCTGACAATGGACAGAGATCGAGATGCAGATGTTAGTGGAGCATGTGAGACATACAGTATAGCGTCTTTTGGGGGTTAGCGGAATAAAAAACACATTCATGCGGACAGCAGGAATCCAGATGTTCTGGATGTGCACCTGTTTTTATCACCCTCTCATGCACATGACTCACCAACATAAACACATGTATAGTTGTATACACAGAAAAACTCACACAGTCTAAATCTACGGTAACACTTTAAAATAATGGTCCGTCATTAATAAGTCAATATGCAGGAAGTAATGCAGGACTAATGAGTAGTACTACATTAACACTTCAGCTACTACTATTAACTAATATAGAAACAAGCTTAACTAATCAAGTAATATCGAATTTAGGACTAAGCTCCTCATTAGGTAATCAATAATTACTGCAGGAGATTGGCATCACTAAGAACTCATAACTATGACAAATTAAAAAGAATTACTAATTAATTACTAATCACATTAACATGTGAGCAATTGTCTTTTTTTACTCTCAACGTGGTCATAAAACGCATCACTCATTACTCAAGTGTTACCTAGTCACTCTGCAGGAACTACTAGTGATCTGGACCATTATTTTAAAGTGAAAAATATGTTCTTCACTTTAAAATAATGGTCCAGGTCACTAGTAGTTCCTGCACAGTGACTAGGTAACACTTGAGTAATTAGTAATGCATTTCATGACTATATTCAGAGTAAAAAAGATGATTGATTAAGTCTCAGACACAAAATAATGTTCTTTATAATTTGTCAGTTATTAATAGTTATTAATGAGGCTAATCTAATTAAGTAATTATTGATTACCTAATAAGGAACTATATCCTAAATTTGATATTACTTACTGATTAGTTAAGCTTGTTTCCATATTAGTTAATAGTAGTAGCTGAAGTGTTAATGTAATACTACTCATTAGTGCTGCATTACTTCCTGCATAGTTAACAATTAATAACGGACCATTATTCTAAAGTGTTACCAAATCTACTTGGTCAAGCAAAACTAAAAGTTTCATAATTTCTTGGTCGTTTTCTTTTCATACAATGAAAGTGAACAGGTACTGGTGCTGCAGAGCACTATAACGACAGTCTAAATGACTATACCCTGGTTTCACAGACAAGGCTTAAGCCTAGTCCCAGACTAAAATGCATGTTTGAGCTGTTTTAACTGAAAGTAACTTGAACTGACATATCTTACAACATGGCAGTGCTGTTGTTTTGTCTCAAGGTAAGGTTTTTTTTTTTTTTTTTTTTTTACAAGACATGTTTATAAAAGCTATTTAAATGTCCTAATTGAACTAAGGCCTAATCCTGGCTTAATCTAAACCCTGTCTGTGAAACCAGGCCTATATTTGCTATTTAATGTGCTATATTGTATATATAGTCTTATAAAGTCATTCAACTGTGTCTGGATTTTTCTGTAATATTGATACTGATGATATTCCCTCTTACTGAAGCTCTGAAATATTATTCACAATTATGTCAAATGCCATTGGTTCTCTGTTTGCAAGTTGCATGAACCCATGGACTAATTAGTGATACTTTAATAGATACTTTTCATTTTTATAATAAGGAAAAGAGCCACCAGAGCAAAACATCTTCTGAGCTCCACATAAGAAAGACAGACATAAGAATCTGGAATGTCATAAAGTTGATTTGAATTTTCATTTTTGTGTAAACTATTCCTTTAAGGTTTGATAGTATCTCATATCTACAAATCCAGATAACAAATTTGCGTGTGCTAGATGTGATGGACTGTTGCGTTCCAGATCCTATCTGCACACAATTCAGATCACAAGCATATCACTTGTTGGCATTTACAGTCAGACTTTTTTTCTGAGGGCCACACAGATAGTGTAAAGGACAAAACAGTGGCCTAAACAGTGGTCTGGAACATCTGACAGGGTCCTTCATCCTCCCACCACATACTCTTCACACAGAGATACGATTGTTTATCAGACAGTGAATATAAGTGTGGGAAGAAAAAAGCGAATGCTGTGTTTCCCACCCAACAACATATAGAAAGATTATGATCAAATCACACAGATGTTTTAAGTTTAAGACATGGAGAAAATAACTGAAATAAAAATATTTATAAAGAAAAATAAATCTTTTTTTAAAACGATTTATTGTGACATTCATTTCATGACAATCAGATTTCCTTACCCCAAAATGGTTATTACTGCAATGCGTTTGGATGTTTTACTTTTGTGTTTTTCTCATTATTCTCAATTGTGAATCACTTCATTGTAATAAAATAATGTATTTTATTATAATAAAAAATAGTATATAAGTCATGTACAATAGACAGAGAAAATAACTGAAGAAAACAACAAACATATATTAAAAATCTGGGTGTATCTAACAAAATGTTTAAGCGTCACATGATTTCCCATTATAATTATATTGCGCATAAAGAAAAATAAGCCTATTTTAATAATTGATGTATTGTGACATTAATTATATGAAAATCAATCAATTATTCTCCAAAAACTGTCATTACTGAAATGCATTTGGACATTTTAATTTAAAAATATATTTTTGAATCAGTATTTTGTATTTAAACCAATTTAACATATCATGGGATATGTGATACATTTGCATGCTTGACTTTTATAGCACATGACATAGGTTTGTTGCATTACCTGCAAATGGCTCAAGATGCAGAATGTCTCCGGTCCATCCAGTCCACAGGTGGAGGAGGCCGTAAGCCGATGTGCTCTTCCTATCAGCAAATCACCCGTAGAGGGGTAACAGCTCCCCTCTGCACACTTGTCATTGTGATCAGGTAATTGTGCCAGGGTGTGCAAAGCAATGGCTAGGGGAATCATATTTATTTTATTTATCACATTGTGCTAAAATATAGTACAGTGAAAGTTCATTTATAGGGGAGACTGAGGCCAGTTGTCGCACATTCAGTGAATGGGGTATGTTTTTTTTCAGTTTACATAGTCACTTACATTAAAGTCTAGCCATAGATAGATAGATAATTCATTGAACAAGCATTGGCATGTGACAACAGGCTCTGATAGCAAACCATACAAATCCACTGCTAGAGAAAATAAGCATTTGTGTATATGGATTTTGATTCAAAATCTTACTGTAACTCTTGTGACAACTAGCCCTGGACTCCTCAATAAAGATCAACAATGAGATAGTTATGTAACTCATACATTCTATTTCATTTTAATGTGTTAACTATTACATCACTGAAACATTGTGTGAACTATGCACATGGTTAATCATTTTGGCTTCTGGTTACAGTAGAGTCTGTTCCTAATTATTGAAATGAATATCACATGGGAACGCTTATTGCCCTGATGGAGAGTTAAATGTGGCATGCAAGGAAACCGGATGGGAGGCACACAAACCTTTAGACACTAAACCTGACAGATACCTATATAAATACATTTATAATAGATGCTGATTTTGGATCAAATTAAATTTCACAAATACTGCATACTGAACCATTCTTCCCCATACTTTTATACTTAAAAGTAGGAATAATAACAAAATAAAGTTTCAGGTTAGAACTAAAATTACGAATTTTTAAGCACCACAAACAACTTTACTCCATGTACTGGTACCGTACAGAGTATCCAAAATCCCAAAATCCAAAACATCTGGTAATGTTAAAAACAATAAATCTTGGTCACCATCAAACTCCTAGTCAAACATAAGCTGTATCAAATGAAAACCAGTGGTTGTTATATTTATTTATGGAAGAATACTGATAAACAAAACTTACATATCGTAAGAGCTGTAGTCTGGAAAGTCCACATTGTTGCTCTTGTTCTCCAGCAGTGTTTTCCAGAGCTGAATAACTGCGTGCGTGGAGCGTGGGAGAAGCGAAGCTCCCGCCCATGATATTAAACAACGCTGATTTACGCGTGTAGTGCTGCTACAAACCATCTATTACGTCAAACACTCTCGCGGTGCCTCAAATCCTTGTGAACTGCCTACTAATACAGCATTTGTGGGAAGTATGTCTTAGGATAAACGTGAATCTTAAGACGCGAGCGCGAACAGCATTTTTGGGCATCATAGGCGCGGTTCCAAACAACACACAGGACGCGTTCTTACTTTTTAAAAACAGCTATGAAATGAAACCGCGTTTAACTTAAACGTTTAGGATATGCATTCCACACACTTTACAAACAATTATTAAAACAGTGCTCCTATTTGGCGTGGTACAAAAAAAAAAAAAAAAAAAAATTCACCATGCAACCTCTCAGATAAAATAGTGATGTTACTACAGGTAATGTCGTTAAATTTAATGTCGTCACATTTTTATTTCTATTTTTTACTCTAAAGGGTAAAAAGTAAGCCCAAATCTTTAAAAGCAAAGCAAATTAAAAATTACATGGTCAGTTTTTAAAATTAAAATAATTTAAAAAACAAATACACATTAAAATAATTTGTTGATCTGCTGTTTAGGCATTTAAACTAACTTTTCCCCCACATTTTTATTACCATTTCACATGGTCAGTACCACCAAAGCCAATATGTTACAGTAATGACATTTTTGAACTCTATGGCAAGAAAAAAAACCTCACAACTGTAACTACTTCAAACCCAAAAACTAGACTTTTTCAAACTTGTTAAATGAAAATGATTTTAATACAGCATATTTATTCATCCACAACTGATCTGTGAATGTAAAAACATGAAATTGGACATAGCAAAAACAGTTCCATTTTTTTTTACTACAAGTAGTTACAGAATCACTGAAATATTTTAAATTCTAAGGCTTTTGCATAAATTCTTTTGTTGTCATAATTCTGTAATAATGATGATATTTTAGAAAATAGAAATTCTTTTTAATTAAAAGAAACAAAGAAAAGTTAAACAAAATTAAATTAGACAATGAAATCATCAAAAAGCCTGGTACAAAATATCATAATTATGTAATGTACAAAATGAAGAAAATGTAGTTTGATCACTGGTATTTAGAGTGCCGAGAAATCTTGCCCAACAAATCCCTTTAGTTAGTGTTATCAAAACCATGCAATAATGCTATATTTATATACACCATTATTGCAATATTAATAATGCATTGTATAGTTTCTACTACAAATGTATTACATAAAAAGTAATACTTATTGTCCACTTTTATTTACGACAGATACCTAAGTGAAATGTAACAACAAGTGCTGGCCTTTATTATCAACATTATCATATCATTATAAGCATTTGAAATAAAGCTGCACTCATATCAATGTTGTTAATAACAGAACTACAGTTTGGCCTTTACTGCAAAGTTTGAACTGAAGTAGAGATGCTGCTGCAGAAATGCTAAGATCTTATTCCATGCGTCCTCTTGTGCGTAAGCGTGCGGTTTGGTCTGTCCACCCCATAGCATGACAACTGCAGCAACAATAACAACAACAACTTACATTTAGATGTATATTCAAACAAATTACACATTTTAAACATTCTACATATGTTTATCTTATGTGAAAAATGCAAACAGGTTGCTTACTTTTTTCTTTCATTTCTTGCAGCATAAAGTTAGTTGCTCGGAAGTGAGGTGTGTACGGAGGTTCAATCAGATGACCTGCATCAGGATATGTCAGGACTGTCAACAAGTGCCGATTTCCTGCTTTCTCCATTATCATCTCCATCTGGGTATAAAAGATCCAAAACAAGGACCCAATTCACATTAGACCATTTGAATCATAGTTGAGAACATTACACAGTTAACTGATATAACTTTATTTAAAGGGACAGTTCACCCAAATATGAAAATTCTTATGTTGCTTTTTATGGTGATTGGTGTTTTCAAGCTTTCAAACAGGCCAAATTTAAGTATTACTAAAAATCTTGATATCTGTCCTTGCATTCTATGCCACATTCACAAGAGTTCATGAAAGAAGTAGTGTGAACCAATCATTCTTTTAAGTCGGTTCTTAATGAATCAGTTGCTCCAGTTCACAAAAGCAGTCAGAATTAACTCATTGATTCAATGATCCACTCACAGCAGTTAACAGCTCAGATAAAGAATATCAGTGAAAAACGACATAAATTTAGTTTTGTTCAAAACATTCATATGACTTCTAAAGATTTGGACTATAAATGCATAAAGTGACTATAAAGTCATATGGACTACTTTTATGCTTTGTTTTTGAAAACTTAATCCCCCATTCATTGTAAACGTATGGAAAAGCATGGAAGTCTTGAGCCACAAGGTGAAAAAAATGCAAGCCTCTTAGTGGCTTCCTGAGTCTATTTCCTCCCAAAATGGTATTCTCTGTAAATGCTGTTTCTCTGTTTTTTTTTTGTTTTTTTTTTACAGACCTACAAATCACTACATAAACACATATTTAGCATTAGATGTCACGTAGATACTGATAGTGGCACCTGTTGGTTGAGGCAGATAACACATGCTAAAGGGACAGTTCACCAAAAAATGAAAATTCTGATATCATATTTTCACCCTTTTGTACTTCCAATCCAGTATGACTTACTTTATTCTGTAGAACACAAAAAAAGATATTTGAGAAATGTTTCAGCCTTTTATGTTTGTTCATTCAATGGAAGTCTGTTTTGTTACCAACATTCTTCAAACTATATATATATATATATATATATTTTTTTTTTTTAAGAATGTTGGAAGAATATATATATATTAGAGCTGGGCAATCGATTAATCGCATTCAAAAGAAAAGTTTGTGTTTACATAATATACACTCACCTAAAGGATTATTAGGAACACCTGTTCAATTTCTCATTAATGCAATTATCTAATCAACCAATCACATGGCAGTTGCTTCAATGCATTTAGGGGTGTGGTCCTGGTCAAGACAATCTCCTGAACTCCAAACTGAATGTCAGAATGGGAAAGAAAGGTGATTTAAGCAATTTTGAGCGTGGCATGGTTGTTGGTGCCAGATGGGCCGGTCTGAGTATTTCACAATCTGCTCAGTTACTGGGATTTTCACGCACAACCATTTCTAGAGTTTACAAAGAATGGTGTGAAAAGGGAAAAACATCCAGTATGCGGCAGTCCTGTGGGCGAAAATGCCTTGTTGATGCTAGAGGTCAGAGGAGAATGGGCCGACTGATTCAAGCTGATAGAAGAGCAACTTTGACTGAAATAACCACTCGTTACAACCGAGGTATGCAGCAAAGCATTTGTGAAGCCACAACACGCACAACCTTGAGGCGGATGGGCTACAACAGCAGAAGACCCCACCGGGTACCACTCATCTCCACTACAAATAGGAAAAAGAGGCTACAATTTGCACAAGCTCACCAAAATTGGACAGTTGAAGACTGGAAAAATGTTGCCTGGTCTGATGAGTCTCGATTTCTGTTGAGACATTCAGATGGTAGAGTCAGAATTTGGCGTAAACAGAATGAGAACATGGATCCATCATGCCTTGTTACCACTGTGCAGGCTGGTGGTGGTGGTGTAATGGTGTGGGGGATGTTTTCTTGGCACACTTTAGGCCCCTTAGTGCCAATTGGGCATCGTTTAAATGCCACGGCCTACCTGAGCATTGTTTCTGACCATGTCCATCCCTTTATGACCACCATGTACCCATCCTCTGATGGCTACTTCCAGCAGGATAATGCACCATGTCACAAAGCTCGAATCATTTCAAATTGGTTTCTTGAACATGACAATGAGTTCACTGTACTAAAATGGCCCCCACAGTCACCAGATCTCAACCCAATAGAGCATCTTTGGGATGTGGTGGAACGGGAGCTTCGTGCCCTGGATGTGCATCCCACAAATCTCCATCAACTGCAAGATGCTATCCTATCAATATGGGCCAACATTTCTAAAGAATGCTTTCAGCACCTTGTTGAATCAATGCCACGTAGAATTAAGGCAGTTCTGAAGGCGAAAGGGGGTCAAACACAGTATTAGTATGGTGTTCCTAATAATCCTTTAGGTGAGTGTATGTGTGTGTACTGTGTATAATATATATATATAAAAAATATAAATACACACACATGCATGTATATATTTAAGAAAAATGTTGTTTATATATAAAATATTTATATTTTATAAATTATATAAATATATATACAGTATATACATGCAAATATTTCTTAAAAATATACATGAAGGCGTGTGTATTTATATATACATAATAATTATACACAGTACTCACACATATATTATGTAAACACGATCTTTTATTTTGAATGCGATTAATCAATTTCCCAGCACTAATATACATATATTTGTGTGTGTTTCGTTTTGCATATATTTCAATTTATCATTTTTTTTTTTTTTTTACTAGTTTAAATAATTTTTAGTACTAGTAGTAAGTTTGGTTTTTTTATCTAATATTTACATTTTATTTTATTTCATCATTTCTATTAACAAAAATATTTTTTTAAAAATGTAATATATAGTTACTAATACAGTTTAATATTTAGTAAATAATAATTTTAGTAATTTTTTGTCATTTGTAGTAATCAATAACAACACTGTTATACAGAAACAATCAAGGAGAAAAAAAACAATGAAATGCATTTTCATTTTCGGGTGACAATTCCTTTACTACTGTCTTATTGTCTGTTGTTAATATTGTCTTACATTAGTTGTACTTTTATAATGTTTAGTAATATGTTCAATTTGGACAAAATGAAATATATATGACTTACATCTGCAGCAGATTCAACAGAAGCCCAGTTCTGATCATCACCACCATTCACCAACAGAAGAGGACACTTTATTCTCCCAACCTTTGTGCATTTAAAAAAAAACACGAGAACTGACATTACAAATAAGATTAATAATCATTATTATTATGCTAACAAACTATATATGAACAAAGCATTGTCAAAGTCATACTCACATCCACCTTGAGAGCCGGGTCTGAGGGAATCGGCAAGATAATGTCTCTCTGTATTACCTGGTTCTCCTCATTCATACGTACCTTATCCATATGCCTGCAATGAACATTACTTGTTACTGAAATATCCGATTCTATTTCCAAAATTGTAGGATGTCATATGAGTGTCATTAATAGTGTGCAGAAACGTTATAATGTGTTTGTATTTCAGTTAGCTCCCTACTGCAATGGTCAGGAAGCCCCTTGCCAGTTCCTGACTTTTTTATTCACAATGTAAATATATGGAGAGAAATAAAGAATATATTACTACTATTGCTATTACTATTGCTTTAGATGAGGCTCAGTCAGGTTATGAATTTATGTTTAACATCCACTCACTTTTTTATCTCCTCAAAGACTTCAAAAAGAGATTTATCAACAGGAACCACATGACTTCCACTGATACACACACAGCACTGGGGCTACAAGACAGTAAAATGATATTAAATACTAAAAAGCTGCATTTAAAATGTAGATTACTGCACATGTGTATGTAGGTCAAGCGAACCTTGATGATTTTTGAGTAGGCTGCCATACTGAGTGTGACAGCACTTCCAAAAGACAGCCCAAGCATTGCCAAATGGTCCTTCTGTACCTTCGGATGATTTTGTAAAATCTGGTATGCTTTCTACCGGAACAATGTATATACAAAGTAAGTGGGATGTAAAGTTAATCTGGAAACAAACGTAATGCGTGGGTAACAAATTAAATGACAAAGGTTAGTCAATTGTATAAAGGTTGACAATAGAAGATCACCAAGGATGTCATGTCAAATTTGGTCCACATTAAGAGACTGTCAAAAGTTCTGAATTACCTCAAAGTATGATACATCAACATCAATTGTTCTCAGCTCTTCTGGAGCGAGGTACTCAAGTGCCATGGAAGCAAAGCCATGAGATGCAAGCAGAGCAGAACGATACTCAACCAAACCGCCACCTCCTCCCCACAGGTCCAGCACTCCTGGGTACGGCCCAGGGCCTAAAAAACACACAGCAAGCTATTTAATTTAAAGTTGACATTTAACAAAAGTAGTGACAGATCTTTTCTTCCATATTGTGATGTGCATCCCGAGAGAAAATGTAGGGCGGGATTTGCTTCTACACATCGGTTGTTATTTGGATGGAGGCAGATCTGAATACGTGACTGCAGTCAATTGTAAGAAAGGGGCTGGGTTTAAGTGGACTAAAAGATTAGTGAAGTCTGGCATACGTCACCATTTCACTGGAATATCAAGTCATGATATTTTAATTATGAGGTAAAAAAAAAAGAAAGAAATAATACCGTTGAATGATTCACAATGAGATCAATAAAACGCATTTAAATAATAGATATGGAAAATTTTCATTTCATGCCGACTTGTCATGTGGTGCAACTATCAAGTAAAATGTAATACATGTTTTCCTTACACCGAGTGTACACATCTTAATTTTTTTTCAAAAACTGGATTTAAATATATATTTTCAAGGTAAAATAGTATTTATAAATGTAACAGATACTAATTATTAATTCACATGACATATTTTAAAAGACGTATTGACCTTGACACACAGTCATGAGGGTCTGCAGGGGCCATCTCTATGATAGTAATGTGTGGTGGCAAGCCGCGCATGAAGAGGAATACGCTGGAATACTAAAAAATACTTGCCTTTATTAAAGCTACAGTCGGTAACTTTTGCCTCTTTGTTCTCTGTTTGAAACCTGCAATTGCAGCTAGTTGCAGAGTTACCTTTACTTGGGTTGTGAATCGGCCCAGCTCCTCAGCGCGGATGAATCTAATGTTTTGATGAGTATGTGTGGCTGTCATTCATTCACCGCACTGGTGAATAAGAATTTTCACTGGTCATTCATTCACCGCACTGGTGAATAAGAATTTTCACTGGAAAATGTCCTCTGAACAAGTAACATGTCTGCCACTTTTGTTCTGACCAACTGAGAAAAAAAATCATTACAATAAATCACGCTACCAACAGTGATTGAATCTAACGATAGCTTAACTCCTATCACATCAAACCGTGCAAATTATTATTATTGTTATACTTTGTTCTCAAATTGCTAATGTTAACAACATCAGCATTGCGTGACTACGTGTATTTAGTGTATATTAGCGTTACCTGTAGATTTCAATTTCTGTACAGTCTAATCTTTTGCTTTTGGCTATGGGTGAATCTCCAGTTGTCACTGATGATTGTCATTTGGACCTTTCTGGATTAAAATCCTCCGGCAAAATGATACATTTAATTATTCCAGCTGCTGTGAGAAAAGGCTATAAATGATCCGCCACCTGCAGCATCCTCACATGATATAGCCTACTAGCCGGACTCCTTTATGTATACAGACGTGACGTAATGATGCAAAGACGAACGCGCCATGCTCGAATTTCCCATGGAAAGCTACCAGTACCACTCAAATTATAACGCATTATTACAAGTTTACCTTTGTGAATCGGGCTAAGGTAAAGAGATAGTTCTGAACACTGGCCGTTTATGTACTTGCTCAAAAATTGATTTTGGATTATTTTTAACCAAAAAAAAGTTACGGACTGCAGCTTTAACAAAACAGAAATAAGCATGAGATCGCTGGAGAAACAGTAAGAATTCTAACCACTAGGGCTGCAACTAACGATTATTTTGATAATTGATTAATCTGTAGATTATTTTTTGATTAATCAGATGAAAATTCAAAAAATTATTAGACATTAAAAATTCATTTTAATCCATTATTTTAAACAATGTTATTCCACATCCTTCCCAATGCTGTCCACCAAACAATGTGTAATATAAAGCCTATGAAAACAAATATGATAAATGTATCTATGTAGGCTACGCTGTACATTATAAGCAAAAATGGGTTAAAAAACAAAGATTACATTTTAAACCTAAAATCAACTGATTTCTTACTATTTTAAAGCAGAAATTAAAATGACTAAATTGAAAAGGTTAATAAAACAAAAGCACAAAATGTTAACTTGTACGAGGTATTAAGAACACACACTCACTCGTCTGAACATAGTAATTATATACATTAATGGGCTATTCTAACAATAGTGCTGTTACTGTTCCTGCTCTCATAAATATGATTACTTGTATTACATGTATATTTGTAAACATACACTTAATTTCTAACAAAAATATTTTAGCAAAATGTGTATTTTAGTCAGAATTATTGCACTCCTATGCTACTGCGCTCCGTCTGTTTGACAAGCATGCCCACTGGTGCTCGTTCATTGAAATCATTGAAGTTTAACAAGACGCTTGTTGTCAGAATGTGCAAAATGGAAATACTCGCAGGACTTTCTAACATGATTTACAGATAAGGATATAACCATCAAATATAAGTTATGCGCTGAGGAAAACACATGTCAAAGGCATTAAACAGCACACACATCTGTCAAAGCACGACAGGACAAGACGCGGTAATCGTTTATGCTTTTGTTTGAAGCGCTTATATTAAGCAAGTATGTTTCGGATAACTAGGATCATGTACCTTTCCCAGAGCAGCTCACTGTGTCCTCCATTATTTTCTATATGCATTTTGTCCATAGAAATGGGTCATTCACTACTGTAAAGCGACATGACATGTTTTCCCGGGCACAGCGCACAGACGTAAATATAATCAAATTCATTGTCGATTATTTTCATTGTCGATGATAATTGATTTAATCTATTAGTTGTTGCAGCCCTACTAACCACACTAAATGCATACACGACAATCAACGAACACAACTGAAATCAAAGGGCTGTGAATACATAGGGCAAAAAAAACGGAACTAAACAAGACACAGGTGAACATAATGGCTAACCACAGAAACAAACAAGGACATAATCAAAAACCAAGGAAACCGAAGCTAAACAGAGCGGGGAAACAGGAACTAAAGGAACTAAACAGAACATATAAAAATAAAAATAAGAGTCCACATTACAGAACGTAAACCTGACAATGATCCCATTTTCTGCTTTTTTCTGTATATTTGTTTTACCACATGATTTTGTTGGCTGTGCCACATGATTTTGATTTGGCAGACAAACATTTTTCAAATACTAATTAAGTGCAGTTTTGTTATCTTTTTCATTTCTAAGAAATAATAATAAAAGATTATGCCAAACCGATTTGTTTTATTTTCAAGAACTTTATTCTTTTAATGAGGGTTTTTTTCATTATGATATCAGGGCATTTTTACGACTTTGTACCCCGAAATGTTAATTCAGAAATGAATAAACCTTGGTATCATAGAAAAAGGTGTATTTAAATCACTGAATGTGTGAATTGTATTTTTAATGTATTATGAGCATTTCATCATTTTGTTTACCTGGAGGAAGAAATAAAGTTCCTCGTACTCCTTTCTCCCTGACGTTCACCCTCTGCACACCTGGTGCAACGTACCAGCGTTCTGTGACACTAGTTGCCAGGGGTGTTGTCTCGCTGAATCCTTGAGATAGATGCCCACTGTATACTGAAACGTGAATTATCATTGGTGTAAGAACATTTGTCTTACGCAACCTTGAATGAAAAAGACCGGAAGGAAAGATTAATAGAGTGATGACGTTCAATAAGACTTACATCCCACAATTTTTGATTCAGTTGGCAAAAATGGGAATTTAAACTTTGTGAGAGAAACAGCACTAAACACACCATGAGATTTTGCTAGTCTAAGTCAAATATGTCCTTGCTGCAGCCTGTATTGCAATGATGTACTGGTTTAAATCCAATACGTAGTGGACTCGTGATTTTTCCCCAAACCAGGTTAAGATTAGGGTGTAGGGTAGGATTAGGGGTTAGTATTTGTTGTAGCATTGTGTAGGTAATCAGCACAGTGATTGACATCAGTGATGAAATCTTTTGAATCGGTTGCGGGGCGGAATTTGGACTGAACTGCTTTGGGGGAAAAAAAAAAAAAAAAAAAATTCACGGATCATCGCACTACAGGCTGCGGTGAGAACAGCCTCATCTAAGTTACCTGAGTCCAGGTCGACTTCCTGGTATGGGCCTCATGCTCCATAGCAACCCCATCTGTTCTGTGCCTTTATAGGTGCCTCCCAAACTTTCATCTTTTGCCACTACATTTCAACAGGATATATACACATCATGTCATTCATGCACACTCCAACAATACTTTATTGTTATTATTGTCTAGATAATTTTTACTCTGCAAATAGATACGTTTGTGAATTCCGTGATTGTATATTTTTATGCCCAGCTGGAAAATCCAGCTTAAACTAGCTTCATGTGGTCTCTAGTTGGTCGAAGCAGGTTATTTATCATCATCCAAGGTAGTTTAGGTAGTTATATCAGCTAGATTACCATCTGTCCGGGCTTTTGTACGGTATTGTATGTTGGTAAGGACTCTGTTTACTGTGGTAACTTTTCTAAAGGTCATGCATTAGACTGTACCACGCACCTGTCACTATTCCGTGTTCATCACTGATGTAGTGTCCAAACGCCTCCCAGAAGTCCTTGTCTTCTGACTGATGTAGACAGTATATTGTCACCTCTTGATTTGGCAGTAAATTCACTATGACAATCTGAAACTTCTCGTCCACCAGCCCTCGCCTGGGCTGGACAGTCAGCAGAGGACATGTTGCCTTCTCAGTCCTCACAGTCCTATACAGAATTAAATGAGATTGAAAAGTGTCTGAACAATGTCATGTATTCTCTAATAAATTGCATTGTTGTGTAGAATAGAATAGAATGATCTTTATTGTCATTATACACAGGTACAATGAAACTCTATTTGGCTTCTGTAATTAAATAAGAAAAACTAAATAAGAGCAATACTCATAATTAAATAAATATCAATAAAATAAGTAAAAACCATAGTAGCACATTTGAAAAGATGTTGGTCCTTAAAGTGACTTTAGTGCCCAATGTGTGTCACAGATCTTTATTGAGTGTGTGCGCATGTCTGTGTGTACGTAAATATGTGTGTGCATATTTAAAAGATCTCAGTTTCTTCTCACTGTTCTGTGAAAGAGGTGTAATGGAAGGCACAGCTCTGGCACAGAAGTCTGTCAGTCTGTTATTTCTCGATTTTAATGTTCTGAACCGTTTTAATGTCCTGAACCGGGCAGCAATTCCAAGATGGAGTAGCCAGGGAGTGTAGTGCATACACTTCCACTGACATATTGGTTTAAATTAGTGGTTGACATGGGTTTTTCAATGATTGATATATAAAGTTGAGTTTGCATGTTCTCCCTGTGACTGCGTTAGTTTCTTCCGGGTGCTTCGGTTTCCCCCAGAATCCAAAGACACGCATGTTAGGTGATTTGGAGAGTTAAAATTGCCTGTAGATATTTGAGTGTGAGTGTGTGAGAGCCCTCTGATGGACTGGCCACCTGTCCAGGGTGCTTTCCCATGCCTTCGGCCTAGGATATTGGGATAGGCTCCAGCCCTATGTCCCTTCAGAGGTATTGAAAAGATCTGACTGACATTTGTAAATTGGGCATCGCTATCAGAAGCGTGCCACGTACACTCACCTAAAGGATTATTAGGAACACCATACTAATACTGTGTTTGACCCCCTTTCTCCTTTAGAACTGCCTTAATTCTACGTGGCATTGATTCAACAAGGTGCTGAAAGCATTCTTTAGAAATGTTGGCCCATATTGATAGGATAGCATCTTGCAGTTGATGAAGATTTGTGGGATGCACATCCAGGGCACGAAGCTCCCGTTCCACCACATCCCAAAGATGCTCTATTGGGTTGAGATCTGGTGACTGTGGGGGCCATTTTAGTACAGTGAACTCATTGTCATGTTCAAGAAACCAATTTGAAATGATTCGAGCTTTGTGACATGGTGCATTATCCTGCTGGAAGTAGCCATCAGAGGATGGGTACATGGTGGTCATAAAGGGATGGACATGGTCAGAAACAATGCTCAGGTAGGCCGTGGCATTTAAACGATGCCCAATTGGCACTAAGGGGCCTAAAGTGTGCCAAGAAAACATCCCCCACACCATTACACCACCACCACCAGCCTGCACAGTGGTAACAAGGCATGATGGATCCATGTTCTCATTCTGTTTACGCCAAATTCTGACTCTACCATCTGAATGTCTCAACAGAAATCGAGACTCATCAGACCAGGCAACATTTTTCCAGTCTTCAACTGTCCAATTTTGGTGAGCTCGTGCAAATTGTAGCCTCTTTTTCCTATTTGTAGTGGAGATGAGTGGTACCCGGTGGGGTCTTCTGCTGTTGTAGCCCATCCGCCTCAAGGTTGTGCGTGTTGTGGCTTCACAAATGCTTTGCTGCATACCTCGGTTGTAACGAGTGGTTATTTCAGTCAAAGTTGCTCTTCTATCAGCTTGAATCAGTCGGCCCATTCTCCTCTGACCTCTAGCATCAACAAGGCATTTTCGCCCACAGGACTGCCGCATACTGGATGTTTTTCCCTTTTCACACCATTCTTTGTAAACTCTAGAAATGGTTGTGCGTGAAAATCCCAGTAACTGAGCAGATTGTGAAATACTCAGACCGGCCCGTCTGGCACCAACAACCATGCCACGCTCAAAATTGCTTAAATCACCTTTCTTTCCCATTCTGACATTCAGTTTGGAGTTCAGGAGATTGTCTTGACCAGGACCACACCCCTAAATGCATTGAAGCAACTGCCATGTGATTGGTTGATTAGATAATTGCATTAATGAGAAATTGAACAGGTGTTCCTAATAATCCTTTAGGTGAGTGTAGAGCTACAGTGGATAAGATTTTCAGCGAATAACAACGTTGTTTCGACAATTTTCTATTGTACTTTACACAATATGGCTTCCGAAAACTGAGCATGCGTCCGAAATCGAATGCTTCCCTACTATATAGTATATGAAAAACAGTACGCCAACAGAGTAGTATGTCCGAAAACATAGTATTAAAAAAAACTGTAGGCGAAAAGTCCCCGGATGACCTACTACTTCCGGCAAGAATCTGAAGTGCGCATTCGATGGACACTTTACTATCCCATGAGGCCACAGGAGAGAATTTATGAATGACAGTGCAGCGATGGTAGGTCACATGATAATGACAACATGGCAGATGCAGTACGTCCGGATTACATTAATACTACACACATTCATATATAGAACGTACTTTTTTTAACTGTTGCAAAGTACGTTCAAATTCAAATGTAGTACCTACTCAGACAGTATGCAATTTCAGACGCAGCACTGGAATATAAGGCATCACTTTTGTGATAGCTCTGTGGTGCTTTTCCATTCTTTTTGAAGTTTAACACATTCATTCCCCATTTATTATCATGGAAAGGAAAAATCAAATCTATCACTTCATTCAAAAAAAAAAAAAAAAAAAAAAAATTGTAATACTGTTAAAATAAATTATATACATTTTGGTAGCTGTGGTCTGGTAAGCGCTTGTGAAAATCAACCCCACCATGGTAACTATATATTTCCCATAGCAACATTGCATATGCCATGGGCTGTTATTAAAGGGATAGTTCACACAAAAATGAAAATTACCCCATGATTTACTCACCCTCAAGCCATCATTCTTCTTTCAGACGAATACAATTGGAGTTATATTAACAAATATCCTGGCTCTTCCAAGCTTTATAATGGCAGCCCAAAATTTGAATCTCAAAAAAGTGCATCCATTCATTATAAAAGTAATTCTTATTAACCTCCAGAGGGGTTAATAACTGCCGTCTGAAGCGAATTGATGGGTTTGTGTAAGAAAAATATCCATATTTAAAACTTTATAAAGTAAAATATCTAGCTTCCGGCAGACCGCCTTCTGTATTCAACTTATGAAGAAAGTGTAACACCTCTCACAGTTCAAAATGCTTACGTTACGTCCAACGTCGTAGTTATGTTTTTTTTCGTAAGTTGAATACAGAATGCGGTCTGCCAGAAGCTAGATATTTTACTTTATAAAGTTTTAAATATGGATATTTTTTTTCACAACCGCATCGCTTCGCTTCAGAAAGCCTTTATTAACCCCTCCGGAGCCGTGTGGATTACTTTTATAATGGATGGATGCACTTTTTTGAGCTTCAAATTTTGGGCTGCCGTTCACTGCCATTATAAAGCTTGGAAAAGTCAGGATATTTTTTAATATAACTCTGATTGTATTCGTCTGAAAGAAGAATGTCATATACACCTAGGATGGCTAGAGGTGAGTAAATTATGGGCTAATTTTCATTTTTGGCTGAACTATATCCCTTTAATAAACTGTGGTTACCATCTTTGAAAAAAAAAAAAAAAGAAAAGAAATAATTGTCAAAAAGGAGGTACCACGTTAATTTATGATTTTGCATTAGTTTATGGTTTTGCCTTTAGAAATGTCTGTACCTAACAGGTGCCAACATGATATAGTCCGATACGATCAGATCAGATCAGGCGTTTCTTCTGTGATAGGGTTCAGATGATGAGAACAGCGCAAGGACAGAAATAATGTCTGAAATAAACAGAAACAACAACAAAACAACAGATGATAGATCGCAGCGATGGTCTTCACTTCCCGAAAACTTCACAACATGTTACCACAATGGAAAACCACAGTTTAAAACCTCAAATTTTTGGCATGCTACGAGCTGAACTTGTGCTCGGTGATGTTTATGTGAGACCCACCCGGAAGGAAGAGGAGTGTTTTAATCCAAACTATTTAAATCTTACCTATATGGAATATATATATATGATCTACTTATCAGAATCGTCCTGATCCCTGGCTGGAGTGAGTGAATGCAGCTCTTGGGCTAATGTTGATGACGAAATGTTACCTTTGACACAGATGTTTATGCGCTTACAGCTGCAAAGGTCGTTTATAACTCTTTCAGAGGGCACACATTTTCTACTGAATTACTTTTTACTTAGATAAATTCTAAAATAATAATAGTCTAAAATAATTTAGCATGTCGAAGGGGGAGACACATCCCCATAACCGCAACAAAAGCTCCACCGCCACATTGTGGCAATAAAGAAAACACGTCTATAGCATATCATTGGAATAATCTGCACATTATTTAAATGACAACATGAAACGATCAGTTCCATACCACAAGAATGCCATTCCACTCCACCTGTATTCCTATCTTATCTTTATTTCCGTCCAGTGACGCAAAGCATCACGCAACTGCAGCGGGGATGCCAGATTGGGCAGAGACCCGCTCAGCTGCGTTGTTAGTGCTGGTGGAAGTACTTGTGCAGTGCAGATGGACACATTTTTGTTTTGAGAAGACTTGGGTGGCTTTAAAAAATGTAATTAAGTATAAAATTTAATTGCTTAAAGGAATATTTCGTGTAATATTTCAGCTAAAGGGCTTTTGTTAAAACCACATATTGAACTTCCTCATTTTTTGTATTCTCGCCCACTGGCAGTCAGATCAACAGAGGGGTGGTGACAAAATAAAAGTGCATTAAGGGTGTAGAAGTTTTTGGCAAAAGGGAAAACACAGCCCTTTTTATCTGTTTTATGTAATCATGTAGCACTGATTAAAATAAATAAATAAGGCAGCGGCTATTTGCACTAAGTGCAAATAGCAATAGATGTTATTTACACCAAGTGTAAATAGCAACTAGGTTCTATTTACACTCAGTGAAAATAGCATATTTTCTTAGCGATAATTGCTAAGTGCAAATAGCGATAGATGCTTTAATTTTTCATTAGAATAATAATAGACTAATAAAAGAATAATAGACTGAGCAATTGCAATAGGGTCCTCACACCATCGGTGCACGGGCCCTAATTATTGTTCCTGTCCATAAAAATCCTTCTTGCTTGCACTTTTTCAATGTGCATAGAAAGTTTCTGCATGTACTGTATCTACATCTGGTGACTGTTTCTTCAATTAATCGATTAAAAAGTACTGTATATTGTCGTGGAAATTCTCAATACGAATATCTGACTTCACCACGGACAATTCAAACAACTCCCAGTTGTTAATATAAACTAATACAATACTACAGTACCGATACAATACTACAGTACCTTCGGGGTAATTCCCGTCCCGAATATAATACAATATAATACTACAATATCTCGAGGTAATTCCTTTCCCGAATACTTCTAATTCCCCTCCCGAAGTAAGGTGACGGTATCCCGTCGAGAAGCTACTATCACTACCCCATTCACACATGAGCACACAGGTCTTTAGCATCTATACACTCTCACCGTCCTTCTCAGGTGTACGCTGGTCCAACACAGGATCATTAATACTAACTCCGAGTATTACAGCCTCACCCCGAGGACGGCTCTATAGTCTTCCAACACTATCACTGTCTCTGCTGTGGTCTTTTGAGCGTAAAATCTTTAGTACTTATATTCCTCAGCTGCGCAGCATATATACCTGACACGACTCCAAAGTTGCTCTTTGCAGAAATGAAGTTTTATTCACGGCCGGGGGATCATTGGTCACAACCACCAAATGAGTCTCCTGAACAGAAAAATACATGTACATTTAAACTTTACAGTTGAGTGAAAATCAACGTCACTCAAGTTTCCTTCACTGTAATTTGTTCTGGTGATTGGTTCGTAATGATCTAAGGTAATCATATGACTATTCTATTTGTGTTGAGCACCTTTTTGGGTAAGTCTACATGGTCTTTGACCTGAACATCCTTAGTCTGCGTTTTTCTGTAGTTTCATGTTAAATAACCCTTTGACCACTTCTGAGGTTATTATATAAAATATTCTATCACAATATATAATCTGTATTTAAAAAAAATCTTGACCCATTTAATGCCCAATATTGTGCTTCAAACAATATGCAAACAAAAGCACAGACAACCTTAACTGGTGAGAGGGAACACACACGTTCACTCATCATCTGCACATTTTATTAAAATATCGAAATTGTATTACATTTACACCCCATACAGTAGTCCATTTACAGGTACTGCTCTCAATTATTTGATGGGTATAACAAGTGTATCACAAGACCACCTGCACATTACATCCCTTGTGTCACATAAATCATGAAAATCATCATTAGTGTAACACTGTGACAACTCATTTTACTTTCAAAATGATTGATTTAGCACATTAAAAGCATATTTTGTAGATTAACAACTTTAACAACCTTGTTACATCCAAGCATCATTTCAGATTTGAAGAACGAATGATGAAGTAAAGCTCTCCTTTGAAATGAGCATATCCTTAAAGGGATAGTTCACCCAAAAATTAAAATTCTCTCATCATTTAATCACCCTCATGGCATCCGAGATGTATATGAATTACTTTCTTCAGATAAACACAAAAGAAGATTTTTAGGAACATAATCTCTGTGAGTCCATATAATCCCATATAATGCTGCTAATTTGATGTGGAAAATCTGCACTAAAAATCACAATTGTGATGGTAAGTGGATGAATCAATGAAACAATAGGCGTGTGTAAGAAAAATACTAATATTTTAAAGTGTTTTAACAATACATCATTGTTTCCGGTCTACTGTCATACGAGCATTCATGAGAGGAACGTTGTGACATGTGACATAAGTTCCAGTCCTCTCTGCTTCCTTGTTACTTCTTGCACGAGCTTCACAGCACACTTATGCCACGCGTGGTCACATGGATTACCATCACGATTGCTGTGTGTGGTTTTTCAAGCGTCAACCAAGCAGCACCCATTCACTTGCACTATTTGAACTAGCAAAGATATTTTGATATTTAAAGGCACAATATGTACGATTTTTGGATCAAAATATCCAAAAACCACTAGAACAATGTTATATATTTTGTTGATTTGTGTACTTACATTTTCCCAAATGTTTCGAAGAATGTTTAAATCCAGAGAAATAAGCAATTTTAACCAGGACACGGACCGTGTCTGTGCGTCGCCTATCAATGACATCATATTTGCGTTACCCTCGATTTCCGGTTTTATTTTGTAGAAACCATGGAAACACCAAAGACGCTTTAATATATTATGTGTTTTATTAGACAGGTTAGCAACTGTTTGGATACATTCATCGACATAAAACGAATCATTGTCATATAGCTCAACACAGTTAGTCTTTTTGTTTAAATCTCGTTTTCTTGATTTACCGTGAATACCATGTTTTACCATGCCTAATATCTATCTAGCTTACTGCAGTGCGCAACAATTGTCTCATAGTTCAATGGACCATGAAGATAACCATTTACATTTACCATTTTCATAAAGAGAACCATTTACTTCATCCCTGAATGAATGACTCAACTAGACATTTACTGCCACCTACTGGAGTATAATTTCATTAAAAATAATTTCATGTTTCCATATTAATAAAAACAAACATTAAATTCTTCCTGAATCTACTTTTTGTTATGTCTATTTGATTTTTTACACAAAAATGACTTTAAATTACCTTTTGGGAGTAATTTCTCAGCCAAATTTAATGTGCGATTAATTAGATTAATTAATCGCCACAATGTGTAATTAATTAGATTTTAAAAAAATGTAATCGCTTGACAGCCCTACTTAAAATTAAGTTTTTCTTTAATGCAGTGTTGAATTGAAGTAGAGGTGCTGCCGCAGAAATGCTAATATCTTATTCCATGCATCCTCTTGTGCATATGCGTGTGATTGGGTTTGTCCACCCCATAGAATGACAACTGCAGCAACAACACCAAAATACATTCAGATGTAAAACACACACACTTGCTTATCACAAATAAAAACTAGAATTGGCATCAAGCCAATAAAAACAAAAAAACAAAACAAATATGAAATTAAAGCTGCAAGCAGCGATGAAAGGGCCCTCGCACCCAGGAGCACCGCCACCCGGTGGCCTCAGGAAAACAGCAAATAGTGAGCGACATGCATTTAAGTGGGCAAATATAGGAGAAAAATGGCAAAGTCACTTCAATGTGCCACACTTCCTGCTGCCAGCAGGTGGCGCTTTGACTATAACAGAATATTGGCATGTAGATGTCTTCAGGCCTGGACTATTATCAAACGTGTGAAGTTTGGGGCAGATCGGACACTGTATGCCTGAGTTACAACAACTTACTGTTTTGTGGCATAAATCGCATACATTAGCACTTAGCCAAGTTTTGCTTGATTTAATGTGTTTCTAGCGTGTTTGGGACTTGATGGCATATTTAAATGTGTTTCTGGGAGGGAATTACAGTGTAAAGCATGCCATTTCCTGTTGCCAACAGGTGGCGCTATGACTAACTAATATTGGCATGTAGATGTCTTCAGGCCAGGACTCTTATCAAACATGTGAAGTTTGGGGCGTATCGGACATTGTATGCCTGACTTACAACAGCTTCCTGTGTCATGGCCAAACATCGAACTTTGTGAGGCCGCCACGGACACGCCCTTCAGGGAAAACTCAAGATCTTCACAATTTAACGTCGCAAAGGTCTTTAGATTAGACTGTGCAAATATGATGTTGATCTGATTAAATCTCTAGGAGGAGTTCGTTAAAGTACAACGTCTGAAAATGGCAAAATTTGCAACAATTTTGCAAAGAAAATTCAAAATATCTCACTTCCTGTTGGTTTTCAGATTTCGTACCAGGAGACTTTTTTGTAGGTATTGGGCTGTTACATGTGTCTCCCGAATTTCATACCTGTACGAGAAACATAGCGGGAGGGGCACTTCGTTGAAATGTTGTAGGTGGCGCTATTGAGCCATTTTGCCACGCCTAATTCTGAAACCCATATCAGACGTAAATTTTCACCAATTTTGACGCGTGTGCAAAGTTTCGTGAGTTTTCGAGCATGTTTAGGCCATCAAAAATGCGATTCATTTGGGAGAAGAATAATAATAGGCTGAGCAATTCCAATAGGGTCCTCACACCATCGGTGCTCGGGCCCTAATGAGACAATTGATTATGCATGCATACCTTTCTGTTTTGTCAACTGTAGGTTGAAGTAAGTTGCATGAAAGTGAGGTGTGCACAGCGGTTCAATTAGATGACCAGACCCGGGATACATAAGGACTTCCAACAAGTGCCGATTTCCTGCTTTCTCCATCATCAACTCAATCTGGGTTTAAAAGGTAAATATCAGGGATCCAAATCATGTCAGACAATTTGAATTAAAGCTTTTTAATAAATTAATAGTTAGTAAATGTTTCATTTTCCATGGTTTTTAAATGGTACAAAAGGGGTTTGAAATGCCTTCTTTTTAACTCTTTCCCTGCCAGCATTTTTTTTTTAAGTTGCCAGCCAGCACAACAGGCAATATATCAAGAAAGAACAGAGCCTCTGCTTTTAAAGGTCAACAACAAAAAACATTTTATTCATTGTTTTTTATCAACATTTGAAAGTGGGTAAGTAAGCTACATTTTGAACAAAAAGCTAAAATCATGTTTTTGTCAAAGACTACGTCCGGATCACATCCATCAATACCCCCAAAGCTTGCATAGTCCTATACCACTTCCTGGGTCGACATTTCATTCGGCAACGTTAAGCAGTTTTGATTTATATGCTGTTTAATGTTTGATGATCGCATTATTTTACATGTGTATAAGCAATGCTTTTGATCGCTTGTTTCTGCTTCTTTTTTTCCTGTGTTTTGATCCAGAGATTCTGTACTTTTTCAGAAGATGCGTAATTGCACCCCCTACTGTATAACGGTGGAAACATGGATTGCCGAAAATTTCCATCAATGGCGGGGAAAGAGTTAACAAAAGTTGTTTAACCTTCAAAAAAGTTGTTCCTGCACTTGAAGATGTTTGTAATTTTTGCATGTTATCCAAATTTAGGCCATTTGAATACAGTTTCAAAAAGTTACTACAGTTAACTACAGTTTCAGTAGAGTTATTATCTTAACTGCATACAATATAATATATAAGAAATGTAACTTACATCTTCAGCAGATTCAGCTGCAGGAAAAGCCTGATCATCACCAGCAGTCACCAAAAGAAGTGGACGCTTTATTCTCCCAACCTGCATGCATTTAAAAAAACAGACAATTGACATTGCAAGAAAATAAAAATAAGCAAAACAGATTATATATCAATATATCCATATCAACATATACTCACATCTACTTTGACTGGAGGGTCTGGGGGAGTCGTTAAGATAACATCTCTGTGAATTACCTGGTTTTCTTCATTCACACGTAGTCTATCTACATTCCTGGAATAACATTTTTTGTGCTTATCATTAGTAAAATATTTACAATGAACAGATTTATTTGATATTACTGAGCAAATTACTACAATTATTTCTGTTCACATTGTTTTATCATACTGTGGCCCCATAATGTATCTGTACACTTAAGTCAAACTTAAATTGACATTGTATTTGATTTAAAAAAAAAAATCAAGCCAAATTGGCATTCATTTTAAAGAAAAAGTGTTTTACAAAAATATGTTTTTTTTTTTTTTTAAATAAACATTGTTAGATGCTCAAAACCCAAGACGCAAGTTAACGCAAACCCAAGACTTTGCAGTGGACTCATGCCGCTAATACAGCTTTCAAACACTCAAGATCCGGTTCACTTCAGCTCCCATCCTTCATCATCCAGACCCAAACAAACATTTCATTGTGGAAGTTGATGCTTCTGACAATTGGAGCCATACTCTCACAAAGAGATGGTGGTACAGCCAAGCTTCACCCCTGTGCCTTCTATTCCCTCAAAAAATGTCCCCTGCCGAACTAAACTACCATGTCTGAGATAAAGAACTATTATTCATCAAATCTGCATGAGAAGAATGGAGACTGGTTAGAGGGGGCCAAATTTCCATTCACTGTACTCACTGATCACAAGAACTTAGAATATATCCATTCCGCCAAACGTTTGAATCCTCGTCATGCAAGATGGTCATTGTTCTTCACAAGATTCAATTTTACTGTCACTTATCAACCTGGATGCAAGAATAGCAAGGCTGATGCCTTATCACGTATTTACGAAAAGGCTCAAGTGAACCTTTCAAACTCCCACATTCTAGACCCTTCTATAATTGTTGCACCAATTAGGTAGGATATCATGACGGACATCGAGAACTCCCAACAACCTGGCATGATTCCCACTGACTGCCCTGCAGGTAAACTCTTTGTGCCTGAAAACCAACGCACCCAAGTTATTCAATGGATTCACACTCCCCAAAGCTCCCCACATGACTCCTAGAACCCCTCCCCATTCCAGAAGGCCTTGGTCCCATATTGCCATAGACTTCATTACTGATCTGCCCTCCTCGGACGGTTATACCACTGTCATAGTTATAATGGACAGATTCTCTAAGTCTTGCAGGTTGCGCCCCTTAAAGGCCTACCTGAAGACATTGTCTCGAACAGGGGACCCCAATTTACTTCCAGAGTATGGAAAGCTTTCGGCCAAAGATTGAACATCAACATAAGTTTAACCTTGGGTTACCACCCTCAATCCAGTGGACAGGTGGAAAGACTTAAATCAAGAAATTGGCAGATTCTTACATTCATATTGCCATAGATCACAGAACCAATGGAACAAATTCCTACCATGGGCAGAATATGCACAGAATTCACTCATCCATTCCTCCATCGGCTTAACCCCCTTTGAATGTGTATTAGGATACCGACCTCCATTGTTTTCCTGGACTGAAGAACCATCTCATATTCAGGCAGTGGACACCTGGTTAAGACACAGCAAAGAGATTTGGGATGCTGCCCATGTAAGACAAGCTATCCGACGACAACGGATCAATGTTGATCGCAGGCAACAAGCAGCCCCATCATTTCAACCTGGTCAAATGGTCTGGCTTTCTACCAGAGATTTCAAGCTTTGCCTTCCCTGCAAGAAACTAAGTCCTAAATTCATTGGCCCATTCACAATTGTAGTGATTTTACTTTTGTCCATCCAAGGACGCTAAGTAAGGTAGTGATTGGTACTCATGTCACCACTGACGTTCTGATTTTTGGATCACACGTCACTTAAGGTGTGGTTATGAGTACATCAGATGACCACTGATAGATTTAATGTTGGTCTCAGCATTGGAAGGAAAGTGGACAGAGGGTCTTTTGCCCTGGGTTGAAGCTATACTCTATGTTTTAACATATGGTTTCTTTATGTACCGGAACCGTTTCCATATAAGGAACAAGGCTCTACTAGGATTGAAGGGGAGACAGGGAATGGTCCCTGCTTTTGTATTGCAAGTATAGGATAAGGTCTTTGGGCTCCCTAGGAAAGCCTGGGTACCTGACCGGAAGATGACCATATGTAGGCTTGTTTTTCTATATGTATCCCATTCCTATACCATGAGCTATATGATGTATTCTCTCTCTCATTGGTTAAAACCATACTACACCCCTTGTACTCTTTCTATATAATCTCTTCCCCTGCTAAATAAAAATGAGACTTTATACTCTCCCTCAGCGCTGAGAAATTGTTCATTCAATTGCCAATTAAGAGGACTGGGATGAGGCACGCAAAAGGGGCAATCATCTAACAATTTGGGGGCTCGTCTGGGATTTCTCCAGACAGGTAAGAAATAAAATGCTTAAGTGCATCTTACTGTCTGTTGAGAAACTGATCCTTGTATTTTCGTGCCGCACTTTTTCATATTTGTTAAAAGTGGATATCCTCGTATTTTGATAAATGCGGGAAGAGTGAAAGAGGACTGATCACCCTTTCATTTTTGGTGTTATCCTCACGGATTTTATGCGTGGGAAGGGAATAGATGAGTTTGAGTTGAAGATTTTCTCTCTCTCTCATAAGTCTATTTCATTGTGATATCCTCAGTTCTTGTTGGCAGTTATAATATTGAATTAAAAATTTTTCTTTTGGCCAAAAATACCAAAAAGTTAATATAAAGCTGCAGACTTTTATTTGTATTTTATTTGGCCATTCTCTAAAATTGTAAGGCTTGCATTAAAGCAGAGGAGAGATCTTTGTTGGCTGTTTCAAATGGGTGAAACGATTAGTCGACCGTTAATGGGGGAAACCCCCAAGGATTTCATGAATCGCAATAATAAAGCGTTTTTCACAGAACCCTATCTCTCTAATCTCGCGGGATGGTCAGAAGGAAAAATACAATTAGATCCGTTTCCCCGCGATGGTTCTTTTAAAGATGAAGATATGCGTGCTGCAAAAGATATGGTCCTTGGTTCTTGGGGTGACCCAGAATGGCCAATTGATTATATGAAAGATGCGTATAAAGCTTGGCTGAAGATGAAAACTTATTGGTATAAGGGTCCAGAGTTAAAAAAACAAGATAGCTCTTTCTCTCAGACCCAGCTGAAACCTGATGCATCCCTCCCCCCGTATGAATGTGTTGTTTCTGCTGAAGTTCCAAAGCCCTTGACTAATCGATTATATCAAATCAAATCACCTTTATTTATATAGCGCTTTTTACAATGGCAATTGTTTCAAAGCAGCTTCACAGTGGTAACAGGAAAATAATGCAACAGAATTTGATTCGGCTCTGGTGAAAACGGTGATGTCATCCAGCTCATTTCAATTATCATATAGTGTCAATGCGGGCAGATCAGTAATATAGTTGAAATTTAAGTGTCCCCAACTGAGCAAGCCAAAAGCCAAAGGCGACGGTGGCAAGGAACCAAAACTCCTTCAGGGCCAGAATGGAGAAAAAAAACCTTGGGAGAAACCAGGCTCAGTCAGGGTGCCAGTTCTCCTCTGGCCGACGAACAGATAGTGTATGATTATGATTCTGGCACATTACAGGTCAGAAGTCATATTAGATCAATAGATATTCGTAGGATTATTCGAAAGATTGGAGTCGTCACGCCGGGGATCCGCAATTGCCAACCACAACTGAAGTTTTTCCGTTTGTACAGCTTCCAGATGGTTACAAAATTACTCCTCTGAGTGTTACCGAAGCAGTGGCTATTTGTAAAGATCTGCCTGATCCAGCTAAGTCACCACATCAATTTGTGGCAGTACTGCAACGGTTAACAGCCTACAGTCAACTGACAGGGCGAGATTATTGTTTTATTTTGACCAAAACACTGCCTGCGGAAATCACAGAGTAGGAAATGATTGAAGAAGTTGATTACTTAAATCCCATATACGATACACCGCCTATTCATCGTGTTGTGTCTCGGAAAGCTGGAGGTTCTAAGCCCCTTGATTTGTCTGAACCATCACGAGTGCCTATAATTGATTCCGATGACGATGATTCCGATGATGCTGGTTGGGTATGGGCCAGCTCAGGTAAACTCAAAGTTTTTTTCAAGCAATTGACTGCTTTGTTGTTAAAAGTGTCTTCTGCTAAACATCTCGCATGCAGCCAATACCAAACAGAGAACTGGTGAAAGCCCTGTTGCATTCTTTAACAGATTTAGGCATGCATGGGTTGAGGAGTCTGCGATTCCTATTGATCAGAATTGTCCATTGTTCTTAAATACGTTCCTAAATAATATGAACAAAGACACTGCACAGTTAATTCGCATAACTACTCCAAACATTACGACAATTTCTGTTGATGAATTGGGACAACGCTTGCGTGAGCTTTCCTCCGCTGGAGCCTTTGATGTCTCCAGGGGCAAAACTCCTGCAATGCTTCAAGTTAATGCTGCGGTGAATCCTCGCCCGCAACAGTCTGGAAATGTGAGACGTTGTTTTTATTGTGGCAAGCCAGGTCATCTGGAACGTGACTGTA